>VYXH01001128.1:40403-142045 GCA_013397275.1 Burhinus bistriatus
TTTTTTTTTTTTTGGAATGAGTTTTGTGTTTTCTCCTCCAGCCTCACAGATTATTTTCCTTCACATCAGAATGACAGTACTGAAAATTATCCCAGTAAGGAGCCAGCTCCAGCAGCAGGCAAAGTAGGCAGTAGCCTAGGGCAGCTGCCAGCTTGTTTTTACTGTATCGGAAAAGAGATGGACTGGCTGTGCTTGCCCAGCTGGTCACTGGCCTCTACTTATGTGACTTTGCCCATTGCTGCCAAACGATTGAAGGAGAAAGGAAGCATCTCTCTTCCCTCTAGTAGTACCATTACTAACACCGACAGGAGCAGAAAATCACTTATGTTTTCACGTCTTCCCATACCTCCTCTTTGCAGGAGAACATCCAGCCCTTCACCCAGTAACTGACTCTCCCCATCATCCCAGCAGGTCCCTATCAGAGAACAGTGATGAGTGCTGGAAGAAGCAGGGGGGCAAGAGGAGGCAGGTGACTGCACGGGGCAAGGGATGTGTTGGTCATAAAAGTAAGAAATTTCTCAGAAGAATTGGACACAGGCTAGGATAGGAGTGGGAACAAAAGAGTGACACCTTAAGTCTTCTGACCTTGGGACTCCTCCAAGTATTTCCTAGTCTGTAGTCCGCCAGAGCAATTTTCTGATTAAACTCTGCCAAGCCCTCTTAGTTCACTCTGCCATGAAACAAAAAAAAAGCAACATTGCTACTGTCAAGAAAACCTGATTGGCTCTAACAGAAAAATTAAA
Source organism: Burhinus bistriatus (assembly GCA_013397275.1). Classification (NCBI taxonomy): domain Eukaryota; kingdom Metazoa; phylum Chordata; class Aves; order Charadriiformes; family Burhinidae; genus Burhinus; species Burhinus bistriatus. The sequence continues at coordinate 41,147 of VYXH01001128.1, forward strand.
CTGTTGAATAAAGGATCTTCCATTCCATAGGCAGCTTCCTCCATCTTCTTTACTGTTTGCCCATAATTTGCTAATTTCATGCTTGTCTAATTTAATACCCTCCTCTATTGCCTCAAACTGCGTCTCTATATATGCTTACAAACTACATGTCTCTATATGCTCATAATCATACTGTACGCCAATGTCTCATAATTACTCTTGCCAGAAATGGAGAACAGTACAGTTCAGAAGAGTACAAGAATTAGGTAGATTTTAGAGCTCTATCAGCTGTGCCCCTTCAAGTTACACTGTTTTGTAGGATAGCAGGTCAACAGCACCAGTAATTCCCATTTCTGTCCTTCCAGTGTACGGTTCAGGGCATCTCTCAATCATCCACTTCTGAAAGACGCACAATTTTTTCCATACAAATCCGTACGAATTCAGTTCATACAATATCACTTACATGGAATAGTCCATAATCTGTCTTTCTCCCGTATTCAGTCAACTCATAACTATTGAGCCTGAAATCCACTAAACCAGTTTACAAGCTCAGAGCAAGGTCTCAACATTACCCCTTTTCCTAGAAACACTCCAGTTGTTCTCGTATTGACTGCATCCATTCTGGAACTTTCTTTTCACAAAGTTTCTACTTTGACAGGTAGGAAAAACAACTAATTTATTATTTTTACTGGATGTATCTATACACAATGTATACCTTCTAATTGGTTTTACAACCTTTACCTTAACCTGCAGCCCTCAGTATGGAATAAGTAAACCATGAACTGACCATGAACCATCCCTACCATGTTCTGTTCACCATATCTGGAAACAGCTAGAGAGAAACAAAACCCTTAATATCTACAAACTGTTTTCTAGAAGGAGAATGACTGTACTCAAGATTCAAGAATTTGTGTCTTCTAGCTGATTTATAGAGATTTGACGAACCACACCAGTAACATCAGGGGGTAATCGAGCATTTAAACCAGAAGCTAACAAGTTCAAGAGTGCGGAAAGGGAGACACACTATCAGAAAATATGGGAACCTTGACTGTGACAGTAGGCAAAGGCTGGAGGCACTCCTTGCAGGGAACAGTATAAGAGCAGCTCCGAGTTTGAAGAGAAAGCACAGCTTTGGAGATGTGGCCTCCATGAGCAAGCCTTGTGACTCTCCTGGGACCCCGAGCCACAAGAGAATGCCCCAAGAGGTCCACAAATGAGCATGAGATGTTGCATACCCACTTATGACTTTGCTTCAATGTGTATAATTCTGTGTCTTTTATGCCATTTTTGCTTTTAGAAGTTCCTCATGTACTATATCCAAATGATAAGACTGAGCATTCCTATGCCCTGGAGAAGGAACACAGCCAGGGACTGCAACAAGTGAATTTTACATCTTGTCCCGCATACTTCGAGTTCTGCAAAGCTGTCTGAATATGTTACTGGAGTAGGCTGTTGGCTTACTTTCCAAGGAAATTTGCTGCAACTGGGAGAAAGTCCACCAAATTAGTCCACCTCTGTTCTCCGCCTCCTCCCAACCCCAGAAGAGGCAGATAAAACTCTGTGCTTATAATTCTGGCTAACAGAAGTCTGTATTTGTGGTCTGAATGTAATAGAAACTACCATCCCAACTCCCTTGAAGATGTTTTCTCAGATACTGTAACAACTACAATTTTTAAATTGTCTTTCACAAGGCACACTATGGTGCCAGTAAAACCCCAACACGCTGTCTGGAAAGTTATCTACAAAAGATTCCAAATGACATTTTAACAGAGAGAAAAGTGTCTGAAGTCAGTGTGTAGGTCAAACAAATCAACAAAAAAACACACTTAATTTTCTTCGTCTCTGCCACTCAGACTGGTTCAACTACAGATGGCATGATGTTATCCCCCTCCAAGTCAGTTTGCTGACTGCCTCCCTCAAAAATTAATTGAAAGAAGTGGTTCCTGTAATTTAAAATGAAATAGGCTCAGCAGGTGAGTAAGCTTTGTCAAGATTGATTACTGAGTATTGATTTTCCACCAATTGTACAAGTTACACTCCACAAGGCCACCTGCACATTAACCTAGAATACACAAAATCACCTCGGGCTAACATCTATTGAGAGGTTTGTATTTTCAGAGGATGCAGGTAAGAACACAATGCTGTGGTCTCTAGCTCTTTTCTTCACACATACATTCAATGGCATATATTTGGACAGCATCCACGCTTTGTACTTACTTTACCATAAATAACTCTTATTTGTATTTTCATTTTTCAGAAAGAATTTAAGATAACTACCCAGGAAAAGACTTCGCATAACGTAGTGCTAACTTAATTGTAAAAACTGTCAAGATACTCATTTAGGTTCTTCCGTGATGTTAAGGAAAGAGATGCTGGATGTAGTGACAGCAGAGTGGCTTACTGTGGCCTAGAAGCTTCTGCTTGGTCTGTCTGAAGCTTCTCGCCTCCTTCCACTTCCATGGTGCAGTAGACGATTCGATTGGGAGCGACTGACTTTAAACCTTGCACCTCCATTATAACAATCTAAGGAAAAGAAAACAAATAGTTTATCCTTCAGAAAAAATTACATAGCACAGCTATTGCAGTACTAAGCTCCAGGCAGGTAAAAAAAAAAAAAAAANACCCCACTCACTCAAATCTTCACAGAGAAAAGTTATAATTCTGCCTTCTTTTTCCACTTTCAACAACATATAGTAGGAATGGAAATTTTGCTCTGTTTCTACCTGGACAACAACCAAAAACTCACTTTAACCATAGTTTAAATGCTAGTAGTTGAATTTGAGACTAATGTCTAAATATAACTCTAAATGTTAATACACGAGGAAATGTGTCTTTTAAGCAGTCATCTAAGTAAGTATAGAACTAATAGGTTACTAAGTCAAACTGTAAACAAGACAAGTACACTGATCACATCTTGAAAGGTTAATCATGGTGCTGCGACACTGGAGGTTGCAACCCTTGAATCTCAGAGGCGATTTGTGTTGTGCTGAGCATGAGGCAGGTCAGAGCGCTGCTATCAGCTGCTGGAATTTTTTTCCCCCACTACTTACCCCTTTTCCTTCTCCCAGCTCTGTACTTGCAGTCAGGTTTGGCGTGCATTTGGGGGGAGGAAGAGAAAGGAAAAAAGCCACTACCAGCTGTGTCCTGAGAAATTTCCTCACCAGGGAAATTCTGAGGTTGGCAGCTCCTGTAGTTTTTCAGCTCCTCTGAGCTACTCCGTTATAGCTCAGAAGAGCCAAATGCCATCCTACTTCAACTGCTCTCTGCCTTTTATAAACCTTATGGTTTGTCACTGTGCAAAATTATTGCAATTTTTACACTTCAGATGTTTCTAATTCAGAGAAGATTTGAGAAGAAAGTCAGGTTTCCCTGCTTGCTTTGGAAAAGGTGCTTTCCTTTCCAGCCCTATTTGGGCCTATGAGAAGAAACTGGGAAAAGTGTAGTCCGTTTAATCAGTGGAGAAGCTGTCCTCAACTAAACTATACACAAAACCCAGTATTTGTCTGATCATTTTAAAGGTGACAAAAGTAATGATTACTTTTGGTCTCACTGGAAGCAACTGGTTTCTTAGGTCAGCAAGAAACTATGAAAGTGCTTTGCTGTTAAACCCTTTGCATATTTCCCAATTAATTTCAATTCAAGCATGTCAAGCCAGACTTCACCCCTAGCTGTACAATCCCTTGTACTCTAAAATTTCCAGAACCTTAGTAATAGTTAGATATCTTGTAAAATTACAGTCATTGATCATTTAGAACATTTTTACATTATGCATAAGTTATCAACACTGCCTATTAGGCTTTATAAATAATAACAGCAATTCAGGGAGAATGACATAATCATCTCTTCTTTCTCATCTTTTGTGGTTCAGGAGTTCAAGTAGTTAAAGTGATCAATGATCACTGAAAGCTGCACTAGGGATCCTTCTAGCAAATACTGCCTATATGGTCTTTCTGCATGCCAAATATATGTCCTTGTTGAATGTGGCCTTCATGTTTATTCATTTTTATGTTGACATTTCTTTTCCTTGAGTTTCCAATTTAATTGCACAGTACATTTGTCTTTGCTGGCACTTCTGGATTCTAGCAACGGAAAAATGTTGCATTTCATTAGGAAGGAAACTGTCACTAGGTGATTTACTAGCTCATTAGCTGATAGACAGCTCCCTAAATATTGCTTGTCTATTTCTTAATCTGTCCAACAGCTGAAGAACATAAGTGATTAAGTCTTCTACTACTTTGATATTTTATTTATTTCTTTTACAGATTTATGCAAATAGGCTATTTGAGGAAATATTCAACTTGCAAAAATAGTCACTGTTGTTTTAAGTGATGTGCAGGGCTTCTCCTATGTTAGAAAGCAAGGTCCATTCCCACCAGAACATTCTAAATGTTACATCTTTTGCTGTCCTGTCTTAATAATGACATGCAGTGGCAGCATGAACCCCCACCACTTTGCCCCCTGCCAAGAAATTTTCATTCAATTTTTTTTCCTTGTCCTAATGTTTAGACATGTGTCATGGTTTTGGCTGGGATGGGGTTGACTTTCTTGCTAGCAGCTGGTGTAGGGCTATGTTTTGGATTTGGGATGAGAACAGTGTTGGTAGCACACTGGTGGTTATGGTTGTTGCTAAGCAGTGGAGGCCTTTTCTGCTCCTCACACCGCCCTGCCAGCGATTAGGCTGGGGGTGCACAAAAAGTTGGGAGGAGACACAGCTGGGACAGCTGACCCCAACTGACCAAAGGGGTATGCCATGCCAAGTGACATCCTGCTCAGCATATAAAGCTGGGGGAAAAAGAAGGAAAGGGGGGATGTTCAGAGTGGGGGCGTTTGTCTTCCCAAGTAAACCCTGACGTGTAATGGAGCCCTGCTTTCCTGGAGATGGCTGAACACCAGCCTGCCGATGGGAAGCAGTGAATGAATTCCTTGTTTTGCTTTGCTTGTGTGCGTGGGTTTTGCTCTACCTATTCAACTGTCTTTATCTCAACCCACGAGTTTTTTCTCACTTTTACTGTTCTGATTCTCTCCCCCATCCCAGCTAGGGGGTGTGAGTGAGCAGCTACATGGTCCTAGTTGCCAGCTGGGGTTAAACCATGACAACGTTACAGATTTCCTGTTCATTCATGTTCCTACACAGCAGTCCTCAGCGGGGATTTTGCTGGTTACTCTATAATTAAGTCACACCCCAAAAGACATAAAATGGTTATGCTTACGTGGTATTCAAGAAATGCGAAACTGTGCATATATGGCCTCACATTTTCCAGAAATTTCCTATCTACAAGGAAATGAAATCAGTTTTTCTTATTTGCCTATTTGCATCGAAAAAGAGCAGATCCTCCGTGTTTCAGTCTAAATGAGTATCAGTTCAGCTGTTTCCTTTTGCCCTTATATCCTCTGAGATTTAGCTTCTCAAGAATGTCATGCACATGTCCAGTAAGAAACCCAACTTATGTGATTAACACCATGTTTAAAATGAAAATGTGTCCTACTAAAAACTGCTACCTGTAGAGTAAAATATTAATACTTTGCCTTGACCAGGACGAACTGTAGATTACTAACCTTGCAGCACATCTGTGTGTTTTCTTTTTCAGCAATGGAAAAAAAAATAAAAGCTAAGGAAGTTCACTAGACCTAATAGTCTACATTTCTGGTGTGAGAGGGGAACGGCTGTAAACAAAGCAAAACTGCTGCAAATTTAATGGAAATTATATCTACTGTCATTTTTCATTTCATGATTGTTTCAATCTTTTACTGTGCTTCTCCCCCAGACATCTCATCATTTTTAGTACGTGCTTAATATTTCTCACTAGAAGCACAGAGAAAGCTTTTCTTCTTACATCCCTCATCAAGCGAACTTCCTTGAACACAGAAAACATTATCGACAAACTTTTTCAGGTATTTTGTAGGTGCTTCAGAACTACTCTTTCTTACTGCTATTTATGAACCATTCCAGGCTTGGTGTTCCACCTGAGGCAGACAGAGCACACGTGATCGAGATGCACAGGATTCAGCACAGGAGTTATAAAACCACATCTTTTCATATACTTCACTACTAAGGCCTGCACTCCGGCTTTACATGCTTGATGAACTAACACTTTTTGGCATACAGAATGATGGATCTTACTACTCTTTGAAAGTTGATGTTGGGCTTTTACATTATTAGCTAGTAGTATTAAAATTGCATACAGTAATTTCTCTGTTATACAAAGGATTTAAACTTTTTCAGCTGTCCATTTTTGACATTTTTTCAATTCTGTGTGTATATTGATGACATGGGAAAGAAAAAGCTATCTGAATTTTCAACATAATATGAAAAAAGCAGATGCTTAAGAAAAAGCATTGTGTAAAAGATAAATATTTTTGTTTGTTTTAAACCGTTTAACAATGGTTTAAATTCTCTGAATGAGTTCCTGATAACAACAGTGTTTCATTATTACGTTCAAAAGTACACTTAGGTAGTTAAGTTACTGGAATTCATTTGAAGTTACATTTGTGTGGGAGATTCAACTGCCTACATTGCTGTGTGGGCCTAAGTGCAGCTACTGCCGCAAGAGGAAAATGCATCATATAGCTGTATTCTAACCCCGAATTACCAAAGAGACAAAGAACAATTTACTACTTTAACATAAAATTTTAAAATTACCAAGGAAGGACTAATAACAAAAAAGTATCAAGACATAGATATTCTAGTAATTTAAGCTGTCAACAAGTTTTCTGTGAAATATGTGATTACCTCTAATGTGAAGGAGAGGACGACATCAGACTTCGACAGCTGAACTTCATTTTCATCTCCTATGTCCAAGAACGCAGAATTCTGTGATCGCTTTAACTTCTGCAGTTTAAATTCTGGCCCACCTTTAGACACTGGAAGACTTTCCAAATTTGCCATCAGCAAATTCACTGAAGACCGCAACTCTTCTATGTACATGTTCTCCATTTCTCTTGTTACAAATTTTGGGAATTTTCTTTCCTTGGAAGATATATTTAAAAGTTAAGGAGGAAAAAAAATCATCCCACATTATACGTCGTGTTAATTTACTGATTTGCTCTCAGTCAGGAGATATTTAATAAAAATAAAAGTCTTAATTCCAGTGTCTATCTATTTTTATATCTTCAAAACAGTAATGAGAAGACTAACCCCATCCCATAAATACAGTTAATTTTGACAGAAGGAATTTAATTTGAATTAAGAATTCCATCATATTGCTTAAATACAGTAGACAAAATATCTCTTTGAAGACATCAAAAAATTAAAGTAAGGGGTATTTGTAAACATGGAACCTCTTGCCCACCCAGAATCATTTAACCATAAACCCAGGTTGAATATGTACACATTAGATATTTCTTATATATGTGTTTTAAGTGCGTCAATTGACAATATACCTTTAATGTTACCTTCAAATATTTTAGAAATTGACAAAATGAACTGTCCACTAATAATTTTGTTATTTCATCCATTTCCCATGCTACCAAAACCAAGTCAACCACATTCATGCTTCTAACATAAAGCTGTTAAACTACAACCATGAGATGAAATTCCTATCACTGTTTATTTCTATTTTTAAGAATAGGTCATTCATTTTGAAAGTAATGCTGAATTATTCCACACGGGATTATTTTAAACATAAGTGTTAGAGAGAACTTAAAAATCACTTTTTTCCTCTGTAGGAGCTAGATAATAGTGTTTAAATATTGTTTATAACAGAGGGAACACATAAACATATATAATGCATACATCAACACATAAGGAGCCAATCTTATGCACAATCTTTCCCCTGATATTGAATATAGGGCAGCTTGAGAGAATACCTCAATCAAGATTAAACAAGAATGTAAATTATTCTAAAATATATGTTTTACACATAAATGAGAAACAAACATAGCTCCCCATATATTGTCTGCAAAGGTAGGCACCTTGCTCCTAAACCAGACAATTTTGATCGTTAGCTGTTGTAAGGAGTATCATGAAATGTTTTATATTAAAACATTTACAGTTGATTTTGTTTCAATTAGGAAGACCAAGCAAGCTGACTGTGACTCAGAAAACCTGCAGCAAGTCCAGTGGTCTGGCTCATGACAGCGTTACAGAGCCAGTATATTACAGATTGAAAAAGAAAAAAACCGTTATTTATAGTTAGAAACTAAAACACAGGGCAAGGTTCAGGGAGCTCTAGCCAAAAAACCCCCACTTTAGAGTGTTTTTCAAACTGTACCTTATTCTGTGAGGATCATTCAAATAATAATATGCCAACATAGAAGACAGAGAAGACAGATTGTTGTTACATTATTAAAAGATCTTTCCTCTTGTTAAGATGCTTTTTCCATCCCAATGTAAAAATTGAGGGAACTGTTCACAATGCCTTTTGCTGTATATTTTTTATGACTATAATGTTCCATGATTTAAGGCAGTACTATTGGAATATATGGAGGCCTTTATTTCTGTAAAACTTGAATGTTTGTAGTCACTTCTCTCCCTCACAAAACAAGGGTGAGGATCCTCCATAAAGACTCCGAGGTCTAAAAATATCATACCCACACACCCCCTTTTATTCGCTTTTTTAAGACAGTGAATTTGTAACAAATTGCTATAGCACATAATAATTAAAATTATTTAGACACACAAGAAGAGTAGTGGGTTTTTTTCCAGTATTTTTTAATGCATATGCACAGGAATGAAATCAGGTTGATTTGAAAAGCCTGGATTGTCTGAAGAACACATCCCCCCAAGACAGCACTGGAATTTTGGGAACTCTGGTTGTAACTGGAATATATCCTGGAACAAAGACCCTGGGGACAGATGCAAGACACTAACCATGCTAATGTACACACTAGCCTTTAGGTCTGGATTCTGAGAGTGCTAAAATGGATTTTCAGAATGCATTTCTCAAAGAGAGAAGACACTGGTCTCTTCACAGGATCACATAAAAGTTTATCTTAGAAAAGCATAGCACCAGCTACAATCGGTAGAAAATCCCATTAGGTCATACATACTTTGATTTCAACTACTTTAAATTTAATCATATGAAGAAAAAGATGGGCAAATAGATGCACAAATTCCCCACTGATTTTATTCTATCATAGATGAACGTATTTCTAAGGTTCTTGCCTCCATTAAATAGGCTAAATAATCTTTTCTGCTAAAATAAACTTCTCATTTATAATTAACAATCTGTAAAATCAGCAAGTAATGTATTGTAGGAACCAGGAATGAGACCTCAAAAACAACAAAAAGGCTATATGCAGACATTTATCCTGAGGTGTGCTAATCTTTTCAGACTGCAGTTTAATAATTCTCTCACAGGCACGTAATCACTGAAAACCCTTTGCTTTACCAACAAAGCGGCTAGAATACATAATCCAGTATCAAAAAGCTTTTTACTTTGTTTTTGAGCTCTGAGAATAAAGTTCATATTTTGCAGCACTTGATTGCTTAGGCTTAAAGGATCTTTTTCTCCCAGTTGCTAGAACTAGGACTAGGTCTCAAAGTCCCTCACAAAAAATTCTGCATTTTAAGTAGTTTAAGAGAGATGTATGAAAACTCTGATTTCTGACTTGGATGTACCATGTTAAGACATGGAGTTCCTTATTCTGTGCAAAACTGTGCAGTAGATACTGTGGCAACCATGAGAATTTTCAAGTAACAGTTCTGGTTAAAAAAAAAAAAAGCATAAATAAATTTTTCTTTAAAAAAATCTACATATGTGCAGTGTATGCACATACATTAGAGATGGAATGAATAAGATTTACCCAGTCTAAATACTGTTTATCATTTTTACTTGCTTTAAAATGATTTAAAACTTTTATGGACAGCATTTTTCTTTTTAGGAAGATTACATCTCCAAGTTGTTATTTGTGAACTTCGTAGAACTAGATGATAATTTTTTCCTTTTAAAGAAGCAAGCAAATCTTAACTGCTTTACAATTAATATCATATTAATATAGTATTTTTCTGCACATACACAGTATAACATACACGCTTCCAATATTTTGTAACTCTTGGAGCTAAAGGCAAGAAAGCAACTGAGCAAACATAGGATTATTGGACAACTTTGATTATAAGCTTGGGCTTCACAGAAGACTGAAGAGACTTGAGATTGCCTTTTTGTGAAAAAGGAGTCTTTCCCCAAAATTTAATAAGATATGGCCAGGGACAATACCAATCCCACTTGTGATATTTAATATAGAAGGGCATAATCCTGTCCACTGAAATAAAATACAAGCTAAAGGAGAGAAAAACAGGCTTAGCTTTCTAAAATTTACAAAAAGAATTCATAATTTGCTCAGTCACCAGTGATTTCACCTACAAGACCCATTCATAGTTTTGTTACTTGCAATATTAATGTAAGTACTATGAAATCAGTCAATCTATAAATGTAAACTATATTATATATACTTAAAAAGTATACCACATATAACCTGTAGTAAGACATAAACATCATGGTTATACCCTAAGCACAGTTTAATGCACTTCTGTATATAAAATATGACTAATTTTATTTCCAAAATACATAATCCCAAATGTGCAAATAATATACCCTTTGTTTCACCACTGGACTTGCTGCTGAAGGAAAGGTAGGATCACACAGCATATGCCTTCCCAAAAGCAAGTTTTGCTTTCTCCCTAACCCTGTTGACACATACGCTCCAGAGCAGAAAGAAATGCATCTGCCAGACTGTTATGTTTTCAAATGATCTTCTGCTTAATTTTAGAATCAGAAACTGGAAATACACCCTATGAATTGTCCCACTCAATATGTTTTTGGCACATGAAAACAACCACTTACCCTTGCCATTTGTTCTGCCAATTGTAGTCGTCCATCCAGTTCACGTCTGATCTGGGCTGCTTGCTCATCTCCATTATCCAACTTGGAGAGAGAACAAAAACAAAGTTCACGGTGAGAAATATGCACTGCATTTTAACTTTATAGCAAGTAACGTAGTTAAAAACAAAATAGAAGTGAATTGTGTACTTTTCATCTTAAAATCAGTGAAACACTAAGCAAATACATGGCTTTGAGTCTTACCAAGATGAAAGAAATGTAATGGCCACCAGCTACCCATGGCATTCAAGGTTTCTGAATGGTAGCCAGTACTCCCTTGAATTTTTAATACTCAGACTAAACAGAAGCAGCATTACTTCATTATGAAAACAGCAGCTGAGAACATTTCTCCATGAAGCAGAAAAGTGGACCGACAGAATGGCTTTGAAAATGTTTGCAAGGAAATCTGCTCTTCAGTGCCGTGAGCTCCTGTATAGGAATATACAGGTGGAGGGAAAGAAAACTGTGTGGCTATGCCTTCTAAGTATGGTACTATTTCACTCACACAGCTCTTTTCCCCCAATATTGGCCAACTGCTCGCATCAAGGCATATCCAATTTCTGAGCCTCCAATATTTTCATACCTAGGGAAGAATCATGACTAAACATCTGACTTCAATGAGGGAAGTAAAGGGGAAGGACACATCTCTTCACCTCAATAGAACAGCAGGGTCTCAACAGAAAAGAGACTCCCCAACTCATTTTTCACCTGTTTACTTGTTAAGGGCAGCGGGGGGTGTGGTGGTGTAGGTGAAGTGGGGCTTCTCCTCAATGCACTGACCTGCACGCCTGGTTAAGAGGAAGAAGTGTGAAACATCTGGAAAAGATCAGGCACAACTGGTCTTCTTAGCTGAAGAAATGCCAAACAAGGACAAAGACGGAGACCCAGTGGAGGACTCTCTCTGTCCCTAGGGCTAACCCCAGACACAACGCAACATGCTGATACGACCCTACTGCATTTAGTATGCGGCCAAGGTTTAAGGATACCTGAAATGCTCTTCACTGAAAAAAACTTAAATTGATTAGGGATGTAAACTGGCAAAAATCGGTGCTTTAATTAAATGACATCTTCAGTGAAAGAACGTACAATTAGTTCGATAAATGATTGATTACATTAAACTAAGCTTTTTAAGTAAGACCACTATACAGTGCATCAGGCCAAATACTAACACCATCTCCTTTGCAACACTCCTCAGCTAAATCCAGTAGATCGTATTGAACAAAGATGCTCTTGAAAATTCAGCATTTTTTCTTTCAAAATCCAATTTAAGAAAGGAATAATTAAAAATACACTATCCAGTGCTTACAGGTCAATTATAGCATTATACATAATGCAAATCTGACCACATTTAGCTACAGGATGAAAAGTTTTCCACTGCTAGTATGGAAGCGATGACAGAACATGCAATCTGTCACCTGTGCGATCTGTCACCTGTGCAATCTGGCATCTCACAAGATTCTTGCAGGAACTGATCCAGACTACCAGAAAGCAAGAGAACAAAATTTGACGGTGTCCCTAAAAAAGGCTCAAATTTAAACTAGAGAACAGAAGATGGATCATGTTCCAGACCGGAAGGGTCCTCCTGCTAAGTATGTCTGTAAATCTGCTCCTAGTTTGACTGTGAGCATAAAGGGCAAGAGCATTCTTGATGAAAGCAAGTATTTTAGGTTTTCAGAATACAATTACAGTATTTAAAATAAATTCCCAAATTTGTATTCTTCCATTTCTTAACAGAGTAAGAGACTGCTTATTGAACTTGTCACCAAGAATATTTTAACTTCTATTTTCCTTTGTATTATTAACCACATAATTTTTGCAATTATTTTTAATTAATCAGTACAAGTCAGTCTAATATGAAAAACAATTTTGTTTTCCTTTTTGGGATAAGAGAATGTCAACATTATTTTAATAATATATCCCATGACAGGCAATTGCTTGAAAAATATCTGCTTGAAGGTAATTTTGATGACTGAATTTTGATTTCTGTAAAAGGAGGGTGTGGGAAAGCAGAACGAAGCTAAAACTTCTTCCTCTGTCAAGGCACAACTTAAATGACTGCCTCTGTTATTAACTCATTTGAAGAGGCAAAAGCTTTTGTTTAAAGACGGGTATTTAGGGTTCTTTCCATTTAAAAAACACAGGAAATTATCATCTAAGTTAATGAAGGTGTAACCTGGTTTTGTAAATCTCAGTATTTTTTTCTGTAACTATGCAATGCTTCCCATTATCTGTTTGTACTTGAGCACTTACAAATGCGCTGATTTCCCTACTTACTTATTTCTAAACTTCAGTCTTCTTCCTGAAATACTTATACATTTTAATGGCTTTGTTAAGGTATGTATGTAAGGATGTTTTGTAAGGTATGGAAAGAAGTTGAAGAGTTGGAACACCGAAGAACACTCTTTATTTATAGAAAACAGCCTAGGTAAGAATGACTGGTAGGTCATTCACAGCTGTCCTAATAAGAAGTAAAGTTTTTGATATTAGTATTGTTGCAGTATGCAAAATGAAGTGAGAATGAGAAAAACAGTAACTTTGATATCACATTCCATGCAAGGTCATTCTACTTGTTTTTATTCTAAATTCAACAAAATGCATGAAAATCAACTTTACAAGCAAAGCAGTCAGCGATTATGAATGTGTAATCAATCACACCTGATATACCTACTGAATCTAAAGTGACAACAGTAGTGAGACTGAGTAGATTCTGAAAACGCAGGTGGCATTTGGTATTTGTGAGTTGTGTCCACTTTTTAACATAGGGAAGACACTTGAATGCACCAGACGGGTGGGAAGCAGTGACAAGGGTTAACATTAAGTGTACCCTTATCCTTAATTCCTTATTCGTGGATCAAATCCATACCTAAGCCATCTGTGGAATACACAGTTATGACAAACACTGCAGTAATTTTCAAACTGTTAAACAAAAAGCAGAAAAGCATACGACACTGTACAGAAATTAATATAAATGTAACATTGCAGAATAGCAACTCAGATTCTTCTCAGTACTGCAACTGAAATTTGGTTACAAAAAATCACTAATTGGTAATCCCTTAAAATTCAAGCAAAGGGGTTTTGTTGTTTGGGTTTTTTTAAAGAATAATTGGCATTTACATAGCATCACATAATGCTTCTTACCTTTAAATATGAAGGCATGTTTTTTTAAAAAAAATTACAGCCTTAAAGATTATTTTAAAAGAAGGTACATACAAATTCCATTTAATAAAAACATTTCAGCTTTCTGCAATGGTAGTATTAACTACACTATAGCTATAAATAGCTATATCATAGCTATTTACTGACTGCACTAACACTAGAGATGCTCCTCATGTTGCTTAAACCTCACATAACCAATTAGTCAGTATTTTAGCAGCAGGGGACCTCACTACAGAAGACTCTACAGACACCAGAGACCTGTTTTCAGTACGAAATACATTAGAAGTCCTGACCAAACAAACCAATGTTTCCCCTAAATGCCATACATCTGCTCCCACCCCAAACTTGTAAGACCTATGCAAAGACACTGACTCCCATTTTGAGGGCTAGCTAATTCAGTAGGAAAATTCCCAACTGAGCAAGAGTATGAATAAGACAGCTATGTCACTTGTGCCCTTTCTTTTTGCAGAGATGATTATTTGGATTTTCAAAGCTTCCTCAGAAAAATCAGTAGTTATGAATGACTATGCTTGGGTGAATAAGAAGCTACTTTTCTTTAAAAAAAAAAGTGGTAGCTCGTCATCTTTTTTTCCCCCAAGAGTGTTACATAAAAACAGCTTTCTAAAATAAACCCACCACCGTTAGACATCAAGCTATTAATTCAAAAATGTTTTTATTCATTAATGCTTGAAATTGCCTTTATTTTTTCTCACTCTGAAAAGGGCAATCATTTTTATTACAAACTTCTTTATTAGTAGAGATGGAGTGGGAACATCCTCAACATGCAAGGTGCCCAACAATTCTTCTCAGACAATGTTTTCCGATGCTTGCCTAAGTGTCGACTTCTAAAAGACAGACTGATGTTTTCTACTCCAAATTTCTGCTTTAACAATTTCAACCAAAACACTCCATTGCTTCTGAGGAGGCTGGGGAAGACAATACACTGTTTTATCCATAATAAGAAAAATGGTGACCATCTTGTCAAAAAGCTCTAGCACCATCTTGCCTTGAAGTAAGGGTCTGAAATGTAGCAGGGCCCCATCTGTGAAAATCAGCTCAACTCTGGCCAAGTGACAAACCTTTGAAAAATGAAATTTGCAGCAGTCAGGCTGCAAACAGCCACTACCAGAGGCTAAATCAGATTCTGCATTCAGACTCATCTTCAGGTTGTGCTGCCCTCTGTCTTGAATATGCATGGAGTCTATGCTCCTCAGATTATTTGCTCGTTTAAGAAAGACTGTAAGCTTATCGAAGTTAAAAATCACTATTTGGATCAATAGCATGATATTTTGCTTGACAAACCA
Source organism: Burhinus bistriatus (assembly GCA_013397275.1). Lineage (NCBI taxonomy): Eukaryota > Metazoa > Chordata > Aves > Charadriiformes > Burhinidae > Burhinus > Burhinus bistriatus. The sequence goes on from VYXH01001128.1 coordinate 56,403, forward strand.
TTCTTTAATTTGTGTGCCTAAACAGCACAGAACAGAAATACATTTGAATGAATTAATGTTTACGTATTTTAAAAGGTTGGAAAAGACCACATACTTTTTGATTCCTATTTAAATAATAACTTAAAAAAACCAAAAAACTTAAAAGGCTGTAAAATATTTGTGTATTTCGGTGCAAAAGAAAAACCTGTACACTGGCAAAAAATCTGATTAATGTGCAAGAGCAACTTAAGGTAAAAAAGGTACTAATGCTGCCAAGCCAAAGAGGTACTGTACTAAAGCCCATGGTGCTTATTTGCATTCCCCTACATACAAAGTCAGTCAGATATCCTTTGCCCAAGAAACAAGACCAATTTGAGTATGGATGAGTACTGACCTGCTGCAAGTTATTGTTCTTTACATTCACAACTGCTCAAACTTACTGATAGTTCCTCCAAATGACTATTTTATGAATGTTTGGTTAGCTTCCCTTTCTAATTCACAGTAACATCAATGTGAATTCACATTTCCCTGCCCATAGCAACATAAATTTCTCTCCATTTAATGACTAAATTGACAGTTCACGTATCTTAGGACGTGCTCTTATTTCTGCAACACAAAATCCAAAGTCTTTTCACTCTGTGTGACAGCAATGGTCATTTTTTCTTTACAGCCACTTTTTTGCCACACGTAACCAAGTCTGGGCCCTGCTGAGCTGACAGGTTATTTGTGGATGCCCACGTGAGGTAACCTGCAGGGTCCAGTCCTGACTACTGTCTGACAGCCAAAGCAGAAACTGTCAACATGGCTTGGATTAAAAGTGTTGTGATTATATAAGGCTCAAAAAAAAAAAAAAAAAAGGATTTCTGGACGTAACTAATGGCATCCAGCAGCAAGGCAGGAAGAGAAAGTGAACATCAGAGAAGCCCTAGTGCTCAATTTTGGTTGTCAATCAAGCAAGCAGCAAGCAGGCAGTAGGTGTAGCAGATGCAAATACCGGTGTTTTTCAGACCGTTGTCCTTGCTGCTCTTATCTCTGGCTCCAAAAAAAGGAGTTTTGCTTCAAACAGACCTGCCACCTCTAAGAACAGGATTTGTTCCCATTCTTATCTTTACACAAGTGGAGTTGCTTTAACGGAACAGGCTGCGAAGAGATTAAAGGTGTCTGCAATTCTCAGCAGCGTTAAGGAGCTGCCGTGCGCTGAACACAAACAGCCTACGGAGATTCCCAAAGTTTCCCAGGCTTGTGAACCAAGATTAGCAGCTACATATGTAAAAGCAGGAGGATCAACAACTTCCACATCAGGCTGGAAACAGAGCGCTCAACTCCAGTCTACGACAGCAGACACTTTTGGACATGAATTCAAGAGGACTTAAGTTCTGAAGAACAAAGTCATGACAGAAGTAAACTGTTTCTGCTTCCTATAGGAGGAAAAAACCAGATTTGATTAAAGGGCTAGACGTGTGAATGGCTTCTAATGGACCTTTTCATAAGCCTTCTGCCTCCTGTTTCACAGCAAGTAAGACACAGCTGTAAAGGGAAAGAAAATGTAGTCACTCTATTTCAGAGGAGGTTATCCTGTTTAGCTTCAATTTTAAAATCTTTTCCTTGTGTATAAATTATACAGTGGATTACTTCAGAGTCATAAAACAGATTAATAAAATGGTATTTAAAAACTCTCATATTCTCTGCACCCTGCAAAATCCCTATCATGTACCACACAAACGGCTATGCTGATGGCTGACCCTGCCTGGGTGAAGGTGAAATCCTGTGGATTTCCCACAGAATGCTGCAGAAGAAAAATTTTAAAACCTCAGTTCCTAAATCTGCCTCCCCCCTCTTCCCAACTCACTCCTTTTCCCAATCAACACACACAAACAACAAAAAACGCTGGATTGGGCAAATAAACTCAGAGATGGGCAAATAATCTTTGCTTCTATGTTGCACATGCTCTAACTGAAACGCATGTGGAAGAATGTCAGAGAGAGAAAACCTGTTAATGGTTAAAGTAAAGAAGGGGAAAAAAGCACCTTTTTTTGAAATTATTTCTCTTATGGAATACCAGTATACATATTTTCAGCTAATTCTAAGTCAAAAGACAAACTCGGCAACCACTGAAAGCACTTCTATTTTCAATTTGTCTGTAGCAGGTAGACTTGTACAAGCTTACAAGTTCAAAGCCCATATGAGGTGTTCTAACAACTTTTCACAACGCCCCACCAGGCCTCACAGCCTTCTCTTATCGATTTGGCTCTAACAAAGCACAAGAAGATTGCCTTTCAGACAACTGGCCAAGCTGATCACTCAGTTTTCCTGCAACACAGTGCGAGCAAAAAGCTCAAATATCAGATTGAATTTATTTAATACAAATTCCTTTTGACAACTACAATTTTTTTTCTTTTTTTTTTGGGGGGGGGCAACAGTTTTACAATAATATAAATATCAAAATTAGGATCGAGAATGTAGAGATGAACAGAGCAAGAATTAGCGTATCACTTTCTCTGTAGCCAATGTTGTTAACAAGTAATAACACAGAGGAAGAGCAAAGCCAGTCAATAGTCAAATATTCTACAGTGGCTTCAGTTGGATAAAATAAAATAGGATAAAATAAATAATAAAATCAATGTTTTCAAAAGCTGTGCCTGAGTACCTTCAAGGAATCCATTAGATATAACTCCTCACTCAAAATTTTCTTACAAGATCTACGCAAGCCCAGAAGCTCAAAAAATTCATGCACAATCTCAGACGGTGAGAGGTTTTGGTCTCTGAAATATTTTTATAAAGTTCTGGACCTGCTTATGTAATTTCAATACTGACTTGCATATGTATGACTGATTAAGGTGGCAGAAGATATCATTTATACTACTTGTTTGTACTAATTAATTATACTGATTATATATTGATTTATAAAAAATAGTTATCATAAAAATATTAACAAACCAAAACATAAAGTCAAGATTATTTTAATTAATTCAATGAAATAAAACCATTTCAAAGTTCACAAAAACAAAAGAAAACTACATAATTTTAAAATCTCAGACTTTTTTTTTCCATCTGCCATTGGATGGTATTCCATTCACTTTGGCAGTTTCCAAAACAATCAGAGACTTTGATATGGCATTTCCTTACATTCTAGCTTTACAAACATTAGAAGAGCTTTTCAGTACCAGCTAAAAAGCTCTCTCACAAATAGATTTCCATTTATTCAGGGACTACCAATACCAAAAATCCCAGGAAAATCTTCAATGAGAGTTCAAACAGGAAGGGAAGCACATAGAGTGTTCAAGCCAATCAGACTATCTGTAAAGGCAATAGTTAAAAAAGTTTATTAAGCCCTCTCAAAACTTCATAGAAAGTATATGTTCATAGCTGTCTTGTAGTTCACCGATACTGTAAAGTGAGAAGACACTTGAAGAATTAAATACACAGCATGTATTACTGAGAAAATCTCTAGCAAGAACCAGTTTATTTTACACTGTGGTGTGCAGAGGTACAATACAACTTTATTCAGTGACTGTTTCCCTAACAATAATCTGTCATATTTGACTGCTATTAACCTTTTAGAGAAACTGTAACAAGTTAAATGCCTTCTATCAACAGCTAACTTGATTAAATTCACCAGGCAACCTTGGTCAAAATGATATGTCCCAAACGGGAAAGAGTAAGCCAATCTTTAAAAAGATGAACTTCAAAGGATTCTTCAAATACAACGTATATCCTCTGTTTAATATTATCTTTAATGAAGAAAATTGAAACATCAATTAATGGTTCAAAATTTGCTCTAGCCCAAATTAAATTGTTGTCCGCAGTATTTTATTGCATATTTTTATCTACTGACTGGAACTAATACTTTGTGAACAGGACACTTGGAAAAGCAGCACAAGTGTCTTCACATAATAAAGAATGACATTTTTGTTTGCCTGTTTGGATTTAGACAGACCTCAGCTCTCTCTTTGTCTACACACGGGCTGAAGAGAGAGTAGGGCTTCTCAGCCAGGATTCTCACTAATTTATACGCATGGTGTTTGCCACAACACACTGTCATATCATTGTTCTGCATCAATTGCCCAAATGAAACATTTTTTCCATTTTATTTTAGATCACGGATCTGAAATCAAAATTGGTGGTCTGCTAACCTAAATTCCAAGAGTTAAAAGATGTGTTTCTCTTCTTGGCCGTATCTTGACATGTGGTTTGTAAATAAATAAAAAAATTTCAATAATGCACACAAATCACCTTTATTTGGATGATAACATCTGAAGAAAGTCTGCTAAGCCCTCATATTTACAGAGGAAATCACTCTGTCACAATACTGAGTTTGCGACTAGTTTTTCCTCTGATCTAACGCAAAGATAAAATTTGAAGCTTTCTTTGGTTCACAGAGACTGTTAATTATGCAATGTGGGGTTTTAGTGAAAAAGATACACTGGCCTAGATACAAATATTTTAAACATTTATTTATGCACAGCATTCTGTTCAGGCATCAAGAAGAGAAAAATCAGACAGCAGGTACTTAGACAGTTAATGATTTGTCTTTACTTAGTGTTTCTTGGTTCGTATTTTCATGATAGCAGTTCTCTGTAAGTATTACAGGCTCTTTGCACAGCCTTAGAATTATTATATTACTTGGACCTTACTACCAGAATATTCTGAGAGGGAAAAACCCATTAAAAATAAAATTAAAAAACTCCAACATTAAAAAACCCCAGAATTCTATTTCGTTCACTATATTAATGTTTTTTCATTTCATATCAGTGTTGATACACTGTCACAAGCTTGTCCATAAATGCCATGATTCTGGTGCTCTTCTGACTTCCTCCACAGTGAAGAGAACTGTATAAATATGAATGTATACGTACACCGATTAGAATATTGACCAAGAACAGTTTCATGACATCAACACCATTTTCTGCAACAACAGGCTCTTCCATCTTGCTTACCTTCCTTGATCATTCACTTCAAATTATTTTTGTAGCAGAGGCTCTATTCTATAAAGTGTAGTTCCAGAATTGCAAACCGTGCCTCTTTCTCTAGTTATGCTTTGGTCTTGGCCCACTCGTCTTCATAATGCACCTACAACCCACTTGTTACACAAATAGTGGCCCCTACTCAAAGAGACTATATAAAAAAGCAGGAAATTTAAGTATCCCTCTAGTTGTACATATCTAGTGGCCACCATGGATGGTGAAAATAGCATATATGTAATCCTTTGCATGATTCTTGCTTCTTGGTTTTCAGAGTGGTTCACATCCTACAGCACTTATTCTGATATCTGGTACATGCTTAAAAGTAATATGGCTGTTGCTTTCATGAGCACTACCTTCATGCACTTTCCTCTAGGTAAACCAACAAGATTTAAATAATAAAATTAAAAACAATTCAATTAGTTTATCCTATTTTTACCTATATTGCATTTATAAATTGTTCAAAAAAAAGTCCAAGAAGAATCTATTTACTTTAAGCTTAATGCAAGCCAAGACCCTTGGCTTTCCCAAGATAATGATGGGTAGAGGTGCAATAAAGCCTGCATAAAACAAGACATAATTTGTTTTAAAGCTTAAAAGCATATACAGACAATTGAAGAAAATTGAGGCTAGCAAACTGATAGAACATTTCGTTTACAGAAGCCATTCCCCTTCTACAAACCAGTGCTATACGAATTTTAAAAAAAGAAATAATTCTAAATTGTGCTTTATTCTAAATTGCTCACTTTACGAACTACTGGTTTAGATTTTTTTTGGCATTTTGACCAATCTCATAAAATAATGCTAGTCTTCAAATAATAAAACATATAATTGTATGTATGTGTAATGTTTCATCCCCCACATTTTAAAGGAATACCTTCCTATTTTCTCCCTGGATTATACAATCATCTTGCATGTGAGAGACAGAAGAAACACCCTGTTAGCTCAGACAAATAGTCCATCCAGCCCAAAATCACGTCTGTGACAGTGACAGCTGCAGAAGTTATCTAGGGAAAAAGCTGGAGCTCGGTTGTTCTCTAAAGTGCATTATTACTCTAACAATAGTTGTGGAGCCCGAGGAAGTGAGAGGGATGTTAGAGGGTACAACCAGGCCTAGTCCTATAAGCATCAATTTATGGCCCTGTTCTGCAGGAACTTTTCTAAACCCTTTTGAACCTTCTGCTGCTGTCTGTCCCCATTGCTCCCCATCACAAAATGTTCTGGAAGTTCTCCAAAAGCCAGATAAGGAAGCGCTGCATCCATTTTCAATCTCCTACAAACCTCCTTGAGTGTCCCAGTTTCTAGTGGTGTGGCATTTGGTGAGTGAAGGCACACATTCACCTTGGCCACTGCCTTCATAGCTTTGTGAACCTCAGCGATACTCCTCCTTGTCAACATTCTCATCTCCAGCCCTCATTCAGCCCTTTCAGTCTCTCCTCGGAAAGCAGCTGTTCCATGATTTTCAATGCCACCCTCTAGTCCTCACTAACCACCCCTATATCCCTGAGATAGGGAGACCAAAGCTGCAAGCAGTACTCAATGTATGGGCATAAGAAGGTTATGTACAGCAGCAAAACGATGCTACTGTTGCACACAGAACTAATGATCTCATCACAGGGAAACCCAAAGTGCCATTCTTGAGCTGTAACTGCCCATGCTCAGTTCAACATCCTGTGGGCATGCGCTAGTTTATTTCTCCTCTGATGTATTACCTTACGTTTAGCTACATTAGAACTTAACTGTCATGATTTGCCCATGCAGTTTTGTGAAGTGCTTCTGGAGTTCCCTGCAACTAGTGCAACTTTAGAGTACCCCAAAGTTTAGTATCATCTGTAAACTCCGAGATTTCACTTACGCTGCCTTCTCCAGAACATTCATGAAAATGTCAAATAAAGATGCAACACTTCTAAACAGCTTGAATCAGACAGAAAGCACACTTAAACTCTCTAGGAATCAACCAAAAGGAAAACAAAACAAATCCTCCCCCCAAACCTCCTTCTGAAATATCCATACTTATCCATAAAAACACTGCCATCAGGCCTTGGATATTTACTACAGAACTGGTCATTCAGAAAAAAGTGTCACGGACTGATCACATGTCAGCCTATTGGCTGTTTAAGAACAGCACTGTTTTTAAATCAATGAGTATTAAGATTAAACTCCAGAAGCCACATTAGGATGATTAGAATCACATTAGGATCCACATTAGTGGCTCAGTAGCTGACTACAGAAGAGAAAAAAATGTTAGCACAGCTCAAAAGTGTCACCAAGCAATGGAAATTTCTGCCTCTCGTTCTCTTGGTATTTGCAACAATTGCACAGATCAGTAGCCAAAACCCAGGTTTTCCTTTCTTTCTGGTTAAGCCTGCAATATTCAACCACCTCTGTTGGACAGGAAAAAAACCCGAGGAAAGCAGGTCATGTTGAGAAAGAAGGAAGGAGAATAATGGTAGGTTTTACTATTTACAGATCTAATCACTCTAAATATTAAGAAGATAGATCAAGGACATGGATGTAAAGCATAATTCTTTTATTAACAGGAACAGAAATATTAAGATTTGTAATATGTCATATTGTAAGCATATTTTATCCAACTGTATCTCGTTTTTCACATCCAGATATTGGAGTTCAGGGATGCTGTCCAGACAGACTCTACACACCCATCACAGCACTGTGTCTTCCAAAATGTCAAAGTCAAACTCTTCAGTTGTTGCTAACTATGCAAAATGCCTTCCACTCCCACTTTGCAACCATAAAATTATAAATATCCATAGACAAAAATTTAACTTTTATTTGTTTTCCACTCAAGTCTTTGCCTTGTTATTTGTATAGGTGTTCTTTCTACAGCTAGGCAGTGAAAAAAGCTTCAGAGCTATGCATAGAGCCTCTTGTACCATTCAGATAAAGTATCTTTTAAGTCAGAAACCTAGAGTCCCTAGGTAATCACTGGAGAGACAGAGAAGCCTCCAGAGAGTTATTAAAAGCACTTAAGCAGTTATCTACACGCCTACCATAAATACTGTAGAGGTCTCAACTGCACTGGTAATCTCTGGTTCTTATTCTCCCTCTCACCTTCCCCCGGATCCTGCTGAAATAGATCCAGGCTGTCTCCTTCCATACAAGTTGTTTTCAGGTTCTGGCTAGGGAATACCCTCCCACATCCACCCTAACCAGGAAGTGATGGGCCTTAAAAGAGCTATGACTCATGTCCTGATCCTCCTTAGAAAAACCCTTCCGCCCTCCTCCTCTCCCACCACCTGCACAGAGATTACCATATTCAAGACAATCCAAAGATCAGCATGCAAACCTTGTTGGTATATGCATATTTATGCCCTATAATACTAAATGAGCTCACAGTGTTTTATATTTTCCTAAAATTATCCTTGCTTCAGAAGGAAATCCCTTCTCCTTTTGCTTACCCTCCTCACTCTCCAAAAAAATCATGCAGAAAGTTTTCTTGACATATTATTTACTAATAAGATTTTCTTTGGAGTGTTGAAACCAAAGGGAATATATGCAATTAGGGCAATAAATGTTAATGAGCATAGCATTAAGTAAGCAAAAACACCTTGAATGTCATACCAATATTTTTCCCCAAATAATTATATGTGGCTGACTTAATTAGATAGAAAACTTAAAATTCAGGCTGACAACTCACAATTGAAGCACTGATTTATCATGGATTTTCAAAAAACTGTATATGATGTTGCTTTCAAAATGCACCACGAAAAAAAACACCCCAGACCAAAACACTCAGTTGCATATAAACAGTTCTTCTTTCAAATAGGCAAGATGTTTCTATTTAGTTGAAAGCCTGTATTTGTATTTAAATATATATGCAATATCTGAGCATTTTAATAATACTATTTTTTGAAAACAGCTAATAATTTCTTCAAGAAAAACAATTTAAGAAAATCACTGGATAGAAAGATATACTACTGAAGCTGTTTGTAAATATGATGGAGAGAAGCTAGCAGATGACAGAAATGGAATCCCATTTTCTCCCTTTCTGTTCAATAATGTAGCATCAGCTGGAGAATGCTCTGTATTGCTATCTTTTTCTAGAAGTCAGTGGTATTAGTGATGTGTACATACGTATCCATAAAAATAAAAATCCCAAATAGTTGAGTAAAGACTAAAAAATAGATGTAATCTAGAGGTTAATGTATCAGAAAGCAAACTTCATCTACAGATTTGTGTTGCATCATGAAAAACTGACCTATGAACTGATCTATGAAGGTTCTGTTTGAAAATCCTCCCATGGTCAGGGCGTGTAGAAAGCTCTCTTTCCATGTGTCTACTCGAGATACACAACATGACCAGTTGATGGAGAACTGTAACCTGCTACTTCGAGCAACTTGTTCTCACAGTACTCCCAGAAACCTTTCTAAGTTCTTTTCTTACCTCAAATTTCTTTCAAATCAGCAGATAAGTTGAAAAATTGCTAAGGTGACACAGCCAGATCTTCACCAACTCTCTACTCCATTCATTCCCAAAAGTGAGTTCTGTGGACTGTATTAATCAAATTGTTTTCATTTTCCTACTATTCTTCATGCTCAGGACTAATAATGAGTTGGTTTGCAAGTTGAGAGTAAGAAAGAGCTCATGTTTGGAGTGAGGTTGAAAAGAAAAGATACAGGTTTTCAGTCTATATACTGTTTACTTAATGATCAGGAAAAAGACCTTAACAAACAAAATGAAAAAATATTGCTTAAGAGCGTGTAGCTAATAAGTCCTTAACATGGGGAACTTTTTTTTTGTGATGCAAGAAAAGAGCCGATATCTGTTTTACATTACAATCACTTGTTACTCTTCTGGAAGAAGACTTTGTAATCATAAAATTCCCATGTTTACAAACAACTTCACTGGTAACATGCATCTTAGAAAATAGGTCAGAGAACACCTCATAGATCAGTTATCCCCAAAAGAAGGACAACCTCTATTTAGCCCAGCCTAGATACATATTTCTCCAACTTACGAGAAAACACCTCTAGTAACAAAGGCTCCCTATGCTGTCTAAGCAGTCAACTCTAGTTAAACACTAGTCCAGTATTTAAGAAGCCTCATACAGAGTTCAGTTGACCAGCAAGGAAGGGTCTACTCAATACTACCCTCTAGGTTCCATTGCTTGGCTAGATCTCCACTGACTGTAACAAGGCTTTGACACCTAGCAAGCATATAAACAGTAATATTTAGGTGTTACCATCAAGAACTGCGTACCATTGTCAGTACCTCCTATCAACATTCTCTTTATTTTTGTTCTAAGTACAAGACACAGCACTATAGAAACATTGGTTTGATAGGCAATTTTGAGGTTATTAAGTCCAGCCTCCTACTTGGTAACAGTTGATGAGTCAGCTGTGGCTATGTCAAGCCAAGTTCTGAAAACCTCCAAGATGAAGGTTCCACAGCTTCTCTGGCTGACCTGTTCCTTTGCTCCAATACCTTCATACTAAAGTTTTCCTCTAATGATCATTCTAAATCTCCTAAGTCACAGTCTGGGACTGTTAACTCTTGTTATACCATCTGCTAATACACAGTAATACCTCCATTATCTTTGTCTTTGAAACGTCCCTCCAAGTTGCTTGTGGTAGGCTGCTATTAGACCACCCATTAGACTCCTTTTTGCCAGGCTACACAAGTCTAGCTCCCTTCACCACTGCCAGGCAGAGGGGAAAAACAACTCCTTCAGTCTCCTGCCTATGCTTCTTCTAACGTAACCCAGCATTATCTCATCCGCAATTAAAGGACGTTGTTGGCTCTTAGTCAACCTGTCATCCATCCTGCACACCCCTGACCCCGCATGCCATGCCATGCCATGCTTTTGACTAGGGCTGCAACTCAACCACTTGGTTCTGGGCCCATAATCATGCCCAATTACCCTGCCCAAGGTGCAAGACCTTCTGCTTCTCCTTGATGAACTTCATGGGGTTTCTGTTAGCTTAATGCTCAACGTCACCCTTAACCATTCAGCATGCCAGCTGCCTCACTCTCCCCTTCAGTTTAGTAGTGTCCACAAATTTGTGGAAGATACATTTTGCCTCATCATCCAGACAGTCAATAACAATACTTAGCAATACTAAACTCTGGAGTACTGTGTTCCCAGCTACCAACTGAGCTTTTAAATCACTGCCTACCACCTTTTCAGCATAGCGACCTAGCCAGTTTTCAAGCCCTCTAACAGACAACTTGTCCAGACCATACTTCCTGAACTTACATATGTGAACAAGGTGGAGGATGATGTTAAAAGCCCTACTGAAATCAAGGTACATTACCATTCACTGCTCTCCTTATTAACCTAGTCATTTCATGAAAAAAAGCAATCAGGTTGGTCAGGCATGATTTGCTCTTAGTATCCATGTAAACTAACAATGATTACCTTTATACATGTGAAAATGGATTTGAGGTTGTGCTCCACAATCTTTCTAGGGACTATGGTAATACCTATAATTCTCAAACTTTCTGTGCAACAGTATGGTTTGGTCCTGAACTCTTAATATGTTTTCTTAAGAAATCAGCCAACTCCTGGGCTCTCCTTTTCCCCACATGGCAGCTCCTCAAGGGTCTCAGCATAGCAATTCTTTAAATAGAGAGTAAGTTCACAGCTTACCTTCTCAGCCTTCCTCCAACTCCTGAACTGTCAGTTGCTGCGCTGATTTCTGCAGCGCAACTGCTACCTGTGGTCACGTTCACCCCCAACTCTTCCCTGTTTGTGAGCAGCAGGTCAAATAGAGCACTAATCCCAACTGCTCCTTTTGCATTTGTGTTCAGAAATTATCACCAACACAGTCTAGAAACTTCCTCAATTCCTTGGACAATGCCATGTTACTGTCCCAGCAATTTGGTGGCAGGTGTCTGAAATCCACCATGAGGATCAAGGCCTGGCATTGGGAGACTTCTAGTGTTTGTAGATAGCCTCATCCTCTTGTTCAGGTGGTCAGTAACTGACCCTCACCACATCATTATCAATATTACTTTCCCTTCCGATATTGACCCAGAGACTGGATTTGTTTGTTGCCCAAATCGTGTAGACACTATTGTGTAGGCATTAGTGTAGACACATTTATGACCGCTGTCCTTTCTAAGGAACATTGTCTCCCCTGTAGACTTCTACCATATATATCTTCTCCACATGCATTGCTTTCTCATTTAACCCTGAGAGTAGCTCCCTATCTTCTAAGAAACCTAGTTTAAAATCCTCCATGTTAGGTTAGCGATCCTGTCCACAAACATGTCCACGCTTTCTTGTCAGATTTATTCTATCACTTCTTACCAGTTCTTCTCAGACCAAGGTGCCACAACCAAAGGTCAAAGCCTCACTGAAGACATCAGTTATGCAGGTTGGATGTGTCACCCTGGGCCATCTTTGCTCTCAGAGTCTTGCAGTAACCTTTGATCTCAAGGTCACGTCACTGGTGCTCACACAGACAAGCAGCAAGGGGCAGTAGCTGGAAGGCTAGACGGGCCTCAGCAATCTCTCTGCAACATCTCCAATCCCAGCTAGAAGCAAGTAAAAAAGTATGGCCAGCCGATGGGTGCTTTTGTCCTGGACAGGGTGGAGTCACCAAACACTAATGCTTCTTGCTCTCTTTTTGTGCTTTGGTCCCAGTGCCATGACTTGGGATGCATGCCAGGTCCAACAAGCATTCTTCCCACAAGAGGACTCACTCATCCTCCTCTGCTGCCAGGGTCCTGAACCAGTTTTCTAGATGAACAATTGCAGAGAGACAGGGAGCCCTTTCCTGCTGACAGAAGTTAGAAGCTTTCAGCTTCCACCCTTCTGGAAACATGGGAACGGAAGGAAACTACTAACATTAAACGTGGGAAAACACCAGTGACAGAAATTCTGCTATCAATCTGTAAAACACAAAAGTTGCTCCAGTATGGTAAAATTGGACCAGATAAGTTTCCCTAAGGAGGGACAGGTGTTTCAGGCAAGATCCTGCTATCTCCAGTCTCCTGAGGAAAGATGGCATGGGGAGAAGGCTGTGCCTGACTGATCGGAGCATGATTTTACAGTGCTCCTAGGAATAAAACAAAGCTACTCCAGAAACTGTGCGTACCTCTGTCAGACATGGCTCAGTATTGTATTCCCTCATTTATGGGCAGTCCTAACGTTCCCACATTAGAAAAGCTTGGCACTGCATGACCAGTTAGGAAAGCAGTTTATTCAGAGGTGATGAAGGGATTGACTCTTCCCTTACTTCATTTGCAGAGGAGTATTTCTTCTGTCATAGCCCTAGACTGCTTACCATACAACTGCTCCTTTCAACAGCAGCTAGCAGTCAGCATTTCTACTTCTGCTAAAGAAGTAGCCTCATTTTTATTTCAGATTTTTCCTGTTTATAGCTAAAATGCCTAGAAGTCAATTATCTCTTATCTCAAGAAACAGATTCCCAGAGAGGACACAACGTACAGATTAATCCTATTTTTACTCTCCTCTTCCTTGTCCCCTTCCCAGAAGGCTGTAAGATTTTAGACTGAGGGCTGCAATTATTTTTTCTTCTCTCTACTTATGTTACTGACCAAAAAAGGGTTATTTCAGTTGGCCCGAGAATTTTTTCATGCCTGTAGCAGAAAACTAAAATGAAGATAATCTACCTACCTATAGAGAGAGAAACAGGCACTTGCTTGTAAACATGCTGGAAGTTGAAATGATGAACAACTAATCACAAAGCAGACAGTCTCAGTACTGACACCAGACTGAATCTGGATGATATGAACAACCATTTTTGAGTCTTGTAATATAAAATACAGGAATAAATGACAGGCCAAGGAGCATCTCCCTGCATGACAACTCTTTTGTTGGGAACCAATCATCTTTTGGGGTGAGAGGGTGGGTGTCTGGGGTGGACAACCTGGAAGATTAGAAATTGAGAGATTAGATCCTAGAGATTAGGACAGCCTCAGCAGAGGAGACAGCTGAAAAGGTGACCTGAGATTTCTGTCATTTTCAGGACAGCCACAAACACACCTTCCTAGATAAAAAAACCCCCACCCAAATTATACCATATTCAAAGAGAGCTGCAGATCTCTCAGCCATCTTACATACACAACTGTTCTTGCATGGGACAGTCTATCCTCTGTTATGGCTGTGCTTTAATATTTCTGTTTAAAATATGTACCTACCATGTATGTTAGCCAGCTCATTTCCAAGTTTACCTGCACCTTTCCCTTTGGAGTGACTGGGGTGCAGGAACCCATATGAACCATGTCCAGGCAGCCAGCTGCAAAGAAACTTCCTCTCAAGAAGGGAGAGCTGAGAGGGTTCTCCCTTAAAAATTTCAAAAATGGGGGGAAAAAGCAGCCAAGCTTCAGAACTTCAGTACCAGTGAGTGAGAGTGATATGGAAACATAGGCTCTCATTCCTTTCCTGTGGCTTTTTCAGCTGCTTCTGCTGGCTTCCCACTGGCTGCTGAAGACACCTCACAGGATGAAAAGCCCTGCAGAGGAACAAACCTAAATAATCAAATTGATCCTTGAGAAGGAAGTGCCTATTCTAAGCAAAACTGCTTTACTTCGAAATGATAAAGGGGGAATACAGAATACTACCATGTCGTAAGCAGAACAGGTGACAAATTCATGCTAAGTATCATTAACTTATTCAGTTTGCTCACAAGCATTCATTCAAACACACATATAAGCTAGGCATCAGACGCATTCATAAACTTAATTATCAGTCTAGAAATGTGGCTGTAAAAATTATTCGCTTTGTATTTATTTACCTGAAGACACCTCAGGAATCTCTCCTTAAATCTCTCCTTAAAAACAAAAAACATTATTTAAAAAAATTAATCCTACAGCCTTTGGGAGAAAAGATTTATTTTTATCACTTAATATCAAACAAGAGGAACTTCATCCTCAGCTGGTAATATTAAACATGATGAGTCAAATGCACTGGTGATGTTAACATAAGTGCAAGTTAAATGCTGGATATATTTGGCTTTGAGTGTTGAGGCAGCTTAACTCCCTTGGATCTGGAACTCAGGAGAATGTCAAAACAGCATTAATTACTTCCTGAAGGCTCCAAAAGAATATTTTAGGGGAAGAAACACAGAGAAAGGTAAAAAATAAAAGAAGCTTAAAAGGATCTGCTTTTTAACAAAGCCAAAACCAACTTCCTTATTTTTTTATGCTAAAAGATGCCCATTCTGCTGCCGTTTTCCTGCACTCACTGAATGCCAAAGACGGTCTCAGAAAACAAAACAGCTTGAAAGAAAGATCTGCAGCCAAAATCCCAGTGCTGATGATTTCAATCCTCAGAGGAGGAACGAGACAGAGAAGGAGAGATGGGTAATTCTCAGTTTCTCTCTGCTGATTCTCAGTCAACCCTGGCTTACCTCTTATGACAAGAAAGGTGATACACAGTAGGACAAGCCTAGAAGGATGCTAACTTAGAAAACACAGGTAAGTCCACTAGTCTATGAGTGCTGGTAGTCTCTCAGGCTACTAGAGACCATACATGTCCAACCCCTTCACACAGGTGGAAAACAAAACACAACAAGAACAGAAGCCACATATGCACAGAGAGAGCTCTATGATAAAAAAATCCACAAGTAAATTTTGTCTTAAAAGTGATTAAAAGAGAAAAACTATCCCTCAATGTTTTTTCCTAACACTTCTACTGAAAAAGGAAACCTTTGAATATTTTCATGGTTTTCAAATGTCCCACGCAAGTTTTCCTTTTAAATGCAGATGTCAAAGCCAATTTTTCTCACCCAATAGCTGAATGCGAGGATACTACAATACCTCAAGTACTGAAAATACATTACTGTTGCCAATACACCATTTCTCTCTGATATTTTGTCAGTATTCCTTCAACTACAAACATAAATATTTCAAAGTACTTCTCCGTTATGTAACTTGCAAGGCTTTTAAGCATTGTTCAGAGTCAGATATTTAAACACACTAAAAAAGTAACTTGCTTCTCTGAGGATGCTTTAATATTCTTTCCATCATTCTTCTATCATTAGGGTAAATGAGAACAAATCAACACCCTGTGGGGCAATCACAGACTTTTCCAAAGTAAATTCTGTTATTATGAAAAAAAAAACTTGTTTACAGGAGCTAAAACTTTTCTTTTTTTCCTTTTTAAATGTCATCAGTGTGTGTTAACAGCACTGAATCACCTGGGGCTTCCCAGACTTCCTTTTTCCCCTCACGTTATTAAGCTGAAACTCCAAACTGGCCTGACATACACAGTTCAGCTTAGCTCTGTATTTCTCACAGTCCCATTACAGAAGTAATCTTAGGAGGAGTATTTGACTTTGCAGCACTATTTTCCAAAGCACTGAAACTTTTGTCTTGAGCAAGACCTCTCCAGAACTCTTCAATGGAGGTAAAAGACAAATGAAGCAGCTCAGCAAAAAAAAACATTTAAAAAAGGTAACTGTTGAAATAACTTCATATTAAACTCCTATGTGCATGTAATCAAGAGTGACATCTCATCTAGAAGAGACATCTAAAATCCTGTGAGAAATGAAAATTTATTTCTCCATTGAGATATTTTATTTGAATTATTCTGCTCTTGCTCAAGAACAGACAGTGGCAGATCTTTTTTCCCCTTGAAGAACAGGGAAAAATCGATCAGAAAGCAGATTTATTTTTTTTTTTGGTGAGGAAGAGGGCATGGGAGAAGATATATTCTTGTGTTTACAGGTACTAGAAACCAATAGAGTTGATGTGTGAACAAGTCTGAAGTGTGAACATTTGAGCGTTTCCGTTATCAAAGGCAGGTTGACAGACACATATGACCATTTTAAAGCACTAACCTGTTCTGTAAGGAAGCATATCGTTACTGCATCATGATCATGTGCAGAAACTTTCTAGACTCACATTTGTCATATAAAAATGTGCTGAACACCTGAATGCTAACTATAACTCTATAGCCTCCCACAGTCCCACAAAATTCTTGCTTTTCTGCTCCCAAGAGATCTCCTATACCACTGCAGTCCCTTCTGCCCACTGAGGGCCTGGACAGCTTCTCCCCACACTCCTATCCTGCCTGCTGTCTACTCTGCAGTCGCTGCAAAACTGCCTCCTATCTAGAGAGCAAATAAATCCTGCCCCTTGCCGGGGACCTGCGCTGGCCACCCAGCAGTAACCTCTTACCAGGTAAGGCTTGCAGCCGTGAAGGCTGCAGATCTCCCATGTACACCAGATGATCAGCACGACATTTGTTTGTTTGTTTGTTTTTTAAATAGGGGGGTAGGAATATCTTAGGCCAGGTAAAAGCACATTTTCAGGCCAGAGGGATGTTTAAGGCATCCGTGGATGTCTTATCTAACACCTGATCTACCTCAAAAATACAGCAATGGGCCTCGGCAACGTTTTTCAGAGGTTACATTGTTGTATCAGACATAATTTATCATGAAATAAGTAATGACAGTCATTGGTGACCATCGGAAAGATACTGGCTTAGCTGAAGCCCTGGTCACATTATCACATCTCACAGAGCCAGTACTTTCTCTTTTGACTAAAAAGACTCAGATATAGAACACATACTGTTATGCAGTATGTATAATATACAATCCAAACCAACTTCTTTCCGGTGCCTTGTCTCAACTTAAAAAAATAATGAATCTGTTTTAGTTTTTGTCTATCTACTATAGGGAATCTTAACACTTATTTAATTACTTCAAGAAGAATATTATCAGCTCCACACCGAAACTTTCTGTACTAAGATATCATTATTCGTCATGCTTCATAAAGTTGCATTTGTCCCTATAATTTATACAGGGTATGAAAGTTTCTAAGAAAAACATCCAGAAGTATGGGAAATTCTGGGATCCATTACACAACTGCACTACTTTTCATGATTTTACTGAGTAAAGGATCAGAACTACAAACACTCAAAAGTCATGAAGGCCTTGTTGCAAATTAAATTGCCCTTAATTTGAGTTATTTCCAAAACTGCATAATTAACTGGACTTCAGTGAAAACCTGGGTCAAACAGTCCACTTGTATTGAGCACCATAAGCAGACTTCAGTTTAGGAGAAATTCTTGACAGAAAATATTCTCATAATTAAAAATACAAAAATTTATTATGGAAGATACAATATAGTCCATAATTCTCAATATTAGACACTTATACAAAGAGTTACATCTTGAAAAAGCTAAAGATAATAAAGGATGTGAACCAGATGCAATATAAGGCTTTTAAACAGAAAATTATATCTTGCAGCAAAGTACAATCTAAAGCTATTTCCAGAAGAATTAGTTTGTGGTTGATTCCCAAAAAGTCGACAGTAGAGGATTTAGCAAATAATTCTTCTTAAAAACTGTTACATTATTCTCAAAATTATTTATTACCTGTCAGAAAAGAGAATATGACTTGCACGATTCTTTCATTATGAAAATCAGTGTTGTTCTCTCCTCCCCACACCAAAGACAAGGGATTTAGAACAGCCAAAAAAGTCAACATTATAAATGTATTTTCAAAATAAAACAATCTCTCTGTGCAGTGATGATTTACCTGATACAGAAATTCTGGTACTAGTGCAGTGGTGTAATAATACTGCATGACCACACATCAGTTGGAGTTTGACTTTCAGTTTGACTTTCTGCATCAAAGTTATCCTCTACATCAGTGAATAATTAAAAAAAAAAAAGAAAAAAGACCATATCATGTTTGATCTCTATAAATCAAAGAAATCGTTACAACACACTGTGGCCAGGCATCTCAAAAGCGAGTCAAGGAGTTCATTAAGTCCCAGCTAACTAGCAATCATTTCTTTATCATAAAATGCAGCTCAAGGCAACACAATGTAAATAAAAATCAGGTGAAAGTGTCAGCACTTACCAAATTGAATCTTTTAATCACAAAGAGATATAGTTGGTTGGCAGTAGTTGCTGGCCTTGCTCTAAATTGTAAAGGTGAAAATAAGATCTTAGAAGAAGTCTTCAACATCCTAATGTGAACGTCCCATTAACGTTCACTACCTAAGTGACAAACTTAGGCATTGAGTATATGTTAAAAGATTGTGACAAAAAGTTGTTCTTCCAAGAAAAATGTACAAAATTCTCATAGCTATGTGGGCTGTGTTTAACAATGTCAGAGAGCTGGTCTATTACTATTCACTTTATTTTTGATTAAGTTCTTGTGCTGATTGAACTAACACTGTTTCTCACTGCTATCACACAAAGGATGGAGACTGGCAACCTGTGTGGACCCGCAGTAACCCACACCCTAGCAGAATTGTCTGATGAGCTGCTGCAAGATACCCAAGGGTTTAAGAGTTGAAGGGATTGCCCCATTTAGAACAGGCTGGTGAGCAAAAGCTGCTGAAAACCAATAAAAAGTTTCTAAATGCAGGGAAAGTCAGAAGGAGGAGGCTGGCAGACAATACCTCCTACTGTTACAAATAGCATCCTTGTCTGCTTAGAAGCCCTGTAGGTGCAGGATAATTTACTCTTATCATCGACATTGTAAGACATTTTTCTGTTTCCTATTTCCAAAGGGCTGGAAGGAACAAAAAAAAAGGAGAAAGAAAAAGAGTTTTCTGCACAAATTATAACTGTACAGATCTGCTGTTAAGGGCGGCTGTTCTCAGAACTGCAAAATATACAGAATTTCATATATCTGATTCTCTGCTAGAAGCGCAGGCTAAAAGCCAACTCATCAAAACCTCTATCAAAAATACAATTTTAACATCTGTTTGGACCTTCACTTATCTGACTGCTCCCAGACACTATTGATTATCATTATCAGCAAGTCTCTAGTATTCTAAACAGCAGCGACTAAGGGAAATGAAAGTGAGCATTTTCATAAAGACAGATAGAGGCTTCTAGGGCAGAATGAAAACTGCTGGTACTGACTGAAATCCAAGTCTAACTTCATCTTATCTATAAATACGCTGTCAATAGAAAGGAATAAGATACAGTCTAAACTAAAATATTTATTAAAACTATAATGAGAAATAAGGGATTTTGCCAAAGCAGAAAAGGCGTTACATTATCAGAGCCTGGTTGCTGCCTGCAATACACTTCCTGGGAAGGCTATGATTGTTGCCTTTGTCTTTGCAACAGACTTTCCTCATACCTTTGGTGTATTATGTACTTGACTGGACCAAAGGAACAGGATATCAAATGTATGGATGGTAGCAACTCTGTTGGAGTATATAATGAAAGTTTTTGCTTTAGCAAAGTAATCTCATCCTTGCCTTGGAAGACTAAAATCTTCAGAAAACTAGAACACTAAACAACAAGGGTATAGGCTTGAAGTCTTTCCCTTCCCATTCTTCCTAACCTGAAATATGTAGGTGCTCCTATGTCTGTTCCCAAAGAGGTCAGTCTCTCTCTCTTCCCATCCTCCAATGTTTATATGAATCCAGGGTAAACAGTGTGTACTTTGGAGACCGGCACAGGAGATTTTACAACCTTCAGTGCTCAAAGAGCAAGAGAAGAGTCTTCTCTTAATCCCATTGAGTCATCTTTGCACACATCAGGATGATCAGTCAGTCTTTCTCCCTTCCTACCTACCACAAGATTATTTCCTCTTTAATTTGCAATTCAAAAAACCAGAAAAGAACATCACCCCATGATCAAAATTCTACCATGGTAGAAGACAAAAATGAGTCACTGCAATGTTTCGATCTCTCTGTAGGTTATGGACCAAGAACAGACAAAAATTTGTTGGTATTTGCCAACCAGCTTTGTTCCATCGACATTCCTACAATTAAGAACCAAAACAAAGAAGCCTTCAAGTACACAAACACAAGAACCTCATGGACTGTATCATCAGAACCACTTCCAGACTGAAGAAACAATTTTTTTTTTAATTGTTCAAACCTCTGCAATCACGTACGTTTTTCTTCCTCTAGCACAATGCAGACTAACAGCAGATTTTGACCATTCAGTGACATATAAAGTAAGATTCAGTAATCATCAGACACCAGAAGAGGGAGGAATCCATACAGAATTTCTACTGTAAGTAACAAGTTATCTGCTTTTGAGGAAAAAACTAGTTATTTTTTCACGTTTTCAGGTATTGGAAGAGGTTGCCCAGAGAGTTTGTGCAGTCCATCTCCGTTCTTGGAAGTTTTAAGACCTGACTGGATAAAGCCTTCAGTAACCTGGTCTGTCATCATAGCTGACCCTGCTTTGAGCAGGAGGTTGGACTGAATGGCCTCCTGAGGTCTTTTCCAAATGGAATTCTCCTATGCCTCTATGTTCTATTATATAAAAAACCCCAAATCAGCAGGATTATCCCCCAAGATTTCAGTGCTCCTTCATCTTCTTACCAACCTGCATATCCCAAAGGTTAGCTTCATGATATACGTGTATGTGAATTAAGAGGCAAAAGGAAAAAGATGGGGCAAACAGGAAAAAAAAGAAGAAATATTTTATATCTCTTTCCATTCAAAACACTGCGTATTCAGAAGTCTCTTTCCACCCCACCAGTAAACAGCTCACAGTGAATGCAGAAGCCCTCATAATTTGATGCAGAATAAAATATTACACTTTCTCTTAATGAAAGTTGGTTCTATGACCCTGAGAAGGATTAAACACCACAGATGTTTCAATCATAGAACAGTTACAGGATTTCATGCCACACTACTCCATAAATGAAGTAGGCAACAACGTCAGAGATTCCTCATTTGTTCCTGTATTAAGATGGCCCATAACTACAAGCCAGCCTTCAGCATAATATATGAAAAACAGCTTTGCTGTAGTCTAGTGTACTGTTTTACAGACAGCGTAGAAAGCTGCGTGAGCTCAGTTTAAATGCCACGTCCATACTGGTCGGTTGCGAGACTTTCAAAAATACCTTGCTTTTTTAAGGTTTTTCCTCCCTAAGTAATGCCAATTCATAGTTGCATCACTATGAAGACTGGCAGATAAAATATTTTTACATACCATTTACACTACTGATCAGCAACAGAATATACATATAATTCCAAATATGATGTCTGAATAGACTGTTAGTCTTGGCCTCAGTAACTTACAGGGAACATCACTCTTACCCAACAGAACATCAAAGTAAAAATGTGCAAATTGGCTTCATAGATGGTGTTTGAAATGAAGCACATTGAGTTCTAACATACTGAACTTCTAGACACTGGATGGCCAAGACCATCCTTAATTCAACCACCTGTCACCTACCTATTTATGGCAGTAAATTTCTTTTAAAGATGTATACACATACACACAAATGTATGTACATATATACATATGTAATTTATATGAGGGTATGCAGGTATATAGACCATAGAACATTCTGCAGAATCACCCAAATCACTGGAGCTGTGACACCGTAAAAGGTGTCAGGAGATCCCTGTAGCATAAGTACCGTATACTCTGGCAAACCCTTTTTGCAAGTGCTCTCCAGCGACCAGATGATGCAAAGATTCCTCCCTGAGGGGTCTCATCTCCTTGGAGTGTGAAGATTTACTTAAAACTGAAGGCTTCTGCACACAGGGAGGAAGCATTTGAACTGTTGGTGGGGAGGAGATATTTTGAACACAACAGAACCGAGTGACACCAATACTTACTTGGCAGGCATTATAAATCAACTGGTGTTCCAATTTTTTGATCCCTAGAATCTGCTGAAACATTTCATAAAGCTGTTCCTTGCTCAGAATCAGCTCCGATACTGCACTTAAGGCCATTCTATTCGGCTGTTTGCATAAGTCCTCTTCTCCCCTGTATATGGCATCATATTTGGCTAGCCAAGAACTTAACACTGTCTCTTTGCTTAATCCATCGATTTCCGGCAAACTTCGGACCCTCTTTTCTATGTTTTTCTTAAAAACATCTCTAAAGTCATTTGCAGAACATCCTCCACTGTGGACCATTCTTGCAACCCGGTCACTCTTGAGAAATACCTTTTAAAATAAAAGAACAGAAAAAAAAGAAACAGAAATAGTTAGGCATGGACACAAACACAAAACAATCCCTTAAACAGGCATTACAAGCTAATATTTTGCTTCTATGTAAGATGGCTTTATTAGGAAGAGTATACAGGCCAAGTTTGCTATATTTTTCACACAGAAACAAGTGACCGTGTTGAAAAAGTAAGTTTCTTCATTGAAGAAGTACTTAAACTAAGTAGCTTTTAAAGTATTTATGCATAAATTTACAATAGCTAATCTAGAATGAAGTTTGAATTAACAGCAGTTAATTTAAAACTTACCTACAAGATTTAATTAATCTTTCCTCCATTAAAACCACAGCAGTCTAAAGTTACTTGCAAGTAACTCATGGACAAGCTACACTGTCTCAAAACTCAGGAACATGAGTTAAAATACGATCTTTAAGCCAACCAAGAATCTCATGGAAGATGAGACAGAAATCCAGGAAAAAAAAAATACTACAGAAACACCACAATCAATATTAACAATAGAGAGAAGAAAAACTCAAATATACAGAACTGGTTCTACTACTGTAGATACAATACTGAAGACACAATATGGGATTCTCTGTGTAAAAATCCCAAACAAAAATGAACACAAACGCTCCCTCCCAAGTACACATACTCTAAGATACAACAAGGCAAATTACAATAACAAACCAATTAAATCGGCATCAGCATTCTGTACGAGCTTTTCCATGTTCAAGGATGGTTGCATTCATCTCTCCTTCTAGCACAGGCCTTGGCAAGGTTGATCTTTCCAGCCACTGTGCATGGCCGGCTCATTTCTAGTAGCAAGTCTCATGAAACTGTTCCTCTACAAAATGCGACCAACAACAAGATAACCACTGCAGCACAATCAACTGTATAAACAACTGATGTCTGCCTTGGACGAGGGATAACCTGCATCATGCCATGGCATGGATAACTGGGCTTCCCGCAGCAGAGGGAGATGGGTCGAGGCACTCTGCCCTGCAAGGCTTGGCTCCTGGGGGAGTGCTTGGGTGCCTCACCAACACCCCAAGCACTGCTGAAGTGCAAAGAACAGCTATGATACCACACAGTCCAAACAGATTTCCTATCCATCACCTTTCTGACTGTTTGCTTTCTTCAATCAGATGCTATGAAGTGGAAGATGAGTTAACTATGCATTTTCAGATAATCATTTTGGTCACCAAGAGCTATGAAAATGTAATGAATGGAGACAACAGCAAAGCTCTGACTTCATATGCTATCACATGTTGGAAGATGGTGCACCTAACAACCAACCTAAAATATTACTGTGCTTCATTGGAAAATACAAAACAGAGCAGTAGGACAGGATCTAAAAAGCTGAGCAGAGAGGATTGCACAGGTGGAAACAGATCAAGAAAAACATATTCTAAAAGTTCTGGTGCTTGTTGATGCATCTTTCCCTGTAGCATATTTTAAAATGCAGTTACGTACAAAATATATCTTTCAACAGATATCCTAATTGATACTATGCAGAAGGCTGCAGATTAAGCCTAAAAGTACTTGCCCAAACAGATTATTCAAAAAAACCATCACCAATATCTGCTAATCATATTTTATGCTCTAACCGTACCATGATAGATTTCCTTTTTTAGAAACATAAGTATCTAAGATTAAACTCGTATTCATGAAAGGACCTGATATGGTTACTGTCAATTAATGCTGATATTAATTTCCTAAAAACGCTACACAAATATTGAATCTCATTTCAAGCCAAATAATACTCAGAAATTCCACTCAGTAATAAAACTTATCAACACAAACAGGTACAAGGATATTAAGCCTTTCCTTGTTTTAACAGTCTTCAATTACAATTGATTCATTCCTCCAAAGCTTCACTAGAAAGCAAATAGAAAAAATATTTTTTAAAAAGATGACTTGAAGCTAACTTCAGCTACTTTGTATTGTTCATAAACAGCATTAAATCTTCCATCACATTAGTTTGCATAGCCAATGAGAGAAAGCAGATGCAGAAGAAAGAATAAAATTAAGAATATTTATAGGCTCTTTCCCCCCAAAATCTCATGTTTATCCAAGATTACATTACCCTGTGTATTGACAATATAACTGGATCAGTGTAATTAAAAAAAAAAAAATCTGCAAAACACACACTGTAAAATCATCAGATTATCATTCATCTTTCATTGCCTTCCTTTAGTCATATTATTCAAAACCATTTATCCAGAATGCAGGGGCTGAAAAACTGCTAGCACTTCCCTCGACTTACGAACCAGACTAATTAAAAATTTTTTTCTGATTTTGAAGTTGATTTTCTAGGAGACTGTGGGAAAAATCTGTTCCATTTTTTCAATACTTACCTGTGGATGGGGAAGACTATTGTAACACTTGGTGTCCACAACATTGACAAAATGATGGCATGTTCATGTTGCGCAGAAGAAATTTTTATATGGGTATGTGCAAATATAAAATACAATTTGCATGTATCCCCAACATTAAAAATGTTCCCTTCCGAAGTGCTTTGGCTCACAAACTGTATTTTTATTAAACAGTCAAAAAATATTCCAAGATAATTCTTTCATAAAAAGATATGGTGGATGTTAAAGGAAAATTACTCAAAATATAAACCCAAGGTGTGAATAATTGACTACAAAAAGTACATGGTTCGTTCTGAAAAGGAATCCATTGGACCTAAAGCTCTTATTGTACTATGCTTTTTTGAGTGGCAATTTACCAAAATTTTTCCTGAGGGAAAAAAATGTAACATCATCTTTAAAATGAACTACTTGTATTTGAGATAATTAAAAAATAAGAATAACATTTGAACAAGATGACTCAATTTCTAAGCCTTTGTTTCCATCAGAAAACCATAAGAGAATGGAAATTCCGTTAGGAGTGTACCATATGTGCCTCAAATTTGACACAGTAAGATGCATTAAAAAAGCTATTAAATGTCTCATTATTCCTATTTCTGAAAGACATATGGTACACTTCATGTTAAATTCAAAATCCTTTGCTTCAGTTATATTTCTTGAGATCTGTCTCCTCAGTTTCAAAGCTTTTCTGAGCTGTTATATGGCTACTTTTTTTGGTTGTTGTTAATTCTAAAAATAAGTTTATGGGAATTGCTACTATATGGAGAATGGTATGCCACCAGTTCCATGCCAATGGAGTTATTGTTTCCACTGTTGTTCCAGAAAGCCCGTCTGGTTGAGTATCTGTGGGTCCAAAGTCTAGGCTAGGATTTCAGACTGGGGTACATACATGCTTTACAACACAGGTGGTACTTTCTTGGCAGCATTCATTTTTACAAAGAAGTATATAAGCTTTTACAGAAGTCTTAATGTAGCTCGCCACTTTTTCTTCAATGTGAATTATATACGCAGCCTAATCATCCCCATTAGGGAAAATATTTGTGTTGGTATCTACCTTTAATGCAAAATACTAATTAAGTACATTCACTAAATTGTTGGCTCTTCTTCCCTTTATTCCTGTATTCGGATTGTCTGACCATTAGACTTAGTTCTAATTAAATAATCATTCAAAAACCTCCAGTGTTAAGATGTTATCTCAAGTTTCTCAACACTAGAGGGGAACTGGAGAGAAAAAAATATTAGAGGTGTGAATGCAAAATATAAAATAGCAGAAAACATTATTGTGGGGACACAGAAATCTATTTCTACAGGGAACTAGATTTGGCAGATCAGCCATGATCATTTGGAAATCCTCATATTATTTAGAAAAAATTTGACAAGAGTCAAAGTTTTTAATGAAGTATTTCCTGTTTCTACCAACATTTTCTGGACTTCCTCAAAGAAATACTAGGGCAATGCTCTCTGTCAGTCAGCGTTTGAACTTCTAGTATCATTGTCAGTTCCTTAAATCTAAGCCAACATCAACTTTTCGCATTACCCGCTGCCAACAAACTATCAAACACCCAAACCCCCGCTCTATTAACACAAGTAGTGCATTTAGGAAAAAACAGATAATTAAAAGAGAGGTTTTGATCAGCCCAATATATCTATCTTGAAGAACTTTTTCAATTCACATTATTTAGAACCCTTCTAAACACTCCCAGACTGAGCCATACCTACAGTCTTAGATGGATAAAGTTCTCCTCATACCATAACCATTCAAAGATGACCAGGCAAGGAAGTAAAAAAAAAAAAAAAAAAAATCCCCAATTTTGTCTTCCCTTATAATTACAGTAACAACTATTATTTGCATCTATCTGCCGAACTATGGTTTAAATTCACTTTTTATCCAATCTTTATCCATATGCAATTTCATCTGTTGCAAATGCTAGTAAAAAGCTTAATTCAAAATAGTCTTTAGCACTAGATAGTTAACATTAACATTATGTTTCTGTTTAGAGATGAAAAATCATCACTTAGGAGTGCCTACAACTTGAGAAAATATTGGAAATACTAAACAAAGAACTGCTTTTACATGTTCTAGCACATACCCCTTGAACAATATTTCTATTTGTCGAACATCATACTAAATTTAACTAATTATATACGCAGGCAACACAAACATGATAATCTTATTCTCTCCTGTAAAGCTTAGAAAAAAACATAAGCAATATGCAAAAGAGTTTGCATAAACTCAACTGTAAACTCAACCTTTGCCTTTTCTCTGTAAATGGATTAAATATGAGGTCCATTAGGCCATGCATTACAAACTTTTATACGTGTTTTCTTTCATTTAAAAGACACGTATTGATGGAGTTTTCTGTTAAGGTCACCTTTTTAGCCAGTTTGGAAGAAAAAACCCAACACAATAGTTATAAATACCTATAATGTTTCTACCAGTTTGTATAAGTGATGTTATTAATAAAAAAATAACATTTTGTAATTCTGCTACACATACCAATAAAGCATGACCTTTCAGCTACTTGCTTATACATCAGTTGTAGCAGAGCCTGGCTCAGCTCCAGGCACAGCACCAACTGGCAACACACTAAGCTCGCGCTGACCAAATTATTTTACAAGCTCTTTTATTCTCTGGCAGAAAACTTTGCAAAGGCTTTAATAAAGAGAAAATTTATGATATAAGCTGCCCCCCCCCCTTTTAAACAAAGGATTGCAAACAAAAAAAGGCATGCTCTAAACCATACTTCATCTCAAAAGGGAAAAATATATATACATTAGGATTTTTAACCAAAATCGCACTTTCATACTAACATTCTCTTCCAAAGTAAAACACAGAAAATAACCCCCCATACTTATAATTGCAAAAACGTTGTGTCTACAATACAAACCTCTTGCAGAACACCACTCATATCTGTGGTATATCCAGTACTATAAAATAAAAATCCTTGGTTTTGTAGGTAAAAAGTTAGAATGGAACACTTTTTTCAACAGAAAATTGCCTTCTTATTAACCATGTGAAAACTGAAATTTTAGTTTCAGGGACTATAAATGTGTGCGCATACATATATATATATATAAAAAGGCGTATGTGTCTATGTAATGCATGTATGTATACACACACACAGAGAAAAGCACTGCAGACAGTCAAGTCCCACCATTATCCATTTTGGAGCCAAACTGAATTCAGCTATGAGTTATTGCTTCTTATGTTTTGAGTACAAGTTTTGCACAGTAACACAGGATTTTGTTAAAGTAAAACTTTGTTTGCTCTTTTAAAATGCAAAAGGGTACTGAGAAGGGCTGAAGGACCACAAGAATGATTTCTCAGTCTCTGAAAAGGAAACTCCTTACTCATCTGGCCCCTGTACACCTTCTAGTAGTGCAACTGCACCAGCATTCCCCTCTTCACTAAGCAAACAGCACTGGGAACTTCATTTGCCACAAGAGCTGCTAGAGATTCTCCTTCATTTTTGACAGTCTCTGCTGTTCCTCTAGCTTTGAGGAGGTCACATTTCCACTTTAGACATGTCCTGTGTTGTAACAGCCAGGGCTCAATGCCTCTCTCATGGAAAAGATGGCTGCAACTCAAAAGGCACACTACGTCTCAGGGATAGTAGACTTCTAGACACACTAGACATCATCTGAATCAGTTTCCTTATCACCTCTTTTTACAACACATAGTGCAAACTGCCTAATAGCTTTTTTTCACTTCTGTTAAATTCTGGCATTACTGGATCCAAGTTGCATATTCCGGCACAGTAATAGGTGCAATAAAACACCACAGCCCTTATCCACAGAGAGGACCTCTAAATAATGGTTCAGCCATGAGCTGTGGTAGCTTCCTACTTCCACTGCTATGATTACTTGTATGCCATTCTGAATTAAGCATAAAATGTCCTCATCTTCCAGACTACCAATCACAGCTGTAACACTACCCTCTGCACTGATGTAGACTGTAGGAAATGCTTCATTACCTACATTTGGACATTTATAAACAATTGCACCAATTGCTCCAATTGATGCTGCACACTTTATTTTGCTTGTGAAAGTACACTATCTCCTTCTAATTAGGACTATCGAAGTCTCTGTTTGTGTTGGCCTTCTGAAGCTTGCTAAGGAGCTGCAAGCACTGCTGTGGGCTCATTTGGGTAGCACCACCAATCCAGACACAGTCTTTAACAGTGAAGTTCTTCCAAAGACTCCACCAGATACTGACTCCCACGCTTTCCTCTTCCCAGCCTGGAACAAAATGTTTAGGCAAGCAACTCCATGGACTTGTGATCAAAGCAGACAGGGCACCATCAAGACTGCAAAGCATAACCCCTGGGAGGATTTGGCCTCTCTTCTCCAAGCCCCAGTCACATCCCGTTCATGAAGAAATACACTTAAAGGGCATTTTACCCAGTTGGAGCTTGAGCTTGTCACAGAGGCTCAGTCTGCTGGGAACTGTGTTGCTTCACCATATTACTGCCACTAGCAATGGCACTACTGCTCTTTAGCTGGTGGGATCCTCCTTGGGCAGGTGGGATACACTTCCCATTCCTGTGTTTTGTGGTACTGCCATGTCAATCTCCTGTGCTCAGTGCAGAGAAATAAGACTCAACAGATTTTGGTGAAAGTGGGGATAGAGGCACTGTTCCCAAGATAACAGCTGCCTTAACTTCATCTGCTTATACTTTAATTCTACATTCATTGAATATCAATGCCCCCGCATAAACCTTTAAAGTTTAGTTTAATCTCTCTCAGGAAAAAAAAAAAAAAAAAAGAGCAAATTTCACTGTAAGGCACGTGAGGAAAGTTCAACTTCTGACAACATCACACATTCCACCTTTTAAGTGTTTCCAGAGCTTTCAAACTGTACTCCACACATAAATTCTAAGTGTATTGCTATACGAGGGTCAAACACTGTCTCTCCTACTCTCCGGCTCACAAAGAGTGATGAGCCAGCTAGTTAGTTACCTAGATCTCCAAATGTATTTATTCATACCAGTGTATTGCAACTGATGTTTGGGGCATCCTTAAAACACGTTAATGTTAAAACTGAACTTTTTCATATAACCAAGAAACAGGTTGTCAGATAAGGCTTACAGATATTTCTCTCTGGAGACTTTTTTCAGCAGAACCCTATCAACCAGACACAGATACACAACTACAGAGAGCAGCATTTTGTTCTCAGGGAATCATTCTTGTAATAAAGGGTAATTGTTTTTACTTTAAGCTTGCTTGAAACAAAGCTAGAACTATATTAATGGCAACTATGTCATATTGGACATTGTCAATTAAAATTTAAAAATATAAATGAATAGAAGTACATCTTTGATAAAAGACTGAACAAGAACAAAAAATACTTTGATGGAAGTCCAAAGAACACTCAAGTTCGTGAATGCTTTTCAGGTTTCTGATGTGCTTTTCTGATGTGTTCTCCACCCAAGCTCCTGATGTGCTTCTTACAGTTATAAGAATGCTTCAGCTGATGACACATAGAATAATTTTTTTAAATGGTCAGCAATTTTCAGGGCTAAATTGAGCTCTAAAGTTTCTGCAAATAATTCTCTTTCTAGGAATTAAAAGGAATTGAAATAAGTTTCTTACTTTAAAATTTGATGTGACATTCACCATCATGCTGTGCTAGAAGCATTACTTGATGCAAAACAAAGCATAGGACATTTACTGTGTGATATTAAATAGCGCCTTTGCTGCTACTGCAGCAGCTCCTCAAAGCCTCTCATACAAAAGCTCACTTGCAGTCAACAGCTCTCACCCACTTATTAAAGTCCTTCCTGTTCCACAGGAATAAAAATATTCCCCATTTCAGTCATTAGTGTGAGCAATGTTCTCTGGGACCAGCTCACACAGCCCTCAGTAGTTCTGTTGTATTCTGAAACCGCACAATGCATCACACGGAGAATTGGGGGTAGTTTGATGAAGGTGCAAAAAACTTCTGACAGTCTGGAGAACAGCTTCCACAACTACATATTTTAAGAACAAAGGTTTATGTCTAGTAGGAATTAACATATATTATAACCAACACTGTTTGCTGCTATACCTTGGAGCTGCAAAAAACCCCATTGTTTCACATACGATGTTCTTACTGCACTTATGAGAGTCTGGAAAGAAATAAAAAACTACTCCAAAAATTATGAAGTTGATGTTTAGATTAGGTTTAGTCTGATCAACTAATCAGACTACAAGAACAAGATCATTTTGGGTCAAAAATAAATAGCTTATGCAGTAGCTTTGTACATCTAATAGTACATATTAATTATTTTTATGCTAGTTGAATAAATTGCTACATTAGCCATTGAAACAGCATTTATATTTAAGAAGAGACTAATAGATACCAATGCATTTTAATAACTACTTTGAATAACTATTGGCTGCTGAATATGAGTGGAAGTTGAGCTACTTACTGAGATTTGCTCAGTATTTTGAAATCAGAAGCATTTTTTATGTTTTTAGAAAAAAAATAAATTGTAAGACTGGCTTGCAGATCTTCTTCCTCCCTTGTTCACTTTCAGCCCCTAGAAATATCCTCCAGGCACTATGATTTTTTTTTTTTTCCCAATTAAATTATCAGAGTTAAAGGGCCATTTTTCTTTATCTGTGTAAGTTTTCGGAACAGAGTCCTTACCTTCAGGTAAAAGCAAAAGATACTCCAGTTTAAGAGATCACACGAATAAACTGCTATTTCTCTCTTTAAGTATTTCTGTCATGATTTTGTTAATCACAGAATCAGAGAATCACAGGGGTTGGAAGGGACCTCTGGAGATCACCTAGTCCAACCCCCCAGCTAAAGCCAGGTCACCTAGAGTAGGTTGCACAGGATGGCATCCAGGCGAGTTTGGAATACCTCCAGAGTCGGAGACTCCACCACCTCTCTGGGCAGCCTGCTCCAGTGCTCTGCCACCCTCAAAGGAAAGAAGTTCTTCCTCATGTTCAGCTGGAATTTCCTATGGTCCAGTCTGTGCCCATTACCTCTTGTCCTATCCCTGGGAACCACTGCAAAAAGACTGTTCCCATCCTCCCGGCACCCTCCCTTCAAGTATTTATAAGCATTGATGAGGTCCCCCATCAGCCTTCTCTTCTCCAGACTAAAAAGACCCAAGTCCCTCAGACTTTCCTCATCAGAAAGATGTTCCAGTTCCCTAATCATCNGGAACACCACTTGTCACAGACTTCCAACTAGACTCTGTGCCACTAATCACAACCCTCTGAGCTCTATCTGCCAGCCAGTTTTCAATCCACCTTGCTGTCCATTCATCTAACCCACACTTCCTAAGCTTGCTTACGAGGATGCTATGGGAGACTGTGTCAAAAGCCTTGCTGAAGTCAAGGTATACAACATTCACCACCCTCCCCTCACCTATTTGTCCAGTCATGCCATCGTAGAAGGCTATCAGATTAGTCAGACATGACTTCCCCTTGGTGAATCCATGTTGGCTACTTCTGATAACCTTTTCCTCCAGATGCTTTCAGATGACGCCCAGAACGAGCTGTTCCATCATCTTTCCAGGGATGGAGGTGAGGCTGACTGGCCTGTAGTTTCCTGGGTCTTCCTTCTTGCCCTTTTTGAATCACAGGTTTCTTCTCCTAAAAGTATACTACACTGTACAGTTTTCCCTAATTCGGGGGAAAAAAATGCTGAAATAAAAAAATCATAAATTTTGGTTAACAGCAAGTTTGTTTGTTTTTAAAACCTCCTTAAAACATCACATTACATTGAATTTTATTTCTTTTTATCACCTTAATGTAATAAACCATCATCCTCTGAAGAATCATAATCTTCATTTAATAGTTTTCCTCTTTTTTTTCCTAATATCATGTCTACTACCCTTCGGGAGTATATCAAGCTATGATTCCTTCTTATCAAGAGTAATTCAGAAACCATCACAAGTTGAAATCTTTAGGTTTACTTTGTTTTCTTCAACTCTTTTGGGCAGTATCATAGCTCCACATTGGACACATCCCACAGCTTAGCAACCACCTATCTGTAAATAAAAATCACCAAACCCAAACTCTTGCAAATTAAAATGTGTGCTACTTCTTTAGCCTTACATGCTTGTAAGCATACTACAGAACACTTTGCACTGGGATTTGTTTCTTTGTCTCCTTTTTCAAATTGGCACAAGCAATTGCCCAAAGTCTTCCCAAATTTCTGTTCCTGACGGCTACACATTTCACAGACTCATATACTGCAATGTTCGTGCCTTGGGCACAAGAACAAACAGAGCTATAGCGACAATCGTCATAAAAAATCCACAAAACTATTTCACCCAGAAGCAGTGTTTTCTCCTGGATTCATTTATTAAAGTTACCCACGTGCCCTTTTGGAATAAGCATATTTATCCTCCTTTCAAGGCTGACAACAGCAACAATAGTTTTTGCACCCTTGTGAGACATAGCAAGTTACATACTGTTGCCTGTATGAGCACAGTTGTGGATTACTTTAGCAATAGCTCTACTTGCTACAGCCACTGCTATCTTCTCTTTAAAAGTACGCTCTCCCCTTCCACCAAGCCTACGAGTCCATTGGTTGTCTGAAGTGTGTTGAGGGACTTTGTGCACCATGGTATTGGCCCTCAGGTGGTACCAGCACTCCAGAGGAGTTATTCTCCAAATATCACCTGGATGTACAGCTCCAAAGTGGTCCAACTTCCCTCCCGAGTGGCTTTGCTCACACAGGCGATGAATGTTCACGCGGTTCGAGATCTGTGTGGGCTGATCCCAGCCACATATTCAACACTGGCAGCCAGAAAGAGGCAAATCCTCTTC
The DNA here is from genome assembly GCA_013397275.1 of Burhinus bistriatus. Taxonomy (NCBI): domain Eukaryota; kingdom Metazoa; phylum Chordata; class Aves; order Charadriiformes; family Burhinidae; genus Burhinus; species Burhinus bistriatus. The sequence goes on from VYXH01001128.1 coordinate 90,312, forward strand.
CCCAAAGATGAGGCTTAAGTATACCTTCATGCTAGACCCTGCATGAGGGTAATTACAAGCAAGCAATTACAAAAGTGACTTCTTGTCTTCCAGTTGTCTATGACAGGGAGAAATTAGCTGATAAACCAGTAAAAGGAGAGCAGAAATAGATCTGCATATTTCAAAATGTTGTGATACTTGGTTTGTTGAAATAGAAGAAACAGCCTGCTGTTAAAAGAAGTTTCGGTAATTCTGTGTTCAATAATGGGACTGGGACATCTGATGTGCTGCTAGGGAGAAAGCACTGTTCCCTCTGCGTATTGCTTTCCTCCTGGCTAGGATATTGTATGTCTGCTGTAGACAATGCCATGAGGTCTGAAATCACACCAGTACGGTCCACTCATCATTCCTATTTAACAGTGGAAATAAATGTGTAAATGTCACTGGAGACTAAGCAGTTTCTGTACAGGCCTAGGATCTTTATCCAACAGCTCTCACCTGCTAAAATAGCCATATTATCTCTGTAGATGCCTCTCAGGACCTTCAGATATAGGAGAAAGAACAAATTTCACAGAGTGGATCTAGAATAAATCATTAAGTTCAATAGTTCCAAAACAGAAATGGTACTCCAGCTGACAGCCTGCCCATGGGAAGATGTTAATTACCATCATAGCAAGGGAAACCTCAATTCCATGCAAGACATGAGCTGTTTCCCACATCTGTCTTTTTAATGTATTGACTGATACAGACCATAAGTACAAGTTGAAGTATTTTACACTGAACAACATGCAACCCCAAAGGGAGGGTGAAGAGTTTTATGCTTTGAAGCACACATTTGCTTGCTTGCAAGTTAAATGCAGAGGTTGTCTTGACACCAAGCCAGATAAGTTATCAACAACCTATTCTTAAGCTATTTTCCCAGTTTATTCAAGGCTTGGTAATTAAAGCAGACATGAAACTATTTCAGCATGGAGATACAAAGCAGAGGTTTTACTTGACCACGTAAGGAACTTTTTCCTCCACTGTGTAAGGCTGCAACATGTTCGCTGTCCTTGGTTATATCCATCACCATCTACTTGGCAAATAAGTCATTTGCAAAGCCTCTTTTTGCCAAAGTCCATTTTCTTGGTTAGTAAAGTGAAATTGAGCAGGCATTAGGAGCTTATCAACACATTGCTTCCAGAGTTTCTTCCCTCTTTACAAAAGAGCTGAAAACTTGCTCCCAGTATGCTGATCTTGCCTGACCACAAATCCTCCCTTTAGGGACCAATGGAAAGCTCCAGGTGGCAAGATTTTCAAAGGGTCTATTTTAGCTACCATAGGTCAGAAAAAGGCTGTTAACTTGAATGTGTAACACAGTGTGCCTCAGAAATATCACTGAAAAAAGGCTTACTCTCACTGCACTATTGGTCCCATTCATTTTCCAGTAAACAAATTTCAGAAGGAAGGTGTCCAACCCTGACTGAGGGAAGAAGGTGAAGGACAACAAAAGCAGCTAGAAATAATAAAGCAGAAAGAAGAAAGAGGAAACTGAAGATCAAAAGAAACAGACTTTGAAAAGGAAACATATATACACAAAAATGATGAGTAGCAAACGCAACCATGCTGAAAGGATTAGAAAAAACATTTACTTCGCATACTTATTTATTTCACAATCACAGATGATGATTAGTTTATGCATAACTACCTCCTTTGGTACCTGCAAACTTGAGAAAAACACACAGCTGTTCAAAATCAATAGCCCATATTTCCATTTGCCTTGCTAAGGAACTCCTCAATTTGCTGACTTTTGGGTGTTTATTTAGTGCTGTACAAAATACAAAAAACCCCAGGACTTTATCTCTTATCATAGTGTTTCTCTCTTAGGATACAATCATTCTAAATATAAGATCCAATTTCTTTCATTAACTTTGAGGAAAAAGTGAAGTAAATGGGCAAGTACAACAAGGAAAGGAAAACAGTCCTTCACTTCACTGACTGTTCCTCTAGAGTCACTTGTGGTTCTAATTTTCATTCCACTTGACTGAAAAGTGGAAGTTACTTAAGTGACAGTTTTCATCACTGGTGTTGCACTGGGCTTATTTTGTCGGAGATGAAAACAATTGGCTATTTCATTTCCCTATTATCATTAATGTTCTCCTCCATTAACCGTTTTCACCTAAGTATGGACTAATAGCTTTTAGTTTGAACAAATATACTACTATATCTCTATTTCTAAAGATAATACCAGGCAGCCTATAGTCAGAGTATCTCTGCTGAGATCATTTTGGTCCCTATTCCCCCACCCCACCCCAAATACTTTAATTTAAAATGCAAAGGACACTGTTTCAGAATATTTTTTTTTACTCATCAAGATCATTTTTTCATTTCCAATTTATATACTTTGCCAGTGCAGACGAATGCTCAAAAAGTACATGAGCAAACAGAAATTGGGCTGAAGCCACCTGAAGCATCATCACATAACATTATTTTTTTTCTGTCTCTGTTTTAGCAACTGAAAAAGTGTCAGCAAACTGACAACTGAAGCAATTAACCTGCCACTTTCTTTCCCTATACTATTTAGTTTTGGTGGTTTATTTTTTGGTGGGGTGGAAGGGGCACTGTTGGGTGGAGAGAAAGGTCAAAGCATCGAGTTCACTCTGTGTTCTAAGGAAACTTGGAAAAGAATTAAGACACCATGAATACTGCAAAGCTTGGATAGTCACTGGAAAACAAAGACAAGACTAGACCCTCTGAAGCCTTGCAAGGCTTACTCATGATGTCTCATCTTTCTCCTACTATGATCCCCAGGATTTAAGGAAGAAATACATACATGTGAAAACAGCCCCTTTCCATCCAAGAAAAAACTCCTTTTGCATCCCATGAAGGGTGACATAATCTTAACAGTATTTTTGAGAATCTGTAGTGTGCAGAAGTGGCAGAGAGAAAGATCTCCAAGAAAGGCCACAGCTGTGTACTTCCCATCCCAAAATGAAAAAGAAAGGCTGTCTGCACCTGTTGTCTCCTGTATGACCCAATAACTGCAGGGATAATCCACTACGATTGATTAAAAAGTAATCCCATCGTTACTAAAATGGAAGCAAGAACAAATAGGCTGAACTAAAAAGTGCTGTAGACATCAAAAGCTCTATGATTGGAGACAAGTAAATGCCGAAGAGATGCCAACCAGAAGATTAAAGAGTAAAACTGCATCTAGTTCGTAACTTAGCAATATCTAAGCTCTAAGCAAAGAGAAAAGTGAAAAGTCAGTATTGTATCTCCATCTGTATTTATGCACTAAGAGAAAGGAACCATTCAGAGAAGAATAAGAACAAACAGTCCTACAACCCATGCTTAGATATGCAACTCGCCCATTTTACAGCCCTTTCCATGTGCTGGGAAAGGGCATACTCATCCAGAGGACAACTCAGAGCACTTAACGCAGGCTCTACTGTGAAGCACTCCCTAGAGGAACTGACTGTTCTACAAAGCATCTCAAGGCAAGTGGTGTGAATGCTTTCCAAAAGTTTCTAAACTGGCCATCAGAAGACTTCAAATGGTTTTGGGAAAAAAACAATGAAACAACACAGTCAAGTTTAAGTGCAAGCTGATGTGATAGATAGTACTTGCTTTGTGATGACAACGTACTTGGTGTTATAGAAATTGCCTCCTTGCCCCCCAAAAAAGACAATCTGTACTTCAAAGTGTTTCTGTTTTAAGAGGAAGACATAAATAATGTAAAAATGAGTGAAAATGCAGGCAGGGACAAGGCATCACGAAAATGGGAGTGCTTGGGGAATTGTTTGCTTTGTTTTTACACTTAAAATGTATTATTATTTGTCTGGACATTTCTCTTACAGCAATACCATCTCATCACTCATTATAATGCATTTCTATTCTGGAAAGTGGTACAAAGGTTATACAGAGCTGTTAGACACTAAGCCATTGGTATGCAGTATTTAGCTGTTAACTGTAGTCCTATAAATATTTTTATTCCAAAACAACTCCCTTAAAAAATCAGCCTTTATCATAGATACATTCCCTTCTCTCCCCCATTGTAAAGTGTAATATTTGTGTGTCAAAAAACAACAATACATTTCCCTTGATTAATTTTTCACAAGGATGATCAATTCATGGTGTTGGTAGGAAAGTTATAATACACACAAAAGCTTCAAAATGCATTTTGAATCTTAAACCCTTCTTTAGATTTAATAATTACCCAGCTGGCTACACTTCAGACAGCAATGCCTCAATAGGAAGATTAATGAACATTTGGTCTGCAGTTTAATCCCTCTAGATTTTAGCATGCAAAGTGCAAACTTTTATAAATTAGACTATTTTTATGCATTCCAATTATATGTCAAAGTCCAAATAGCTTTAATGGTAACTTTGAGGCTTCTTAGTCATAGTTTGCTCTCTCTTTAGAGTACTTAAGTTTTTCAAAATATTAATTCACTCTATTACAGTATTCTCTAGACCATTTTAAAGATTACTTTTCAATATATCATCCCAAGTCAGAAACACCTTCAATTTCTTATCTATTTTATACAATCATCAGTTACTTTGCCTTGCTAGCAGTATATTCTATGGCAAGGATTTCACTAAGCAAACAATTTAAGACACAAAAGTGAAGAGTAACTTCCCTACAGCCACACTGGCCAGTTACTGCCTCTACCGTTTGCAGCAGCAATTGCTCCCCGCTGAGCTCCCGCCACCCCGACCTCCATGGTGCCCATACTGTTCAGATATTGCATAAAGTCCAAAAGGATGCTACAGCTGAGGTAAGAAAATCTGCACCCGGGTTGGGGCAACAGGGAAGACACTGTCCACACAGCTTTGTCCTCCTCCATCAGCATTTCCATCCCAATGCCTTCCCTTTTCTGTGCTTCTGGAGGGAGATGCTGATAACAGCAAAACAACCTATGAAACTTCATTTGCATTTAGTGGGGTAGTCTGAAATAATTACAGTCAGAGGAACCTCTTCCTTAGAGTTAACTTTGGTTGTTTACCAAGGGGTAAAACCTAGTTAACACTCCAGTGTATTTCAAGATCCTGCAGACAGGTTTGTTGGACAATTACACATAGAAGCAGGAAAAAAATTAAAAAACTTCATAGAGCTCTTATAATTGAGCACCCCTTCTAACCTCCCCCAAAACCCAGAACCTTTTTGCTTCACAGTTTCCAGCAATGAGTACAAGGTAGAGAACTGAGGGTGGAAAAAGAAAGGAAAACCACCACCACCATGTTGTTGAAAAGTTTTTTCTCCAGTTTGCTCGTATTCCGGTTTCAAAATTGCAATAACAAGACTTCATGTCTTTTTCTTTTCTCCAATTTTGGGCACTGGTTTCAGTAAACTAGAAAGATACAGGAAGGTATACTTATTTTTTAGCTTTTTCTTTTAAATGCCAGTAGTAACTATACAGATATTCCAAAATATTTTCAACCTAAGCCAGTCAAAAGCTTTAGCAAGAAATGCAAATGGTATACAAGTCAAATGTAATAAGCAAACAAACATTATCCTCCTGCTGTAAAAACAGTGCTACTTACACCAAGGTAAGGCTTAAGTTATTTGGTTATTGTGACTAGCCTATTAGTCAACACCTAATGCATTTTTAATGCACAGAGAGAACAGCGTGCATCTCTTGCCACCTCTAAGGCTAAATCCTAAACACTGCAAAACCAAAGTCTAATCGCAAATTCTTCTCATTTTAGTTTTCGTTCTGTTATTCCACTCAATTTCTAGTCATAAGTTCACTAATACATAAGATTTTTTATTTTTATTACAGCTGCTTCTAGACTGTTCTAAAAATGTATTTCCCACTTACTTATCTAACAAGCAGACTTGCACTGATCTAAGTAGTTTTTATAAAAAAGGAAACTCAATTCTGTGTCAGGCTATTTGGAAACATTTGCACTATTCGTCTGCCAACTTCTGAAACACATTACTCATACCAAGAGCCTTCTGCCATCTTCAAACACAGATTTTCTAATTTGATGTTCTGAAAAGCCTAGAATAATCCCTCAAGGTTTTTTATTTTAATCATAAATTTTATGACAGCCAGAAACAACCTCCTTATCATGGCCACTTCTACAAACGACTGTACTTTCCAAGACATTTATATTACAAACAGATTAATTTACTGTGGAATTTGCACACATATCTTAATCACTATTTAAGTAATGAAAAAAAAATCAGTTAGTAAAAAAGCAATAAACCATGTATTTAGAATTTATATTGTTAGTGTTGCAGAATTAACGCTTCCACTCAGTGAAACAATTAAGATATCTCACCCTTACACTAAGAATTGAGCCCATAAATCATGAACCAGGCAAAAAGCTGGTGAATTTGAACAGGTAAGAGATAAAGATTAAGAGAGGGAACAAAACTATAACAGGAGGCAGCCTATTAGAAGGTAAGTCTAATACGTGCTGCAGCCACAAAGTACGTAGCTGCCCAACAAGAGAAAAAAGTGAACTCTAACGCCAAGTCAAGGAGGAAAGAGTTTTTACAAGGTTGTTAGATACAAACTACAAAGCCCAGCGCATTATAATACAGCTGCATAGCAGCACTGCCACGTCCCAGAGTATGTGCTAGTGGAGCAGCCGCAACTAGGAAGACACACGTATCTACAACAACGCACGCAAGCTACAGCAAATACAAGAAAGCTGCCTCGGCACTACCTGGAGTTGCCCTCGTTCTCATGGCTCAGTGCATCCAATTGGCTTTGGCAGGTACTTCTTCACATGCTTACAGAGCCAAGTTCAATATCTTAACTTCCAAGATAATATATATTTTGGCAGGTTGCATTTGGAATCTGTCTGCATTAAATTATACCAAAAATCTTGGAGCTTCCAGGCACAGAGCAAGGTGCAGCATCACTCTTGTAATCAGGAAGCAATTAAATCTGCAATGTCATCAAGGAAGAGACTGGCAGTTTAAGGATCACAGAGGCAGCTCATAAACACATTGTCAAAAGGGATGAAAACTTCACTCTCATTCTCAGCCTCTGATCTTTTGAGATGCTGTCCTTGTTTCAGCTGGGATAGAGTTAATTTTCTTCCTAGTACCTGCTGTGTTTTGGATTTAGTATGAGAATAACGTTGATAACACATATTGTTTTAGTTGTTGCTAAGTAATGTTTATATTAAGTCAAGGACTTTTTCAGCTTCCCATAGAAGCCGAGAGGGAGCAAGCTGGCCAAAGGAATATCCCACACCATAGATGTCATGCTCAGTATATCAATGGGGATTGGCTAGGGGGCAGGAATTCGCGATTGCTGCTCGGGACTGGCTGGGCAGTCGATCATCGGGGTGGTGAGAGCAATTGTACTGCATCACTTCATTTTTATATTCTTTTGCCATTTTGGGGTTTTTTGTTTGTTTGTTTGTTTGGTTGGTTGTTTTTTTTCTCTTATGGTTCTATTAAACTGCGTTTATCTCAACTCATGAGTGTTTTTTTCCCTCCTTTTTCTTCCTGCCTTACTGGGGTGGGGACAGAGTGAGTGAACGGCTGTGTGGTCCTAATTGCTGGCTGGGGTTAAACCACGACAGATGCAAAGAACAACTGACACCAAAATAAACCAACATCCAGCTGAGCGGCCACTGCTAGGTTTGAATAAACCCTAAATCAAAGCTTCAAAGGCAGTTATGTCTTAATGTCAGCAACAGAAACAGATTTATATTGAAGTCTGACCAGATCTTGGCTTTAATTTGAATGAAGATTTATGATAGCTTTCCATCAATTCTTCCCTGTATTTAATTAAAAACAGGATGCTACTTTTATAACAGCTGCCTTTACCTATGCCATGTGAGATAAGACTTTATACCAACTTTGTCCCACTGTCAGTTTAAGTCAAGAATATCAGAAAATATCAAAGCTTCCAAATTCTAAACCTATGTTTCATAAAAAAAAAAAAAAAGAAATAGTAATCTAGGAGAAGGAAACTTTGAATACTGAGAACTCAGATGACTGGGTAATCCAGCTAAAACAGTCCTTGAACTCAAAACTTAATCTCCTGACCAGCAGCCCTTCAAGGTAGACCCCTTTGCCCACAGTTCTGTTTTATAGTCTAGAAACTTTCAGTGGCTTCCTAGTCCCCAGGAAAGCAATTTTCCTCTTTATTGCGGGTTCGGCTGGGTCTGCTCCCTGCTGGAAGATCCCTGAGAGATCTTCCATCCAGGAAGATGGAACCTCCCCTCATCAGAGGTCTCCCCTGACAGTGCAGCACTCACTGAAACGCAGACAGGTTCCTTTCTCTTGCCTGCCCAGACACACTCAGAAGTAACCACTAAACTGAACAAAGACACCAGATACATCCTCTACAACACTGTTTTATTCATCAAAAACACTGTTTTTGAATAGTGCCCATTTATGAACATTATGCCCATTGAGTTACCTGGTAAGCAAGTCATGCTGTGAGAACAAAGGTAGTTTTGTTACAAGTTGGCAAATATTGCATGGTTCCAGTCCAGAAGCATCTTAGCTAATCCTAATTTGCTAGAACTTTCTAGATATTATGCTGGTATTCACTATGCTTCACGTAGTGGTTTTTTGTTTGTGCGTCTTTAATTTTAGAGTACACCCGAGGCTGGGCTTCCATTCTGATCATTATTCACAGAAGAAACAACTGAAGGATTGGAGAGAGAGCTTCAGAATAATCCATCATACTGAACAGACTCTAGTCTAAATGCTATATAAGCAATATGAATTTCTGATTCCAACACAGCAGTAGAGAAGAAATCAATATCATCAATCTAAAACCCAATGGAACTGAGTTATTGACTTTCTCATCTTTTTAGATGACATCTTCTGGTATTTCAATTAAGATCAGAGGACAGTAATTCAGTTTTTCTCGTTTTATCTAGTTGGGTACTCTGGGAATGTTGCAGAAAAAAAAAAGTTACATTTCTAATCTGTGCAAATAGGAGTAGAAAAGAAATGTACTATAGACATAGACCCCAAGCACACAGAGGTCGCTTCTCCCCTGACTTTTCCTTTTTCATCCCTGCAGGTGTTTAATTGGGTTCACTTCACTTTGTGTCTGTAAGAATCATGAGCTACACAGTACATGGAGCACATAATATTAAAGCTCTTTCACATGTCAGGTCAGACTCATGATTATCCATACCTAAAAGTGAAAAAGTGTGTGTGGGGAGGGGGGGTTGCCTTTTATTAAAAAAAGAGTGTACAAAGTTTTAGGACCTCTGTTACAGAATGCTGAAAAAAGGTGAAGAAGCACTGGAATTGTTGTCTAATTATTTTCCAAAATAATGCTAAACTAAGAGTTCTTCTAGTGATCAAGTATGAATTATCATATGTGTGTACATGAACACAGTCTCTGTCACCTAAATAATGTCATCTAACAAGGCCAATAATATTCTCATTCAATTTCCCCCACAAATTATAAAAATGTTAGGAACAAGAAGCAGTCTTGAGCAGAAACGTTTAAAGCAATCTGAGATTGGCAGCCAACAAAAGGCAGCCCGTACCTCTTGCCCAAATCCCTCATAAAGTGTTCAGTGCCTTTCAGCTGACTCAGATCTGCTGATGATCTTGTTTACATGACCCAGTCATATAAATCAAGGAACAGATCCAGCTGAAAATTAATAAAATAACACATAACCAGATAATATTTGAACCAACCTGCTTCATCTCTCTGCCCATGAGTTAGTTTTCAGATAAGTCTGGCTCACAGCATAGCTGTGCAGCAGGGAAGGTGAGATGGGGAGAGAGAAATCCTTTCACAGGCAGTTTTCACTAAGGTTGCCTTAAATGAATCCTCAAACCACTGTCTTTGAAAACACTTACATACACATAAGAAAACCCTAATTTCACTCTGTCCATTTGTTTAAATCATCAGTTCTTTAAGCAATTGTGGCAAACAGACATGAGAAGCCACAGATGCCCTCTATACTGCAAGGAGCTGGGGAAACCCAGGGACAGACCTCAGAAGGACACTGGTGCTCTGATGGTGAGAATTTACCATGCAGTGGAGGTCTGTGACCTAGGTGCCTCCATACGCTAAATCAGCGTACCAGGAGGTTTGGCGTAACATTACAGAGTGCTCAGATGACTAAACACAGAGAAAAGGGATCATATCTAAATATCCTATTCCTCTTCAGATCTGGCTCAAGTGTCAAGCATCAAGCTAGAGGACCTAACTTGCCTCACAGTCCTGAACACTGTCCTGGAGAAAAATGGTCAAATAATTTCTCCCAGACACAGACGAGAAGCCCCTTTGTCTATGATGTGAGGTGACGGGGGTTGGGAGAATGAAAACTACATCTCTTATTTCCTAGAAGAATTAATTCTTCATCAATGAGAAGACTGACTGTCCTCAGTCAAGGAACCTTCTCCATATTCCTACTACAGCTGAGACATGGGAAGTTGGCTCTCCAGATTAGTGATATTACAACATCCACCTGGGAAGCAGCGGTCTGTATTCTTATTCCTCCTCCAAGACATGTTAATCTGTTTTAACCAGTGATCAACTAATCTAAAATACATAAACAAAAGCATGAACAAATAGCTGGAGAGAAGACTTAAAGAAGATGAAAAGCCAACAGAGTAGACAGAAAAATAGATAAAAACTCTGAAGGAGCGATTGTTATTATAGTTCCTGAAGTCAGAAACTGCTTGCAAGTTTGACATGATCATGTTTTCATCATCAGAAAACAAATACCTGATCTTCTGAGCAAGGAATCTTACTCAGTTACCATGCGTTAAGTCTGATAACTCAAGGCATACCTAGATTATATTTAACTAGTATCTCAAAGGAGGTACCTATTCTGATCTTAAAGGCTCCCATCAACCAGCTCTTATGGAAGTCTACCCACGGAGCCACAGAGTTAATTACTGTCATATTAACTACTCCCATTAATTTTTTCTTGTGTTAACAAGAAAAATAGCTAAATGTTGCATCTTTTTGCTAGACTAAAACTGGTTTAATAGTAGTTACAGATAGTAGTTACAGAAAATGCTGAGGAACACCTTTGGCACTTTAATTTGTAGTACTCATTTTTTTTTCTTTTATGAATTATATGAAGTGCTAAATCAATGGCAGGGAACACGCATCTTTGCCTTGGTAACTATGGCTTTCCTGTTTTTTGTTTGTTTGTTTGTTTTTTCCACCTTCAATGAATACTTCTCTTATCAGTCTCCTACGCTTCATATATTCTCAGTTATACTGACTGTTACCAATTCCAGCTGGTTTACACTCATTCTTAGTTTAATTGCAGGCTTTCCTTCCTCCTAGATATGGTTGCTTTCACCCACCATATTTGCAATCATGGTTTGTGAATAATAAACTTTCATTAAACAGCTCTTAATTTTCCACACTCATTTTTCCCCTCCTAACCAGTGACTCTTACCAGTTTATTAAGCTTCAGGAAGGTAGCGATTTTGCTGCACTTCAGGAACTGCAAGAGTAGCTGTATTTACTCCAGCAGCCTTGCTGAAGAACCCTTATCATCTGTAACTGTTTTATATATAAATATAAAAGATATACACATGAATACATATATGTATGTATATGATGTCCTTTCCTATAGCTCTTTTAGGTCTGCTATATCCTTTTCTGGAGTTGGAACAAATGTAGACAACAATTAAAGACATACAGAATAATTACAGGTTTGTTTCCTTTCTTGAGTGGTCTTACCTCTGTAGAGTTGTCACTCACTCTCTACAGATCATAGTTTGGTTCCTGCCATCTGAAAATATGCTGCACCTTCCTGAAGATGTCTGTCCCCTTCCACTGACCACAGGGAGCATTTGTATGACTACTCACTTGGATTTTATGGCTGAAGTTACTGGAAATCATTTTCAGCTTTTAATTAACATGCTCTGCTTAAATGACATTTGTTTAGAGTGCTCTTTACTATTTAATAACTGATTTTTACATTTTTTTCATATTTTTTGTAAGATATGATGTTAGGATCTCATTTACAAACAATGTCTTATCCTGAAGTGATTGCTTTCTCCTACAGTTTACTTTTAAAAATCTGGTACAATCTTTTTCTTATTTTAGGTACCAGCAACCTAGTTCTTTTCTGGCTTAGGTGATGCCTGTCTTTTTCATACAGCTCTCTGACTGCCGAAACTTTAGCTAGTTCTTAACAAACCTCCTCCTCCTCCTCGCAACATTTTCTTCAAGAACATACTGAAATGCTCCCAGCACAAGGCACAGGGCCAGCTAAACAGTCAGGACAAGCTTCAGAATGCTGCTAAGGAAATTCTACTCTTTAAATCCTATTTTTACATGACCCAAAAGAATTCCTTCACTTTAGAAGTCTATCCTATATGAAAAAGCATTGCAAGTAGTCTTAAAAGAGCTGATGGTATTTTACAATCAGCTACATGAAATCTCCAACCAAAGCCATCTAAATATAATTTTTCCATGATAAGTTTTCCCATCCTTGAAACTGAAATTAAGAAATAAGTTTCCTCCACTCTCAAACTTAAATCAGCAGCCTGCATAAGATGCCTTCTCTTTTATCTCTGAAGCTAATTTTTCTGTATTTCTTATCTTTCAGGATGTTGCTTCCATTCTTGCTCTCACAAAAAATATGCATAGCCACAAGACATATGATTAGAACTATTTTTTAACATAATTACTACCTTTTGTGTTTTGGGCTGCTTGAGGTGGATTTGTCGAAGGCAGGGCTGTTTTCTTTTTACATCTTTTCCCTGAGGCTGGATACATCATTTCATTCCCTACCCTTGGTTCCCCTGTTTGTTAATCAGTACGATACAGCAGACAGTGCCCTGGCCACAGTTTCTTTTCCAGACGTGCATCTAAGGGTGCTGTTAGCAGACCGAGGGGCCCTGCAGAGCAGCCGTGAGTGCCTCGTGCATGGCAGAGGTCGCAGACCAGCTACGAAACCCACAGCCCATCCAGCATGGGGCACCCCTTGGGGCCAGAGCTCCGCCTGTCGGGGCCCTGTGCAGGTGAACAGTGCAGCCATCTAACATGGCACGGAGACCCAGGAGAGGGACAACAGGAGCACTCAGAGAAGGAAGCCAGAATGAGCAGCAAGATTTATTGTTTCTCTGGTTGCAGTTAGAGCAGTTAAGCAGCATGCTGCAGAAGCATGGCCACCCAGCTGAAAGTTATTTCTGAGGGCTCCTGACAGACCACTCCATCTACCCTTTTGAAGAATAGTTTTTTAACATGGCTGAAGTTCCCCTGTTGCCCAAATGCTGTAACAATACTTCCCCTCTGCTGCACCGAGTTTATTTTCCTGCCCCTAGCTTCCAGCTTTCCTAATGAGCTGTCAATTAGTTATGCAGCTTTGAAGAAACAAGCATTCAGCCCTGCTTATGGCAACGCCTTGCTTCTTGCCATTTAAGTTCATTAGCCCTCGGTTGAAGAGTATGTATTTGATTATCAATCCCATCCCTCACAGAAGGGAAGGCAGCACCAGCAGTTTCTGTGTAAAACACAGACTTTATGCTAGAACTGTAAATAACTGCACATAAAATTCCCATGGAGTTTTAATCTGTTATTCCCTCTTCAACTGAACAGATGACCACTGGAAAAAACCTGTTTTAAACACTGTTTTTTAAAACACCATGTTTGGTTATTATTCAGGAACTCAAATTTAAATCAACCTCCATGTGAGGGAGAAGGAGGGTTTCTTGGCCTTGCACAGGACCTGTTGAAACTTGGCACTGATCTTCTAACAAAATGAGGAGGATTTCTAGTTTAAACAGCCCTGTCAATCCAGATGTGAGCACCAGAACCTTATAGTTTCTCCAAAATGTAGCCTGATACACTGCTGTAGTCCAGAATAAATAAATATCTGTAGGCTGTAATGTGATGAGTCCCTTGTTGGAGCTCTATTAATTAGCTAAATGTGTGCTGAATTTCAAATTTAAACAGCTTTCCTTGTAGTTGTTCTTCATGAATGCATTTTATTTCACTCCTGGGCTATGCTCAGGGCATCCGCTTGACCCATGATCCGTCTGACAGCTAACAGCTGGATCACTTTGGGTCACACAGCTATGTGTGAATTCCCACAAGTGCTCCAAGAACATTTTTATAGAAATCATCTTAAAAAGTGTCACTGTGGCTTTTTCAGAGCTCCATTTTAAAGCTTATATATATTGCAGAGCCACTTTACCTTCTTTCGGCGTAATGCTTACTCAGTTACTGAGCAAAGTAAGAAAAAAAAAAAACAAAACAAAACAACCCACACTGAAAAACCCACAGCAATTTAGGTATTTTGTACTTATTCCAAATCTCTGAAGTGCAATGGGCTTATCCAATTGATTTCATCCAGAATAACAACTGTTTCAGGGTTACTGAATTGCATATTTTAGAAATACGTTTTAAAGGTGAATAAATAAATGTTTTAAAGAACCGACAAAGACTGAGCTAAATACTTTTCATTAGTTCAAATGTTCTTAATATAAATATTATTCTATTATTACCTTGATACCCAAACAGAAGAATGCCAGACACTGAAGCCCTGACCATTTCCTCAAACAAAGCAATGGCATTTGAACATGCAGCAGGTGGATGAGACCTTTCTGCTGCCTGCTCAATGCAGAGAACAAGGTGATAAAAGGAAGAAACACTGCTTCAGTGTAAGTTATCAAGAGTCACGCTTTTGGTGCTGAAGTTATCAAATTAAATTCCATCTCGCAGGCTGTCATCAGGCTAGCTATAACATTATTCTGACAGGGAAAGCAGACTTTTTTTTCAAATCATCAACTTCTTCGTCATGCTCTGTTGTGTGGAAAGGGAAAGTTGCCTTTACTGAAAGTTGTTACCGTATCCACACTGCTGTTTAACCATAACCTTTTCTGACAGTTTAACAGTATCAACTTAACATTCATTAACATCTGTTCTAACTTAGGCTAACAGGCAAATCAAGACCACCTCCAAAAATTAAATTTGCACACTGTTTTATAAGTAATATTTTCTATATTGTTAACCTCGGTACATTTTAAGAGCTTTCATTAAAAAAGGGTTTTTTCCCCCCCCTCTAAACAACAGTAATAAGAAGGACTTCTCGTTACTGCTTACACTGAACACAACTTTTGGTCTATGCAAGCTCCTGTTTTGCAGGCTCCCCTGCCACCAGTATTCACTGTCATTATTACTTTTTCAAAGGATCATGTAGGTCTAGGCTTTTACACAAAGACAGGGCTTGTGTACTTCTTCTAAAAGAAATGTCTCATATCTGGACACCTGAGGTTATTCCAGTCCCTGTAGCACTTGTTATTTACCTACGCATTTTTTCAGATCTTCAGGACCGCTTACTCAACGTCTTAACTGTTGACTACGAGCACGTTTTGGAAGCAGCATTTGCCTGCTGTCTCACTTGAGGAAAGACAGATGTACCTTCCCTTCCAGTACAGGAGATCAGGTTTAGAGATAGAATTATTGTGAAGCCTACAGCCATTGTGAGTCTTCATATTTTAAAAGTCAGAAGAGATGACTATGCATATTCAGATCAAGAGCCATAAAAAAATGCTGAGCCTGAAGACATCCACACTGATCCATCTCATTCTGAAATGATATACACAATTTATTCTTCTCAGAGTTAAGAGCAGAACCAAAATCTGCATTTCACAACCACAAAGAGTTAAAGCACCTTCCTCTCAACTGCCTGGAAATTGCTTTGTGACTCTTATTCAAAGCGACCTTATCTTTTTTCCACAGGCTGTCTTAAAACAGTTATGACAACTCTCACATACAAGTTTTTCCTCTCTTGCTGCCGTTCTTTGGTTGCAGAGGTCTGACCTCTGCATCATCAGCCTGTCTTGTAATGCCGGCAGACAATTCAGTCTCGTCTTCGCAGACCTGCAGAATGCAGTTAGGTACAAGCTGCACACATGTTGGGTCACGATGATCAGGCTGACATGTTGGAAGGATAGCAGTCTACTTGCAGTTCTCAGACCCATCTTTGTGATACTGTTAAGGAAACAAAGGCTACGTACTCATTCTACATTTATCCTCAAAATGTAGTACAGTTATACTTGCTTAATGCCAGAAACAAGGCATCCTTTGCAGAGACCAGTACTTTTCAAGTCGACCCTGAGGTGACATCTCACTCGGCTCTCGTTTCAGAGGTATCCACAAAAAGGACTTAATCAAAAAGCATCCATATGTATCTGGGCCAATGGCTGCTACCACAAGTCCTGTGTTTAAAGTTCACTCTTCTAAGACTGACAAACATTCTGCTCAGGTAAGCGTGACAAGTCATCTTGGGCTGCTCCTATTCAGCTTTTCTTCAGGGCCTGCAATTGGTGCAGTCTTGGCTCTGTCTTTCCTTTCAGTCTTAGCTTTGAAGTTCAACACCGGTGTTGAACTACACTACACTTAGAGTAGTATAATGGTGGTGTCAGGAGCTCTTCTACAGTTGGAAGAGTCTTTTAGGTTTAGGTGAGAAGTGGTTCCCAACAGTGCTAGTGCACTGAGGAGATAGCTCAGGGGAAAGGGATTTGCAGCTGATTTTGGTATTTACTCAGATGATACGTGCAAATGATGAGAGTTCCTGTATCTTATCTGAGGCATCTGTCCTGGTTTGAGATAAAAGAGGACCAATCTTGTTCAGTAACTTTACTTTTTAGCTAGGCCTCTTCTAACTGCTGAAATTAACAGCAGATTGTGCAGAAAATTGTTTGGTCTCAGAGTGAGAAGACCCATATTTACAGTTGATGCCCAGGAATGGGATGCAGAGAGGCTCTTGCTTATACTTACTGCCATAACAACCAAGGCCAGCCAACTTTTTCATTTGCCCCGTTGGAGGGTCGGAAGCAGAAAAGGATAGGGGAGTTGCACCTGCGGGGAGGAGCGGACAGGACAGGTGACCCAAAACTGACCAACAGGGTACTCCATCCCATCTGCATCATGCTCAGTATAAAAGCTGAGGGATCAAAGGGTCAGCTCTCTTTCTTCAATGGCGGGTGTCTGAGGAGGACTCTGTCTGTTTGTCTGCCTTTGTTCCTGATCCTGAATCCAGATCTGGAATCCAGCTCCCATTCATCACTGAGTCCAGTCTGGGACTTTTCCAGTGCGTGCCAGTGACATGATCATCATCCTGGGAGCTTGATACAGTTTTGTATATATTTCATTATTTTCTTTTTATTTCATTATTAATATTTTATTAAAGTAGTTTAGTTCCTTCTAAACTCATAAGTCTCTTTCTCTCTACCCCTCCTTTCTTTTTAAGAGAGAGGTGGGGGAGAGCATTTGTTGTCCACCTCAGTGGCCAACCTGGCCCAAACCACGACAGCATCACATGCCAACAGAACATGTTAGCAAATGACAAAGGTGTAGTTTTAGCCATGCAGCTCTGCACATTTGAAAATGCTCCAGACAAAAAGGTTTGATGGTGTAGCCCTAAAATGAAGGGAAAAAAAAAAAAAAAGGAAAAAAAAAGCACCACAGTGCCAACTGAGCTGCAGAGTAAGCTGAACATGACTAATATGAAGAAGCTGTAGAGCTGCTGGTGTAGTTAACACTGCATGTCACACCCAGAGTGCAAAAGGACTGTATTTCTGTTTAGGTACAGATACTTGTCTCAAGTTCATCTTTAATTTCAATGTTATGTTCATGGAAATGCAAACATAAAAATAGGAAAAAAATCCATTCTTTTTGACCCTTCTATGAAGTGAAGGGAAAGTGCAGTTAAAAGTGATTCACATGCTCAAAGAAGAACACAAGTAGGGAGGAAGGACGCTCTTTACCTTTTCCTTCTTCATCAATTCATCGGCAGCAGAGACTGACTTTCTGAAGCAGTACTCACTGCTAGTTGCATTAGAAAAGTGGTAAATCTCTTTCATGCTGAAAGATGAAAGCTTTAGCTTACTTCCCAGTGAGCCTTTGTGGATGTGCTCAGTAGTCCAAGAGGGAAACAGAGCTAAAAGCATCACGGTGAGCTGCACAGCTGTGGTGGAGCTGTGGGTTCCCAGCACGCTTTGAGACACACGCTCACTCTTATTCCCCTCTGAGTCCCTTGGCAGGAGCAAGGCACAGAAGACCCATCAACTCAAAACATGTAGAGAAACAGAGGGAGCTAAATGGAAAGCATCACTTCTTTTTGTTCCCTTGTTTAATTTTCTCAATTCTATTTCCTGCATGTCTGAAGCACAGTCAGAAGGCTGAGAGTTGGAATAAGGCAACGGGGATCATTTACAATTAATCACCAATTACTGCTGCAAGCCTCAGATCAGAACCTGTATTTCAAAAGAACTTGCTTCTCAAGCTGCACAAATTACATCAGTTACTGGCGCCCCAAGGACCAGTCTGCTCAGTCTTTTCATAATTGAACATTTGTATAGTTGTTAGGACAGGATGCCACTGTCCAGAAGAAAAAAGTTTGTATTTTAAGATCACTTCTGTAAGTCCATCATTCTCTCCCAACATAAGCAGAAAAGGAATGGATGGATAGCAACTAAAACCAGCTCCACTACAGCAATGACAAGGAAATTAATTGATTCTGGAGCTAAGACTACAGGGCTTCTAAAACTTCACCCATATCCCTCCTTCCTATCCCCCAAAATAAACTCCTGAAAAACCTGAGAAAAGAGAAAAGGAAACATTTTAACAACTGATGCAAGTCTTATTGTCCAGAAGCAGAAGACTGCCTGCACAGAATATGAACACAGTAATAACAAGCTCTTCTTGTGGCTGAAAGATAAAATTGAAGAACTGGTTAATTCACAGAATCACAGAATGGTTAGAGTTGGAAGGGACCTTAAAGATCATCTAGTTCCAACCACCCTGCCATGAGCTCAGAAAAATTCCACCAGACCAGGTTACTCAAAGCCTCATCCAACCTGGCCTTGAACCCCTCCAGGGATGGGGCATCCATGACTTCTCTGGGCAACCTGTTCCAGTTCTCACCACCCTCACAGTAAAGAATTTCTTCCTAATATCTAATCTAAATCTACGCTCTTTCAGTTTAAAAATGTTACCCCTTGTCCTATCACTACGCTCCCTGATAAAGAGTCCATCCCCATCTTTCCTGTAGGCCCCTTTTAGGTACTGAAAGGCCACAATAAAATCTTCCTGGAGCCTTGCATTCTCCAGGTTGAACAACGCCTAAGTCTCTCAGCCTGTCTTCATAGGAGAGGTGCTCCAGTCCTCTGATCATCTTCATGGGCCTTCTCTGGACTTGCTCCAACAGGTCTATGTCCTTCTTATGTTGGGGGCCCCGGAGCTGGATGCAGTACTCCAGGTAGGGTCTTACAAGAGCAGAGTAGAGGAGCAGAATCACCTCCCTCAACCTGCTGGCCACGCGTATTGTGATGCAGCCCAGAATACGGTTGGCTTACTTGCCTTATGCTGCTACCAGTGATGGAAAGGTGGCCGAGTAGAGGATGACCCAGAGCCCTTATGACTGGAATCAGGGAGAACGCTCATGGAAATCATCACATGGGCCTCCCCTGCCCAGGTATTTTTCATCACACATCTCCTTTGATCTGGTAATATCTGAGAAAGGATACTGAATTCCTTGGACTTCGATCTGAAAAAATACTGCTGCTTAGATGTTAATAAGTTCGGCAAACTTGTAATTGTCCACTTCCTTTTTTTAAAATCGAGTTTTGTAAAAGATCTGGCTGTTTATTTTTTCCATAGTTTTCTGCTAAGTTTATTGAGCTCAAAAGCCAAGTAAAAAGGTAACTTGC
Organism: Burhinus bistriatus; assembly: GCA_013397275.1. Taxonomy (NCBI): domain Eukaryota; kingdom Metazoa; phylum Chordata; class Aves; order Charadriiformes; family Burhinidae; genus Burhinus; species Burhinus bistriatus. The sequence continues at coordinate 109,912 of VYXH01001128.1, forward strand.
TTTCCATTACAAAATGTTAGATTTTAAAATTACAAAATTACTTCTTAATTAATGGCAAAAATAAAGGATATTTTCTAATTTGCAGATCTATCTCAAATAGGAAACTGCTGCACTACTGCCCTTGAGGAAGGTGCAAAGAAATCAAGTGAGAGAGTAAAACCAAAGGGGTCTGACATGGGCATTTCAATACTACCGATCACATTGCATGTGCACAGCTCATTATGACAGTTCAAGAAAAACAGTACAGAACTAGACAGTTTGCTTTGCTTTGTTTCATTTTGCTTCAATCTAATTTAACTACTTATATAGGAAATACTCTTGAAAGCATTAAAAACTGAATTGCATTCCAAGACAACTAGTAAAACAGACAAGGGACAGTATGAGGATACTGACTCTTTTAATTTGTCCACAGATTTCTACCACAGCATTCTAGACTGTTCGGACATAAACAAACCAAGGAGAGGAATTAAGAAAGACCAAATAAACAAGCTGTAATTCCATATATAAACTGACAAAGGTATACTCCTTTTAATGTTAATGTTCAAAGGAAGATTATAGTGAATAGACTCAAGTGAATAGACTCAAAACAGGGAGAAAACTATATTCGTGGCTAATTTTATGCTGGTCAGGAAGAAGGGTCTGAAAAAGTAAAATCTGATTTCTCATTAAAATACTTCTTACTCTTAGACTTGGAAGGCTCCGCTGCAGTAGTATCTGCATACGATGAGCAGAATAACACATTATTCATGGTGCATATTTATCATAGTGAGACTGCAGAGACACAAACACATACAAACAAAGGATGCCTGCTGCTCTCGGAGGAAAACCTTTCCTAGTTTTAGGAAAGGTACACCAAGAAGAGAAAACTTAAATGTAACAAAAACATCACAGTCTCACCCCTGGGAGATCCTTTATTTTCTCATGTTAGGCTGTGAACCAGCATGCTGACATTCCAAACTGAGGGAAAACACTGAAAGGTATGCAATGCTCACAAGTCCCAAACACCCAGCTGCAGTTTTCTAGCTGGGAAGTGCTGGCCTAGTAGCATGCCACAGGTGAGCATCTTAACATCTTAACACTTATTTTGCCATCGCTGCTGAAAAGATCAAGAAACAGGAAGATGTCCAGAGAAACTATATGTACATCTAGGACCGTATGAATCTATAAATACAGATGCAGAACTGCATCTTTTGACTACTTCATTTCAGAAGGAAAAAAATCAGACAGCAGCACTGTCTTAAATCATCTTGCCAGTCTCTGCCAACTGTGCAAGCAGGCATGCTGTGTGGGACTCGGCTCTGAATGCCGGAGTACACCTCCATGACAACGTGCTGGCAAGCAGACAGACAGAAGCCAGTTCTGCACTAGCTAGCTGAGGTATTACAGACCGGGTGGCTCTGTGTACAGCTGCCCTGGACACCTGCTCAAAACACCTGCAGACATAGCTCCAAGGCCCACGGTATTTCCTATCCTGGTACAGTCGCTTGTGAATCCATCCTTTTTTACATCAGCCTTAAAATTCATATCCCTGCTGATCACTCACTTCTGTAAGCACCTTGCTGGGTGAGAGGAATTACAGAAGTAAAACATAAAGCAGTACAAATTATCAGAATCGCACCAGGATTTGGGGCTGCGTCTGGAACCCTAATTTAGAAATAAGAAAAGTGAAAGGTCCAAAGAGGGACCATTACAAATGCCTGATACCAAATTATTTATAACAGATTAAGAATATGTAATTTGCTCAGCATTTTTGTTTTGCTAAGGAGGCACAAGACAGACCCATTTATACAAAGGGTAATACAATAAGAGATTGTACAATTTACATTTAAAAAACAGCAAGCTAAGCAATGAACTTAAGTTAATAAGATAAACTGAACTAGGAAATTAGGGGAAATGGTTTGATGGCAAGGCCAAGTGGAAAGAAGAACAGTTTCCTTAATGAGGTAGTTACTGTTCACTAGCGGTGCTCAAAGCAGGCATTTACTAACTGGAACAGACTGGGTAATCTATTTCTCTTAGTATGCTCCGTTTAAGATAATGTTGTTTCTTGTTGAGAATCTTGAGTAGATAGCAACTTTATGCCTGGATTTAACTTTGAAGAAACCTCTTTCTTGCTCTGTGAGAAGTAAAACCTTTTCAAGGCAAAATGAAATAGAAAAAGCCATCTCTACGGCACCATAAAGCTCACTTCAGAAAATAAAAGCTTGAGAAGAATCTCGTTTTCCAGTTTGGCTTTTCAACAATACCTTATGGTGGGAAATGTAGATCAATCAAAATCTGAAAACAATCACTAAAAAAATATTTACATCACCATTGTCTGTGTTCTGCCTTCACAATTCTCAGGATATAAGAATGCTGTCATCTTCTGAAATTAGCAATAGAACAGAAATGAAATGGGCTTGCAAGAGATCAGTGAGAATTTAAAATCTCACTTCTCATTTACTGACTTCTGAGTTTCAGCTGTCCATTTGCTGACCTTTTTTATCCCTTACTGCCATGTTCTCTCTAGCTTAGTTTACTCAAAGATTATCAATTCACCATTAAGAACAAAATGCCACTTTTCCAAGACATTACTTCAAAAGATTTTGACAAGTCACACATCTCTAAGGATTTGACAGGTAAAGCTTTCTATCACAAAGTAAAATGGTAACAGAGAGGTTCAATCAAAATATGTAAACAGAAGGAATTTTTCCCACCATCTAGAAATCTAAGAGTAAATGAAATAATATCCAGAGTAAATATCAGCCCTAGAAATTCAACCTAATGGTACATAAAATAGCATGTGTTTTCCTTTGCTATTTCTTTGCTTGGTGGGTTGGGTTTGGGGTTTTTGTTTGTTTGTTTTGTTTTTAAGATCAAGAGATCTTTTAGCTTGCAATTCAGTGGAATGATTAATTAGAAAAATACGGCAACTTTCTACAGGGGTTCTCTAATCAGAACTTGAAGCCTAAAGAAATTACGTGAGGAAAATTCCAGCAACTACAGAGTCAGGAGAGAGAAACCTTGATTGGACTAACTTTGGCTCAAATAGAGTCCATAGGCTTCTTGTGGAAATTTTTACTTATCTTGTATTCAGATACTTCAAGTGTACTATTAACGTGAAACGAATCTCTCCCTCTGGTCATGGAGAAAGACAGCAAGTCAAAGATCCGGCTGAATATCCGTTTGACTGCTGAAAGGAGGGAAAAAAAGCGTCCTGTTGCTCCCCATTAGTTTGGAGAGTCCCTGAGATACTGATGACTGGAACACACAGATATCACAATATAAAGGCACAAAGGAAAATCCATTGGCATAAACATAACTCTTCTAATGAAATATTTTGCAGTATTATTTCCCCTTCCAAAGGGCCTTAAGGTCAACTTTGTGCTGAGACCTGGCAAAGGCAGCAGGAAGGATAACTTAAAAAGATCCAGCGTTGTCATCCTATCATCATCTAGTGAAATAAATCCTTCCAAATAATGATTTCCAAATTAAAAAAAGTGCGTAAAATTTTACTATCTCCTGCAAGATTTCTGCAGTACTGATATTAAACTGTCCCATTTCTTATTAGTATCAGGCTAGCTGAAAAAACTCCACTATTTTCAGTCACCCAGAAAACAGCATCAACACAAATGTGTATAGTCCATGTCGCAGTGCAACACACTGTTAACTGTGCAAAACCGACGTCCAGATAAGTTTTTTTTCCCTTTGAGACCACGTAAAGCAGCACTAGGATTAGGAGAAAAATAATTAAGAAATACAGACCAAATTCACTGTTGTGTAACAATTTGAGCCATTCACGGTTTTCTAATTGGTTTGTTCAGATTAACAGATATTCAGAATTTACCTAATAAACAAGTAAATAATGCTTACTACAGTAGAAACATACCTCACTAGCCAACACTAATTACTTTTGCAGTGTAGTGTCAGACCTACAAGGCATTCCTTATTTACCTGCAACAACAGTGGTCACAAAATGAACAAAAAGGATGCTATTATTGGGATTTTTTAAAAAATCTGAATTCAATGAGCGATTTCTTCCCCTCTTTTATCAGCACACACCACTTGCAAAGATAAGGATTGGTGCAATTAATGCACTAAACTCCATCCATCAACTACCTACCTCATTTAGAAGTTTGAAATACAGATCTGTTATAATTACATCTGTAATGCTAATATGGAAAATGTATGAATGACATCCTCATCAAATTAAAAATGATCATCCACAAATACCAGTCTCCAAAGAGACTGGATAGACACCTTTTCAACAGCTAGCAATTATGTTCTGTGCAGATGTACAGCAAAATGCTTTGCTTCTCTGACACCATACAGGTGGATGTGAGAACGGGATTTTCCAGCAAAGAATATAGTTACATGTAGCTATTTGTAAACCAGGAGACTAGAGGATTTCAGCACTGACACACTTTCCTTGCAAGAGCAATACAGCAACACTCTCTCAAGAGAAAGCTGTACATTGCAAAGCCCGCAATTCGACTCTATCAGGTCTCTCCTTAGCATGGAAGAGGTCTAGATCATGTAAAGCATGTTTTCATTTGTTGTATCTTATCTCCTCTTCACTTCTTTGAGGAAAATAACTAGACTGCTAACACTGGGACAATCTCCATTACTTGCCAAATTGTGGTTGCTGATCCAAACCGCCACAGGCATTAGAGCTTCTTCAATGAAATGGATGACCTAGATAAACCTTTGTTACACCTCGTTCTTGGAGGTGGCCTGAAATTACTTTTACAAAGCTTTTCAAAGAACTGGCCTAAAACAGACCTCTAAAATAACAGTGTCCATGCCAACATTACACTGATCCGAAGTTTGCCACTGTTTTAAAGCAACTGGAAGGAAACTAACTGTGTCTGTGCTGGTAAGTGTAACTCTAAATGTATTTGTTGTTGAAAGGCTGTCTTACAAGGCAAAATACAAGATTATCCTAAAGCTAATATAAGAAAACATCCCGTTGAAACAGCTTCTCCAAGTGAGATTGTATCAAAAGTAAATCCCAAGTTGGCCTAGTATTCAGGTTTTTGAAGAGGATCTGAACAGACCAAAAAGCCCATATCCTTCAATACATGCGTATGCCAATTATGACTTTCAAGAAAAACAATAAAAGCAGAAACCAGTGAATTTATGCCCTGAAACCCAGTTAGCTTCTACAATTATTATCCTAATGTATTTAAATAAATGTTTAATCTACTGATCCCATTATTTTGCCTTGATAATATCAAACCAGAATGTTCCAAACATTTAATTACTATTTATTTTGTGTGTACTACGTTTTGATTCTAATGAATGCTTTTTAGTTCCTTTAGGGGTCATCTTCATCCCTGAAATATTCACCAGGATCAACTATGCCTTTTGTTGCCTTGAATAAAAATTGGGTACCTAAAATAGCTAATATTAAAAATCAAGCCATAAAAGCAACCAAAATACCACTTAGTGCAGAAAGCTAGCTCCTTTCTGCAATTTCATCAGCAAGATCCTTTTGCCCCTCACGTCCTTGATGTATGTCCAAAACACCTTCAGACCAGGTTTTCCATCACTTCAGGCAGAAATAGCATCATTGCTTCACTCCTTCCTTTACAGAAATACCTCAACTTTTTCCAACTAATCCAACATCTGAATGTCTTCATATAAAAAAGTGCCAATAAAAACAATTCATCCTTTTCTAAGGATAAGTGCAAGAAATAATCAACGTTTTTGTCACACTAGCACATGCTTCCACTATGGGCCAAACAATTGCTCTGTGTTAAGGGAAGGAAAACATTTTCAGGATGCTTGTAAATGTTCACACAGATTTAATCAAAACAAAGAAGCAGTGGTATTATCACAGGTACCTCTACACTGGCAGACGTTCATGGGATTATTTTTATAGATGATTTTCTTCCATTCTCAGTCTCTGTAGAACTTTCATATTCCTTAACAACCCAATATCAACCACTCTGAATATGCCTCGCATGATGACCTCGCACTGGAACAGGTTGTCCAGAGAAGTTGTGGATGCCCCATCATTAGAAGTGTTCGAAGTCAGGCTGGATGGGGCTTTAAGCAACCTGAACTAGTGAAAGATGTCCCTGCCCATGGCAAGCCGATTGGACTACATGATCTTTAAGGTCCCTTCCAACCCAATCATTCTATGATTCTACGACATGGGACCTCTGCTCTTTCTTATTGTTGATTTTGGTTGTTTTCTACTTTTAGTTCACTGTTTTTTAAACCCTCCTAAACCCTCCCCACAGCCAGGCAGTGCAGATGTATTAGCTAGATTTTTACACGAATCTCCCGCCTCACCAATTTTTGCTATTGGCCATACCTCGGTTCTTTTCTATTGCCTGACTGTGGCATGCAACAATTTAATTTGCCAAGGACTACAACACCTGAATTTAAATAGAAACTAAGTTAAATATAATCTCTGTATCACAGACAAACTCGTACAACCGAACTAAGTCTGATTTTAAATTCTGAAAACGCCTCACAGTGCTAACTGCTACAGATCCTGCATTTAACATTCAGATTTAAGCAGCATGCAGTAATTATGGCTTAGAACCCCATATTTAAAATAAAGTAGCAAGAAAAACAGGAAAAAACACCAGTACATAAAATTTCTTGCAGCTGCACAATGCTTTAAGCAGAGTTGAAAACCTGAGAACTTGCAATCATTACAATATTGAAAAAGTTTTTACAGTATTTCAAATATTCATTACAGTTCTTTGCATATCTAAGACTACATACATTCAAGACTAAAGAATTAGTACTGTGCGTTTAGCCCAAGGTATATACATACCTATTAAAGGTATATACCTTTAATATATAAGATATATAGGTATAAAGGTATATATAAAGGCATTTTCCAATCTTCATGAAAGAGCATGCAAGAATTGATGAATGAAAGATTATCTACCATTTTACTGATAACTTTTTAAAAAACTAGGTTGGAATATGCAAAGAAAGACTTTATTTCATAAATCACTTTCTCACTTAAATTTACACTTAGCAGTGTGTCCAATATAATTACTCATAATAAATTGCCATATGATTGAATTTTTCTCTTTATCCAAAAAGCATCACCAACGTCTGATGTTCTACCGATCAGAAATTGGCTCTATGTCTGTAATGGAATTTTCCACAAAAAAAATTCCTGTGTTAATTCTGAGAGAATGATTACAGAAAAAGAACTGTAAACATTTTCATACCTTCTCTAAAACTGGGATGGAAGAGGAAATAATTCCTCAAGAGAATCTTAATTATATGTATACAAAAATGAATCATGCTAAATTTCAGTGAGACTTTCAGGAAGTGCGGTGGGATGCTAGGGGGAAATTACGCAGAAAACGAAAATAACCATTTACAGAGAGTTAAAGAGTTTATGCAACTTTTCCTGTGAATTCTTTTCCTATTAGATTTTTAAGATAAATGAAAAACAAGGCCAGAATATTAATAGAAAGTCTTAAAAACCACAGCAGCATTGGAAAAGACATAATGCTGGAGAATAAGGCAACAAAATTGACCAGTGTAAACTTCCCAAGTAGTCCTGACAAAGGAGCACGACTCTCTTACAACACAATGAAATTGATGTTGAAATCTGTATTTATTTAGTAAATAAATTACTCTGTCAGCAAATATTTCTAGAAAAGTAAATCAAAGATTGAGCCATAGTAAGGTCCTAAGTCCTAGGAACTTACTCTTAGATTCTTAAGAGGACACATTCTAAACAAACCCAGTTATTTTAGACAGATTTAGTGACTCAAAACACCTGCAACTGGTGATACAGGATTTGTGTCACATGCCCAAAACAAACCTTCCCTTTCACATTCAAAGTTAAAGAATTGGGTGTGGAAAATCAACTCCAGTAATGAGAATAGCCTGGCTTTGCAAGCAATATTGTAATAAGTCTCAAACCATGACTACTGCATAGGATTAAAGGCAAATTAATCATTTTCAGAGTGAAATAATTACTGTGCAGACCATGTATTTGTTTCCTTCCATGTCAGATAAATTTGAACTGTAGCTCAGCAACTAAAGTATAAGGAAATTAACACTGAAGCTTATTAGAAGCTCCATGACAGAAACAAGCAAGATGACCATAAGTCAAACAACTAACAAAACCAAACAGGAGATGTGCTGGATCATATGTGGAAGACAGAGATGAGAAAGCATCAGAGCATGGCAGCAACTGAACACACAAAGAAGAAATAGATATTAATATTTTCAATAAACGGGTAATGAAGCAAATGAAAAAAGCACAAGAGACACATATAAGCGATGATATGAGAATACGTGGTAAGATGCATAAAATTTGATTAAAATGCACTGAAGAGGAGCACTAGCTTGAACTAAGTCTCCAGCTGGATTCCACCATTGCAAAGTTCATTAAATCTAATATTGCACACTGCTATCTACCACAATCCTGAAAAGAAATTAAAGATGACTAGCAAATACTGACTCAAACTGCACAACTGGAAAAGGTTGTGCAAGTCTGGAAGGAAATGTCTGGAAAGAATGGAAAATGGAATTGAGGGGGTGGAATAAACGAAAAAAAGACTAAAGAACCAAATTACAGCTGGTAGATGAGCTCATGGTGTATTAACACGGGATGAAGATCCCATGGTGTCATTATAGCCTTGACAGTGATGCTAAGATTTTTAGAATTCTCAGTTTGACACAGGACAGCTAGAACATTTGTACACTTAATTCAAAGTGGTGAATGGCTGAAAAAAGCTAGAGGATTTGAGTCTTCCATTTTATAGGTCTATCTTAGATTATTAAGCGCAGCCCTTCACTGCATCAGCAGATAAGATGAAAAACATAGTTCTCAATGTGTTCAAAAAAATCTCATTAACAAGAGACACAAAATTAATCTTAACAAAACCAAGCTAGGACAGAAGTCACATCTTTTTCTCCATGAAGAAAAGTTTCATTCACTAGAAAAGAATAGCTGACAAAAAAAAAAAGGACAAATAATATATAAAAAATAAAGCTAAAAAATTTGAAAAAAGATGTGGTAGAGTGAAATATGGAGGAAGACCCTTCAAAACAAATACAAGTTTAACATATAGCCCTTGTGATTCATTAAGCAAGTTTGAAGTTAGATGAGACAAAATAAATTTGCAGTACCATTTGCTAAGAGCAAGAAATAAATTCTCTAGCCATACGCTGTGATGTTAGAAAAAGGACAGTGAACTGTCCTCCTAGTTTGGAATGGGACTTGTCCCTTAGGCAATTAAAACCACATCTGAAGTTCTACACTGATGGCTGTAGGCACTGAATATGCCTGGGAGGTCACAGCAGAACGTGAGAGCTGGCCCAGCTGCGCAGAAAGAAGGGAACAGGAGGTTCCTCTCTAAAAAACTGCTGGTAACTAAAAATCAGAACACATATTTCTCAAGATGGTAACTTACAACTGAAGTGCTGATTAAAAGAGGTAACTTAGACATATGGAGATAAAGATAGCAGTGCCTGGTTGTATCAAATGCTGCCAGAAGGATTTTTAGCACCAGGGGATTTTTGTTTTGTCTTTTCTTGGTTTTCTTTTTCTTCTTCAAAAAGGGTGGATATTTTCCAGTTCAGTTTATCTCTTATGCCCAGGCAGTGGATTTCAACTCCAGGAAAGCTAGAGGAGAACAAAATTGTTTCTAGAAGGTTTGGAAGTTCACAGCCTTTGAAACTTAAAATTAATTTCCTGCATTAAAAGAGATCCTATGAACTTTTAAAGCAATACAGAAAACAAAGCATGCAACTTACCTCATAGTAACTTCGCACAGCATTGCAAAATGCTTCATCTGCTACAATTTGTGTCTCCCCATTCAAAAAGGCCTGGAAACGTTCCCTCAGTATCTGCAGCTGCTGCTTATTGAGCTATGCAAAAAAAAAAAAAAAAAGGAGAGGGGATTGAGCAATAGTAAATGCAAGTAGCCTCGAAATAAAAATATGCAACACTTGGAAGCTGTGAACAGGGAAGAAAAGGTGAAGGCTCCCTAGTGAGTTGCAGCTCTTCAGAGTCCCACCTGGGCATGCTAGGTTGCTGCAGCAACTCATGCACACACTCAGCATGCAGCTAAACCTCTACTCTTTCCCTTGTGTCCTCAGGATGCCACAGGTAAGTCTGCATGCATATTTCTCCTTAGCAGTATTTTATATGCATATGCTGAATAAAATGGCTAGCCTTCCCCATAACAGCAGCACCAGCTAATAAAATTTAGCCCTTAGCTCCAGTCTTCAAATATTTCAATTTTTTCAGCCTTTAAATAAGTGAAAAACAACTGAGATACCTCCATATTTATTTTTGAGTAATCTAGGTGCTACTATTGGCATGTTTTAACAAGCATGCTCACTGTGAAGAAAATGGACTTCTAGCCACTGATGTTCCATGACTATGAACAATGTGAAACAACTAATCTCCACAAACAGCAGCCACAAGGCTCCAAGACCAATATCAAAGTAATTGGGTGGATTTCATATCAAAACTAAGTGCATTTTGAAAACAGACTCATAGTAGAGTACATTACACGATTAAACCTTGCAATCAACCCATTTTTATCACAGTTTAATGTTATGGGAAAAGACAAAATCTGAAAGCTCTCCAGGTATCCAGACACAGGCCTTTTGCCAATGTTCCTATCAACTCTTGAAATATTTAATAAGATATTTCCCCTTAACAAATCTGTGAGAAGTTAGAAAGTCACATCAAAGGAGACTACCACTAATATAACAAAGCAACAGTTAAAAATAATTGTTTTGCTTTCCCAGAACTTTAAAACTAATATAAAGCCTTTATTCCAGTGAGTATTCCCAAACTTTAAATTTAACATTACAAAAATTCAAACACAACTAACTGAAAAGGTTTTTCATCCTTCCTATATTTTGTTTAGTTAAAAATAAACAAATAAATAACTGTATAGCCCAAAATTGAAAATATGTTTGTAGAGGGCAGAAAGTTATATTTGTAATGGCTAACTTGCAACAAATAACATTACTCTGATCTAATCATCATTTCTTACAGATGAACCTTTTGGCATCTACAGCAAGTATGGTGGCTTTAGGCTTTTGGGTCTCTAGTGTCGACACTTTGAAACCCAAGCCACTACACTGTTAAAGATTAGCAAAATTAATGCTATCCTGATAATGTGCCTACTGTGGACAATCTCTATTTCCTTTACATCAAGGGAGGATTTTCATCCTATATAAAGTTTGCTAAGTTTGTCATGTCATGTGCTTCTACGAAACATGGGGCAGTTTACTGCAAAACTCTCTACAAATTGAATGCAAACCTGAAAGTTGTTCTATTTTTACAGGAAACAATAGTATAGATGCCATCTAAATACTTTATATCAGAAATCCTCTGAAAAATGGTGAAATGTAGGCAGTAGCAATGCAAAGCCAAAGAACTATGCCTTTGAAAAAAATCCAAGCTAGTTAAAAAAGAACATGCCCCAAGAAACCCCTCCAGAAGAAAAGGTCTCCCACTGAGGCAAGCGAACTTCAACAGAGGTTGCTGTGATTTGGAAAAATTTCCTGCATGAGCTCCTGAGAGCCGCAGCCCAACACTGACACATTGCCAGCCTGTACCACTGCTAGTTAAAAATAATGGGAGAGAAGTATTTGTATTGTGTCTGCACATACACCAAAAATGGCATCTATCCACCTGTCTGCCAGATATCCATTCTTTGCACAGAATCTGCACCACAAAAGTTAGCTGTTTCTAACACAAATCAAACTTCATTCCCAGATATGCAAAACAGGTCTTTCCCATTACTCGATTCCCCTTATTCTTCTCTCATTTTCTAAAGATATTGGACAAACTGAGATACTGGAAAATGTGAATCATTAAGGATAGTTTGAGGTTTTCTGTAGCACACACTTGTTCTCGTAGGAGACTTAAAGAGCCTAGTGCTCCCACCGACGGTGCACCACTGCTGAGCAAGCAGCTCCTTCATCCCATGGAATATTCACAGCTCTGCCACGAGAACATGCGGGCTTCCTGCCAAGGCAATTATGGAAATGTGTTTTCATGCTTGCAGACTTCATTCTTTAGGTGATTTGCTTCTCTATTACCCACATATCAAACAAAAAATATTATGAATAAGGCAATGAAATATAAATTTAATTCTGACTTCCTCATTTCTAACCATCATAGTTCAGCAAACTGAAATGCTTTTAAAATATTTATATATGGCTTTCATATTGACTACTTCAGGTAGTAAATAATTCTAAGGGTTGAGTGGCATTTTAGGATCACTGTACATATCTTAAATTACTTATGTTAGAGTGTGAAATCTGGATGTGTAGGGGAATAAAGTTCTCCCGCAAATCTAAAAAGTAATAATAATTCCAATGGAAAATACGAAAAGCTACACCTTGCACCAAGGATGATCTGAAGTCTATTTTATAGGTCCAGAGTACTGTCATATATAGATATGCAGTTGTGTTAACTGTCAAGATGCAGAATAATTTATAACAGGCTGTGGTAGCATACAGTTACTCTGTTTTTTTTAGTTGTCAGAACATTGAGTGTACAGTGAATTCTCACTCATTTTTTTTTTATGTTGGTCATTTTTAATGGATTCATTAACATTCTTCAATTTGCAGCCAAGTGCCTTTAAAAATGAAACAAAACAAAACTAACAGTAAAAGTAGTAGCTCAGAAATATGGAGAAAAAAGGAAAGTCTAATTGCATTAGAATGCCATAATAGCAAATGGAGAGAAACAGGTGTCTGTACAGGACATTAACCCTTGGACACTGCCAAACAGCTCAACCTGTCCAAGTCTGGGCTACCTTTGAAGTTGTCCAACTTGGTTAACAAGGAACAGGAGATGAGGACATCATGCACAACCAGAATCCCAAGTGAAATGCTTAAACTTAAAGGCAATAAGCCTGGCCAGATTCTCTCTGGTCGGTGTTCACATACAGGAGCTCAAAACCCTTCTGCAGTAGGACTACCTTTCCACTGCACGTGCCCTTTCCTCCTTTCCTCTGTGCAAGACCCATACGTGTCAGACCTTTGCTTTCAGTCCCTCACGACTTCTTTACATCTTTACTGTCAGTGCCTCTGTGTCTGCACTTCAATTCTAATAGAAAGAACCACAAACAGCAAAATTAAAATAAAAATGGACATTACTACATGTATGCCCAAATGTAAACTGAATTCCAAATATCACCTGAAGCATATAGCAAAGCCTCACTGATTCTGTTGCTTTTCATCAACCTACTTTAGTTTTGTATTGCTTATTCAGATTTCGCATTCTCAGTGGTATGAAATCTGTTGCCATAACTCTGTGTGATACTACATAAATAACTACTGCTGCTTCATGGGAGAAGGTATAACTAAATTCCAGTGACCCAGAATATCAGGTTTGATTGTATCCTGCAGAATGACTGAAGATAAGACAACTTGAGGGCAGTTAATCTTGTTTTCCCTTTTTCTTTATTGCAGCCAAGCAACAGATAAAAATTTCCCTTCCCCTCCGTCCTTGTGCATTTCACAAAATGTTACATTTATTTTTTACTTTACATTTCCTAACCTTAGTAAACTATCAAAGAATGAAAACATATTTAAGATAGAATGAACTTCTCAAAGAGCTATTTAATTTAATTAAGAATAACTTTTTTCAAATTGCAGTAGCAATTTAACTTTTCATAATTTACAGAGTAATACAAAGGTATCACAAGGGCCTCCAGCACTTAACTATTAAAAAAAATTCTCACCTTGCATTTAACGTTTCAAAGAAGTCTTACATATCACAAGATATTCTTCTTTGAACACTAACTTAAAGATCTGCTTTTTCCCTTCTAAAGTGAATCCTGGCTATGAAAAACTAGAGGCATTTCTATTTTAGCTCCACTCATACCTTTAAACAATTTCAATGGATGGATTTTACACAGAGTTAAAATTCTTATTTTTGGAGGAAGTTGCATTTCAAACAGATCTGGCAGTTTAGGGAGTTGTTCCAATGTTACAGGTTTTACCTCATTAAATAAAAAACTCCAACGTTTTGAAGGAAAAATGAAGCACGTATGTATTTGTAACAGTAACACTGCTTATCTTCTCTTCAAAAGAAAGAAGGGGGAAAAAATAAAACCCTAGCTTCAAGAGTTTGATGCTAGATTTAGAGCACTGTTACCTGTTTCTCACTGCCTAAGCACACAGAACAGCTCACCGCTGCCCTAAACATATGCAGCCAACAGCAGCTGGCAAAGACATAACTCCCAGTACAACTGTCCCCTATAAAACTTTGGCCTTTAAAATGAAAAAGCTTAAAATGTGGCCTGCGTGTTGGCCACAACCGGCCTCTCCTGCCGTGCCCCTGAGCTCCGCGGCCGCAGGCTTGCAACCACTGCCTGTGGCTGACCCCATTCCCCGCAAGGGCAGTCAGCTGAAGAGCTGGTACTGGAGGAATAACATTCTGAACCATTGCCACCTTGTGGCAATTTTAGAAATATAGCAAAGAACTAACCGCAGGTTGCATGTCTTTACACTGGGAGCTGGGATCTGTGCGAGTATCAATAAGCCCCTGACCTTAACACAAGCAACAGCATTGCTGCTTCTCTACTCCCACACTGTAGTGTGAAATTACCCTTTCTCAGACCATATGGGTATTTTAGGAAAATAGCAGGAGGTGATGACTGCAATTATAGAGAGAGCTAGACAAAATATTTCTTATGCAGACTAGAAAAAGAAAGGGGTAGGGAGGAGCCAACCAAAGACCCACTCCCCAAACTCTCAGCTGCAATGTGTATGACCTATAGCACCAGACATGACTTAAGTCTCTGAACACTTCCTAAAAATAAGAAGCTTTGTTATTTCAAAACTAGGGCATTTCGTCCAATGCCTTCCACAGCAGCAGCTGCTTTGGGACAACCTTAGCCAAAACTATACTTTTTGAGAGCAGAGTGGTAAAAGAAATAACCTGATGAGCGTTCCCTCAAACAGCTGTCTCTCCCTTCCATTTCACTCAGGAGATAAAAATTTGCATCTCCTGAATGAACAGAAATGAAAGTACAAATAAATCCTTTTCCGTCCAACTTCTCACACACTACTTTGAACATAAATTTGTTTCTTGTCCTGCCAAGCTCTTTGTCAAGGATTAAAAAAAGGAAAGAGTAGAAATTATGACAAGGACTAACTTTCTGATGTCATGAATTGAGTTTCACTATAGAATAATTCATCCCACTTGCCCATACCCTCAGCCAGAACCAAATCTGGACGATACAACAGATCAACACATTTACAGTGACGCTAAATTTAACCCACCATTTCCAGGACGATAAAAATTCAACTACCAATCACTTCCTAGCAATTCAAACAGACAATGTGTTCAAGGCCCTATGCATTTCACAGGTCCACTTGCACATCAAACCAAGTTTTCAGCCTAAGCTCCACATGCCTACAAAAGGAGCATGTATGAACTTTACATGGTTTTTGATTATTTTTTTTTTTTTTAGATTTTGTTTTGTATTATTTCACTCTGCCTTGAAAGGTAGCTGGTTAAGTGCCAATCTACCTGCCATCTCCCTCGTCTCCCCGCCTTCCCAAATCCTCCAACCACAGTAGCATGCTCAAAGATGTGGAGTTTGTCAACTCCCTTCCTGCACCTCCTCTGCAGGGTCTCCCAGCTCAGCTGTGCAGGGGTACTGGTCAGCCCATCACAGTGGGCTTTCCTCTTCCCAAACAAGCCTTAGAAATGGCAGGACTGCATCTAACAACACTTGAAACAACTCTCCCTCTACTGCTGAGCAAGACAAAAGCCACCTGAGTCTTTGTCCCTGACCAACCCTGCTGCAATCTCAGCTTCCCACCACCGCCCATGGTGGTGGGGAGGGCTTTAGCCACAGGGCTGGACTCTGAAAAGCCACATGCACACTTCCTCTGCCAGAGCCAAGGGCAGGGCACAGAGCCTTAGGCTGAACACATCATTATCCTCTCCTTGCAAAAAACCAAATGCCCGTGGCACATCATTGGCTGTTAATGAGCTTCATCACACATCCCTGATGAGAATAAGCCTGCAAAGCAAATAGCCAGTTATAAACAGTGATTCTCACTCCATTTCCCCTTCTTCTCCCCACCTTCCTCTTCTTCCAGTATCTGCCTACACAAACAAGAATATTACTTGTGTTTCAGAGCAGAGAAGGAAAGTGTTCATTTATAGTGAATTACTCAAGAGATTTTCTTCTGAGGAAGAAGACTAAATAAATAGTATTAGAGAATCTCAGTACTAAGACAGGGATGAGAGTTGTGGTTATTGTGCTGAATTATGCAGGTCTTCATAGTGTACAATAATGGCCCTATACAGCATGTGGGTGGCACACAATGTATGCTGTCCTTTACTATTCATTGCATAAACCGGTTTGATTTTCTAAATAACATAAATATTTTGCTGTCACTTAGCAACCTTAGCTGTTCTTTGATTTTCTTAAAGCTGAAGTTATTCCAAGTAAAACAGTGTCTATAAGGATTCTGTTTGCTGTCACTCAGCACAGACTACCCTGTGTACATACCTGTTGTGCAACAATTCAGCACCTTGTAGAATCAAATATTACATTTCAAAAATCAGCCATTACATTTACCAAACAAATTCCTCATTCTTTATAATCAAACAAGCACAACATGGCATTTACCTTTCATTGGTCTGCCAGTTGTTTAAAAACCAGAAACACTACCAATAATGTACTGGTCATTCAATTCTACTTACAGGGTATTTCATTCTAAGTTAGAAATATTTTCTGTATCATTAAGTCTAAAACTTTAAATATTTTCATTGTCCAGAGCGGCATATTCAAGATTCTTTGTCAGGATTCTAAAACATTTCACAGGGAACAGAGGGTTTAGGCATTGGTTTTCTTCAGGGATTAGAGGGGATGGGACAAAGAAAATCACAGGCAGTGAGCAAAGGCAAAGTCTGATTTATGTTAAGGAATTCAAGTGTACTACACTGAGCACCAAAATATAGAACTGAAGACAGCTTCCAAAAAGATCAGATTGGCCACCTGAGAGGAAAAGAAAAATACGTATTCTGATACTGAAGAGGAACAAATATTTTGGGAGGTGGTGGTAGGGAAATCAGACTTTCCCAGCTTTTGGACAGAAGAATGAAAAGATATAAAGAAATGCAGAAAAATTTAACTACTAAGAAGTTTCTAATACCAATGGTAAATTTCTTTATTGTTGAAAAAAATTCTCAACCTTTTACAGACTATGCCACACTAGGAAAGAAAGCATCTGCTATGTGTTTGTCCTAAATGCAGTAAATATCACACCCCAATAAAAGCTATCTCCCCTGAGATGAGGTTGTCAGCGCAGTTGCAATCATTTTCTTTGTACCTACTCCTACTACCCGAGATTTGCTGTAGAATTTAGCTGACAGTCATCAGCTAGATTTATATTATTGTATTTGTTTCTTCCGTACAGCAGATTTCGCTGATCTCTTCTTAGTCTTGAGTGGCCGCGTAGACACGCTGCAGCTAGACCAGCTATGTTTTGCTGTCCCTGGTGCCACCACTGTTTGGGGCCATCTCCCATGCAAAGCACACACTGGCACTGCGGCTTCACTTCCCTGAGGTTGCCAGAGCCACAAGGAGACCAGTCATGCCTGAAAGCTATGCAAGCAAAGCTTCCAGCCAAGAAAGTGGATGATGGCTCCTGCAGGTGACCGTGAAAATTTTGCCTAGCAGAGATGCACACAGTGATCCTTGGCCATGGTGTGAACCTCAGCTACCAGTGCCTTATCAGAAATGAAAACTGAGGGAAGTTTCCGAGGTAACTGCTGCTAACCTGTAGCTAGATGCACAGCTCCGACTCATAGTGTACGTCAGCACCTCAAACTGTGCTGGACTGAATGGATTTGCATCACTTCCTACAGCACAGCTCCTGCCTTCCTCCTCTGCATCTACATCATCTTTTTCAGCCCATGTCAACTGTGTACCCCCAGAACTATCTGTCAGAAACCAGCTTTCTCATTTTGCAAAACTTCTTCGCATATAAATTAAGCTAGCAGAAACAGCTTTTTCATACCTCAAAAGTGTTGCACTGAAGAGCTTTGTTTGCCAACAACCTTACACCAGGACGTTTTGCCAGCAAAGATATCCAAGTGCAGCTGAGGAGGCTACAGCAGAGCTGCTTGTACTAATGGAGGCATCAGCAAAATACATGTTCCTCCAACCTACTTTCATCTTTCCAAGGTTGATATTCATGTGCTGATTTAGCCCACTTGCTAAGTGATCATACCACCCTTCCTTTGTTGTGCAAATGTCAGTTTTTTCCCCACATACGTAACTTCTGCATGTATTTCTCAGTTTCTATCAGTTCTGAGAAAAAAAAAAATAAAAAAAAATGCATGGAGGTTTCACAGATATCAAGATTTTCCCTTCTCTGAAAAATGAAATTAAAAAAATCCAAATTATTCTTCTCAATGATGGAAATGCGAGCAAAACTAAGAGACTGTAATTTCTGTTTAGCACCTAGCAAATACAAGTTATATGCCCATCACGCTCTGTGGCAACATGTTTCGGGACTAGCTTGGGTTAAATTCAAGGCATAGAAAGGATAACAATAAAAGTTGGAATAAAATCCAGAACAAAGTATCCATTTTATTCTGGGTTCTGATAACCTTTAAAAAATTATTTCACCAAACTAGGTAATTTACAAAATATTTTCCGCAAAAATGTATCTAGCTTCATTAATAAGCAGAATTGTGTCCATATTCCATCTAACTTCTCTGTGAGGGCTGTGAAACAGAGAAATTTAGGATGGATGGGACCTCTAGGATTCACCTAGTCAAACCTCATTCTCAAAGCAAGGCTACCTCTAAAGATACCTCATACCGTTCAGGACCTTGTCTAAAGAAGCTTCACATATCTCCATGGATGAAGATACTGCAGATTCCCTGTGTAACCCAATCCAATGCTTTTTCTGAAGTTCCTTCCCCACCTCATAATACCTAATAATCCCCACCTAATAATCAGAAGTTCCTCTGTGGTGGTTTGTGACTATTCCTTCCTGCTCTTTTTTTGTACACCTCTAAAAAGAGCCTGGCTCCATCTTCTGTACAGCCCTGTTGCCCTCAAGGACTACAAGACAGCAGTTAACCTCTCAACCTTCTCCAGACTAAACCAACCTGACCTCTCCACCTCCCCTTGTGCATCATGTCTTCCTCATACGAGGGGACCCTGATGGACTTCTTCCAGTTTCTTGATAACACTCTTCTACTTGGGGACCCAAAAATGGACACGGTATTCCAAATGTGGCCACACCAGTGTCAAGCAGATGGGAAAATAAACATAATTCCATTGACCTGCTAGCTGCACTCCTGCTAATGCAGCTGAACATGCGGCCAGCCTTCATTCCTCCAACTCACACTCTACTTGCTCTTTATCAGGATCCCCAGGTTCTTTGCTGCAGAAGACCCAGCCTGTCAGTCCCTTGCCTGTAAAGGTGCATGGGGCTCTGGCCTGAAACTGTGGCTTGACTTTTGTCTGTGCTGAACATCTGGAGACTTTTGTTGGCTCATTTGTCCAGGAAGTCAGGAGTCCCCGAAGCAGCAGCCCTGCCCTTCTGCTATCAAGTGCTCCTCTCAATTTGATGTCATCTGAGAATGTGACGAGGCTACATTCAGTTCTGTTTTCCAAGCCAATCTATGCTTGATTACTATACCTGTACATTAGCATTTTTTGGTCAACCCACTCGTATACTCCCCCAGTTCATCATCCCAACAAAACCAAGAAAATAGCCCTATTTTATGGAGATCCAAAAGATAAATTGACAATACATAAATTGCAGCACAAACAGTTATCTTAAACTAAAGCTTTCCGGCTTCCCTAAAACTAGATAGGAGCAGACAGTCCCTACCACTGAATCACTCTTCAGGTTAAGGGCAATAAATTCACACTTAATTCTCATTAATTACATGCCTTCAACTCCAGCTAACAAATTAATGTCAAGAAAATTTAACAAGATTAGTGGATAACAGGCATGTATCAACACCTTGCCAAAAGTACATTGTAGGTACCAAAAATGTACTTGAGAGACTAGATAAGTTTATGGAAGAGAAATCTACTGCAGATTATAGACACATAAATGCTACACGCTAAATACAACCCCCACTCCCCTCCATCTGGTATAGGAAATTCCTGAGATTAATATAATTATGGGAATTACCACATACACTTGCTCCATTTTCAGTCTCTGCCTAGGCATCTGACTAAGGCCACCGTTAGAAACAGTGTAGCTGGCTAGATGGACTGGTTTTCAGATCCAATTAACAAACAGAAGAACCTAAAGAAATAGAAGTAAAGGCTGGCCTGTAAGGTCACTAACAGTTACGTCTTCACATGATACAGATACACATACTTTACACGTGACCACATACAACCCAATTTAGCTATGGTAGGGTAGAACTAATATGCTTTAAGAGCCATAATATTAAGGACCTAAGGACCATAGAAAAAAAAATAAAAATACTGTGCTAACCCAAGAGATCTTCAGTTTTGTCTGGCAAGGACACCACTGCTGCAAAAGAGACTGCAGCTTTAAATAAGCTATCCAGGTATCACCTCATCTCATCTTGTACACTTATGTTTGTCACATACTTTCCTGCCTTGGAAACGTGTAGTGGGAGAAATTTCTACTTTGAAATCCTTCCCCAGCCTCTCAAGATCAGCCTTCAAACATTTCCATCTCCTGCTTTTCCGTGAGCCTCAGGAATCTGTTTATCACAAACAACATCTAGACACTATCTGAACAACAAATACAAACATCTGCATAGCCATGACAATAAACATCCTCTGTGACAGACACATCCAAATCCCTGAATACATTTATTTCTCAGCACATAATATGATTTTGAACCAGCACAGCAGATGATCTGAAGAAAACCACAGGGATGAAACTAAGCAACTGCACATGGCAACCAACTCGCACAAACATTTCCTTAACAGCAGAGAGAGCACTCCTCATGAAAGTGCTCCACCTCTGACCTCCCAGCCCCATCTCTCAGAGCTATCCCTGGGAACTAATTTTCATAAACCTAGAGGATTGCAGTACTCGTGAACCCAAGAAAGTTTAGGTTTGTGTTGCATTATAAAATTATACCAGAGAAATGTCCAGTAAGTAGGTAAAAGCTTTATCATGTCCTCCCCAATACCCATTTACACTTTCCACAACTATCTATTCTCTAACACACTCTGATTGAGTACCATAATGTAGTTCAATGAAGACCAATTATGCCCAGCTAGCAGTTAGCTCTGAAATTTTATGCTTTTATCTCAAATCTGAGTATCTTACATGCCTAAAACACCCTCCTCCCATCATACAGACTGGTCTAATAGAAGGTATTAATTTTCCCCCACAAATCTTGTTCTCCTTACATCCAGGAGCTGTGATGGCTACAGCATTATTCAACATCAGCAGTCTATCTAATACACTCAAACGAACATTCTTAAAGAAAAAAAAAAAAAAACACCACTAAGTTTTGCTTATCAAGATACATAGGAGACTCTCCACCATTTGAAGACTTAAGCACAAAGGAACATCTTCCTGAACCAAATGTTCTAGCAGAAAGAAAGGATTTAAAAAAAGGAACAACAGGATGCATTTTTAAATGCACCTAATTAGGAAGTCAGACTAGATCATCACAGTCCTTCTGGTCAGTTTCAAGGGCTTAATTTACGCAGCTGAAACTACTGGGTGAGAAATACACATTTTATAATGACATCCAATGGCACCTTTAAGCAGTGCTCCACTTAGTTTCAAATCCTCAAACTAAAAAAGACCTTCCAAAAAGGATGCAGAGATAATATATAATCCTCAAGCACATTACAATCAAACATGTTTTGTGAGATGTCTATGTACACTGCACTCAAATAATCCTTTCTATACCAAAATACATAGACATACTATCCAAATTTACACACTTGGTCATATTGACCCACATATCTGAAACGCAATATCAAGCATTCCGCAGTCAATCTCATTTCGGTTATACATCCATAGACCATACGTGGCTATGGTGTCCTCTTTTGTCAAAGCATTATTTTAGTCCATGAAAAGTTTACATACAGCACTCAAACATCTGTTGACATCTTTTTTCCACAGCATCTTTATTAACAGGTAAAGTAAATTCATCAATTAGTGCAAATTCACCCACTTTTCTGGAAAAATGAGCTTCTCTCAGAACTGTAAGCTGCAACATTAAAATGTAGACGGAAAATAGAGTATATAAATCTAAATGTATAGTTTTCACATTCTAAATAAATCTGGCAGACTTCACACATTTCTTAAAAGAGGCCCAAGAGATTGGTACACTAATTCTATCCAAAGTTATATTTCCCTTGGCAATCTTTATATAACTAAGAGCCACAAGAAAACACTTGATTAAAATTCCCTTAAAAGGAGAAGTAGTCAAAAAAATCCCCCTAGAATATCACAAATAAATGTCTGTCCATCCTGTTTTAGAGGTTCCAAGCAATGGGATCCTCATAATCATTAACTTGGGAAATTATAACAGTAGCTAACAGATTTTATTGTCAGGCTTTTCCTGATAGTGACTCAGAACTTTTTCTTTTTTTGCTGCATTTTAATCCTATTTCTAGTGCTGCCTTTTGCTATGCTAAGTGATTTCCTCTGCTTCGTACATATTCACATCATCCAAGCTTTTTAGAATTTACTTCTGTTTATGAGCATCTTTTTCCCATCTCATCCTTGTTCCTGTGCTTTCTTTGGAGAGAAGAAGAAGCAGCTTCATCCATTAAAAAGAAAACATTTTTTGGTTTTTGTTTTTTTTTCTTTCATAATCAAGATTCTGGATTCTGTTTCCTTTTTTACTTAATTAAATACTTCCCTTTTCTTAACCATTTGAAGAGAAGTCCCAGTATTTGCTATCATAACACCTACTTACTATCACCTACAAATTTCATTCCTAAGTGTTAATTCTGTCTTCCCTTGTGAAAACGACATATAAAGCAACACAACACGGATGCTCCTTGGTTCTCACCAAGTCCTTCTGTGACCTGATGAGCACAATTCAGGCCACCACATATGTGCTCGCACCCCAGATAACTTGGAGAATGGGCAGTATTAATATGTTAACATTTCTGAGTAAAATACTTGGTTTTGTCACCTCTGCCATAAAATGTGCTATGTATCTTTGTCTTCCCCATTTTTGTATTGTTTTCAAAATGTTGCAGTCTTTCATCTTTCGTAAATCAATTTTCTGCTTATACCTCTTCTTCCTCACTGATGCTTCAGAGAGGATCCAGAAGATTTCACCTTTGCATTCACCCCAGCTCACACGCACAAGTAGGTCTCATTCAACAGGCTCATCTAAGCAGACAACCCACAGTTCTCTCTTCTTCTTCCCTCACCTCACTTAGAAAAAGGGGCTGATGTTACATCATCATTCTAGTATCTCTCCCATGGTGCCCAGGTGTCAACCTGAGTCCAGTACAGCCCTCCTTAGAGACTCACAATGTTGTCCACACTCGAGTCTCCTCCTTCCTTCCTTCCTTCCTTCCTTCCTTCCTTCCTCCCTCCCCTTCCCTCCTTCCCTCACCACTCATGGATGGACACTGCAATTCTCGACCAGGACTAGAAATCTAAATCAGTTTCAGCTCAGTCCTCCTTCCAGGCAGAGTTTTTGCTTCCCCCTAAATAATCTTCATCATCCAACTTTTCGTACACTCAACACAAGCTACTTACACTTGAGTTATTATTTCAAATTTTACCTAATGAGCACAGGACCATTGTCTTCCAAAGACGTGACTATTCACCAGTGCAAATACCTGCTCCTTCCTTTGCCATGCGAAAAAGGTAGACAGTTGACATATAATTCAGTCATATTGTCGTGGTTTGGGCCAGATTGGCCCAATCCGGTGGAACGACAGATGCTCTCTCTCTCTTGCTCCACTCCCGAAGGGAGGCAAGAGAGCGAGAAGAAAAGAGAGACTTAAGAGTTTAGAGGGAACTAAACTACTTTAATGAAATATTAATAATAAGATAACAAAAAGAAAATAATGAAATAGATACAAAACCGTATCAAGCTCCCAGGATGACAATCACGTCACCAGCAGGCACTGGGGAAGTCCCAGACTGGACTCAGTGACGGACGGGAACTGGATTCCGGATCAGGAGCAAAGGCAGATGCACAGACAAGGAAAGAAAGAGAGAAAGAGAGAGAGCGACCCTTTGATCCCTCAGCTTTTATACTGAGCATGAGGCAGATGGGATGGAATACCCTGTTGGTCAGTTTTGGGTCACCTGTCCTGTCCACTCCTCCCCGCAGGTGTGACCTCTTTACGCTTTTCCGTTTCTGACCCTCTAACGGGGCAAGTAACAAAGTTGGCTGGCCTTGGTTGTTATAGCAATAAGGATAAGCAGGAGCCTCTCTGCATACCGTTCCTTGGCATCAACTGTAAACATGGGTCTTATCACTCTGAGAGTGAACAGTTTCTGCACAACATGCCGTTAATTTCAGCAGTTAGAAGAGGCCTAGCTATAAAGTAAAGTCACTGAACAAAACTGGTCCCGTTTTACCTCAAACCAGGACACATATCACCAGTTTCACACAGATGCATTTTTCTAATTCAATTAATAGAGAAACTTTGGGGTCTAGGTCTGTAATATTCTTGCATTACAATATTTTATTAGGTTTTTGAAAACAATGTTTAACTAAAAACTTCATGTGCTTTACAGTTGTATCCCAGTAACTCATTTCCCATGAAGCCCTTCTGTGCAAACAACAGGGACCATCAGACACATGGCAATCACAATACAAAGTGTTGAGAGAAATTTAATTCTGTGAAAATAGAGCATAAAAGTCTGGAGAAGTCTGGCCTTAACCTTATCACTTACCCTACTTAAAAATAAGGAGGAATAAAGTCATAGCAAAATTCTGCTTTCCCTCAAGAAAAAGTACTGAAACAAATCACCTTTCAATTGAAGTTTCAATTTAAAAGAAAATAATAATCTCATCCCCAATTTTAAATCAGAGGTTAGATTTACATAAGATTTCAGTATCAGTAATACAGACTTAGAGGAAACAAAAAAACAAAAGACAAGTTTAATTAAGGTGTTCTCCACTGTGCAATAATGTTAGCACTAATTTAAAAAGTTATTAAGCTGCACTTATTTCCATAGAAAGTTATTGGCAAAATGTATTTCCTTTATTGCAGTCTTTGATGCCTTGAGGGAACAGAGTTAAATGGCTGAGTCAGTCAGTAAAACAGCAAACCAATTCCCTTACATCACGTTCTCCTCCATGCTCTGAATACTAAACAGGACAGAATATTGAAAACAAAAGCTGACTGTCTGCCAGTTGAAACATGACTCTGTACCATGCTGGATGTATTGATAACTTGCTCCCTCTTCAATGAGTAAACAAAATGAATCACAACAAACAACGAGGTTGTACGGTATAATACTACAGATTTGTTTACTCCATACATGTATATTCAACTCAACAATAAATATAGGCAGTTACTAAAACTCATTCCCTAGGAAAGAATTTTTTTTAATTTGCAATATAGCAAAGAGAATCCACTGGTAATGTTAATTCTAAGGTCTTCATTCTGTACAGCCAGCATACAGCAAGTATGTTTTATTTCCCTCCTCTTTTGGTAGTGCCTACATATACGAAGTAATGAAGAACAAAGGCCTCAAGACATTCTCCAATGTAACAATCCAAATAATCAGGTTAGGCAAAAAGTCACTTCAAACGCATGTACATTCATTACAAAAACATGTGAATCTGAAGATATCCCTATGATTAATTTTCTAAAAAGATGTTCTTTTCTGTGCTCATGGTACAATACACAACTCTACCAGAACATCTCATGCCTGTGAAACCTCAGTAATCCTTTCTTATATCAACAGTCCAGGCTTCCCTGCTAGGAAGTGAAAGTCTAGCACACCTGTGGGAACGAGGCTGGAAAGAGAACAGTGACAGTAAATTTGAGACTTTTACTATTGATTTAGACTGCAATAACTGTGGAATCAGGTTCGATAAAACACAACAAGAGACCGGCAGGAAAAGGCAATGGCTTCGGATGCAAGCCAGGTGGAGGAGGCACAGACAGTATGGAATCCAAGTGAGGGAGTCAAGTTTGAGCCAAGCTCAGAAGGTTGTCACTTACTGAAGCACTCTGACAGAAGAAATAACTGTCCTGTGACTTGATGAAGTAACCCAGATGTGGAAATCATTGTATAGCAACAATATTCTGCTGACCCTCAGCTCAACCCAGGAATCAGCCAACAAGTAATCATGTTCATTTCCTCTTCTGTAATGCTTGCTAGAGATTAAATCACTTAAAAGGGTGCCAGGGTTTCTTCTGGAATGACAGGACACAGACGAATTCTGGTTTTACTACCTCCAAATTTTAACTCATACAAGATCATTTCTTCATTGAGAGGACAGTACGGCATCTAATAACTTCAGATAAATATATTACTAAGTCTAGAACTGTTATAAATATCCCTAATTAGCTTGTCACAGATTGTTCATTAAGGTTTGAAAGGGAACTGGATTGACATAGTATTTTGGGATATGTGCATTTGTTAAAACTCAGTGCAGAGGAAAAAAAATGAGCTAGATCAAGATTAAATAAATATTGTAGAAGTCTTACATTTCTGATAAGGAGCTAGCTAAAGAAAATAGACAAGAAAAAGTACCACACAGTTACAGGAAATCTAGTTGTAAGAAATATTATTAGAAATTCAATGACCATTTATTTAGAAAACAGCAATCAGGGAATCAGTCTAGAAAAATAATATTATAAATACAGTTTGGTAACTGCTTGGTTACTAAATTGCTTGGGTTTTATGTACACAGCAAACAGCTGTGAAACAACAGTTGGTTTTGAAACTTGGTCTGAGAGTGTGAAGGAGAGGATGGAGTCTGTCAACTAGCTTTTACACTTGATGAAATCCCTTCACTACTGACATCCTAACACAAGAGAATAAAACTTTTAATCACATATTGTACTTAGTTTCTGCTTACACTAGAAAAATTTACTTTATAGTGTTAAGAAACAGAAGGGAAAAAAGACATAAACAAATTAAATTTGTTAGTTGTGAACAAATAGCAGAAGAGAAGTGTGAAATATCAGATTCACCAGGGTTTCTGGCATTGAAACTGGCCAGCTGCAAGGCAAGGACAAAGCCTGATGTGATCCAGGCACCAAGGGGCAATGTCCTGTGCCAGATTTTCATAGACAAATACAAAAAGGAAGGAAAGATGGAGCAAAGAGCTTTAAGAAAAACCCTAACTGGGTACAACAGCAGTCAGAGACTAGCCCTTAGTGTAACATGGGCTGCAGAGATGCAGTTTCCTACTTACTTGAGGTATTCCTAAACATTCATTAAAAATCAACTGGGAACACTTTAACTTTGGCCTACTGAAATTCATTCCCAGATTTATGAAGTGTAGAAATGGAACCAGTGAACTCTTCTCAATTTACCTTTACTTCTATGCTGACAAGTATTTGCAGTATGATGTGTTTGATTAACATATCACAAGTTATGGTTCTGAGAGTCTCTTCACTCTCTTAAATTGCTACCATCCTAACATACATAAAAACTAGGTATCGAAGTAATCTAGGAAGAGAAGAAGGAAACTACACATGACGCAGCTGTTGGCAGATACACGGGCACTACTGCTGATATCAGAAAAATTATTTTAAGTTTAAACTGAAAATTACATCTTTGTTTTTCATCCAGCTAAAGATCTCAAAAACCCCGGAGAACAGAAAGTCTGTGAAGTTTAGGATTACACGTGGGGGTTTTTTTGTTGGTTTGTTTGTTTGTTTTTTTTTCTTGTTAGTCAGTGGAGCTGTTCCAGTAGATATGGGAAACACATTGCCTAACAGGAGTTACACCTTCTACCTCTAGGATGCCCCTTTTCAAAAATCAGTTATATCAAAATATCTTATTCTCGATACCAGAAAGGAGGAAATTAAAAAGCCACCATCCCTATCTCTTCCTGAAGTCCAAACATCTGATCACAAATTTTGCAATATCCGCATAATAAACTGAAAAGGGTTTTCCATGTGCATTTTACTGCATTAATCTTTTACAACTCTTCCTATTTTTTCCACCCTCACAAGGAGCAAAGTTTTCCTAAACAAATGGGGGGAAAAAAAGGAATGAAATAACAATGTTAACTGTTTTCTGTGCAGTTAAAAGAGTAGTGAGAGATGATGAAAACAAACAAGCACAGACATACCAAAAATACCTAGTTGACTATCAACAGCTAAAGCTACTGGTTAAACTAAACACTGGAACAAGTTTTGCCTCCAACACGCTAAGCTATTAACTGAGGCTGAGCAACATCTAGTGTATGAGGCAATAATTCAACCTCTTTATATATAATGCTCAAAAGGTTATGTCTAAATTGTTACTTTAACACTGCAGTAAGCTTTCTAAAAAATCACGAATAAACCCCTTAATGATCTAACTCAGCTCTTCCAGAGTTATTGCTTTTGCTCAAGCCTTTATTTTTTAAGGATATTTTTAAAAATAACCTCCAAAAAACATGTAGTTTCCCATATGGTTACAATTCTTTGAAGTCAAGCAAATAGGCTGTATTTCAAGGAAATATAGGGTAATTAGGCTAAATTGTAACAATTGCATTTAACTGAAAGTGGGCAGAGATTAACCAGGGAGGGTATTCTGACATCATCAAAAGTCAGCTCTGTCACCATGAGTATTTTCCACGGTACAGAATTATTTCCAACATCATTTACAGTACCGGCAGCACCTCTGCAACTGCAGCTGTGACAAGAGCCCATATGTTGCAGCACACTGGTATGTGGCATTGCTACAGTCCAGCTTCTCTGTTTTGACAGTCACATTCAGTTCATGATTCTAGATCATGTCACAAAATAAGTTTGTCCCATCCCTCCCGAGCTGGTACACCTAGGCATACTTCTTTCTAGGATTTTCCTAACCATTGCTTATTTTTGGGCAATGTTGAGAAAGTTCAGTATGTCCCACGCTTTTGAGACACATCTGTTTTCCTGTCCGTGTCTGAATACATCATACAGTTGGTACGCATATGCCCAAATAAATCAATCCAAAATTTCTTGGAAGCATCACACATATTGTGCAAGTACACACAATTTGTGTATTGCTCATGCACAAAGATCACAGAAAAATTTAGGATGGGTGGGATCTGTGGAGATCATCTGGTCCAAACTCTTACTCAAAGCAAGGTCAGCAATCAAAGTTGCTATATTACAACTATTGCAGTGCTCAGGGCCTTCGCCAGTCCAGGTCTGCACACCTCCATGGATGCAGATTTTGCAAAATCTAAGCAACCTGTTCCGGTGCTTAATGACACTCAGTATCAGAAGGTTTTTTTCCCGATACCCAGTTGGAGTTCTCTTCGTTGCAACTTGCGACTTTTGTGTCTTATCCTTTTAGCTGTCCATCTCTCATAAAAATCTGGCTCTGTTTCTTCTATACCACTAACCCCACCTCTGCAAAAGCTGCCAGGAAATTGCTTTTGAGACCATTGTCCATGATTTCTCTACATATCAATAGTAAAGTTATTCATAAAAAAAGATAAACACTGGGAGATATCCATGCAGAAAAGAGGAAGACACAACAGGAAATAGCTGAATGTGTCTTCTGCACATGTGATTGGTAGATACAAGAACATTTCCACAGTCAAAAAAAGTAGCAGCAGCACTCTTGCATACTTAGTTGTCTAAGAGATACTGCACACATTCAAGTTTCTCTGGGTAACTTCCCTTGCAAACATCTTTGCATTCTTTAAAGGTTCCTCATCTCCAAACCATGCTGACAATAGCAGAAAACACAGATGTCACATTCAAGGTACCACAAACAGTAGACCCTGTGCTAAGGCCCTTAAAAGTGTGTACATTGACTCTACAGTCTCATCCTGCTTGTACCAGAAACCAAATTTCTGATAGAGCATTTCTCTATGCAAAGTAGTTTAACAAGCTTTTCAAATCTAGGAAGAGTCACAGTATATTGGAATTATGGGTGCCAATACAAAGTTGTCAGTTTACAGATTACAGTCATCCTCCAGAACTGTGCCTTACAAATAGCTGAAATTCAGAGTTAATTATGCTGAAATCCAAATTTAAGACTAAAAGCAAAAAGTATGATTAAGGTACTCAAGCACAGTTAGCTATTCCTACAACATCAACCAGAGAATAAAAAACCCCACAAAACGTGATGAATCTCCTGTTTCTATTAGAGTGAGATCAAAATCACGGGGGAGCAAATGTCACAGCATGTCTGAAAGCACCAGTTATTGCGTAGTCCACAGCAGAACAAGACAACTGCTCTGTAGATGTCTTAACTGTGTTTCTAAGAGTTACTAATCCAATTCTACTATACAGCCGTGATTATTTTTTTTTTTCCTAAAGGGAAAAAACAGTAATAATTTATGAATATATTAGAAGCAATGTCCTGACTGTCAAATCATAGCCTTTACCGTATGCATGGGGAAAGCAGCTGTGGAGGAATAATTCTTTCTTGTGGGAGAGGCTGCACTGGGGGGGGATGCTGTTTCAGTAACCTGACTCTAGAATATTCCTGTTTATTTTATTCAAGATGAATTACACTCACACTGCAAAGGAATTAAAAGGAAAGACTCCCTTAATGATTAGGTCTGAAGACCCAACCTTACATAAGGCTTCTCCATCACTAGACACGATGGCAAAAAGCGTTAAATCCTTACGTATTTTTGAAGAACTTAAGCTTCATGTTCTGCTTCTGTGGGCCAGATAATCAGGTGAATATCTTTTCTTCCAGTATTTTTGAGCATCAGTTTGCCTAAAAATCTTTATGTGGACTCTTTCATTAACAACAGAGCATGGTTCAGTTGGCATTGTGTATACACACCTGAAATTTATCATCCTGACCAGCGAAACACAGTATGTTCACAGCTACAAATTACATTTAGCCGTACATCTGCAGCACAGTTAACTTCTATCAACTATGGTAAGAAACGTCTGCCAAGATTCTCCACACATCGATTCAGACTGTTTTCTGGTTCATCAATATGTAATTCCTTATCGCCTTCTCCACTTATTCTGCAAGAAGGAGGACAGTGAATTCTTGACTGGTATAGTCCAAGTGAGTTTCAACTCAGAGGCTGAATACCACAGGAAAGCAGACCAGCTTCTTATGGAGCAATTGCATCTTTCAACTGGGTTGAAAAAGATATTAAGAAGTACTGATTAGAATCTTCTAGTTCCCTTAACACAACGTTCTGCCCTAAAATGATCCTTCCCATCCCTTCTGGTCCCTATTGGACTTCAGCCTTGTGTCGTTTGTCTTTATTTGTTCCACCACTCTCCCATTGATTTTCTGCCTGACTCCAAAGGTCAAATGTCTGTCCATCTTGAATGAGGCTTTCCAGCACCCATGACTACAAAAGAATAGATACCAACTATTTCAACACTGGCAGAATCTACCCTTTAAAGAGGAGAACGAAGAAAGGGTTTCCTCACACAAGCCCAACCAGGTCTCTGCCAGCACACAGGACAGTAATTTCAACAGAAGAACAAAGATAAGCAAGCAATAAGAGGAGGATTGCAGTGATATGATGAGCAGGAAAAGCCCTCACACAAAATGGTATGTTTTTGTGCTTTAAAACACAGCCTCAGATATTTATGCCTCATCAGTGGGATGGCACGGTGTCCAGAAGACGACCAGATGGCAGTACTGGCTCCTGCTACCTTGCCAGAGAGAAAACAAGTGGCAGAGGCAGGAATACTTGCTTTGGAAAGGCCCTCTGATCTCAGCAATGGAGTGAGTACAAAACCCCCAATTCCTAACAAACTTAAAGAAATGAGGAAAGGCAAGAAGCAGATGCGTTAGCAAGGCACTACAGCCACTCCCCAGTTGAGAGCTGACTATCAGTTACCACCACTTCCACACCAACATCCACCCAAAAGCAACAATTTGAATACCCATGAGGAAAATAAATCTCAAAGTTCAAGAGCTTGCTAAACTTTGGCTTGAAGAGAGAAGATAAAGAGGCATGATTATTTGAAAGCTGCATACACAGGGTTTTAGTTTGGTGTGTTTTTTGTTGAGGGTTTTTGTTCGGGTTTCTTTTCCCCCCACTCTCCTGTTTTTCTCTTCAGCATCTGATATTTTTCACTGAAAAAAAAAAAAAAAAAAAAAA
>VYXH01001129.1:0-11368 GCA_013397275.1 Burhinus bistriatus
GCTGGCCAAGCTTCTTTTGATGCTGTCCTTCTTACTACCTGTTACTTACAGCCCAATACAATAAGCCAAAATTGGGAAATCATTCTCATTGGCGGACACAGTCTTAAGGAATGATACCAACAGAAAGCCAGCCCACTACAACTGTTTCATGCTACCTTATTTGCCACACTGAATTATTCCGCCATGAACATTTAAAAAAAAAAAACAAAAAAACAAAAAACAAAACCAAACCACAAACAAACCAAAAACCCTAAGTAACAATCAGAAATGAGCAAAAATCCTAAATGTGAGACCCTATGAGTTCAGCAGGTGCATTTTTACTTCTCAAATAGTTTCACATTGCAAGGGTAGCGTTAAATATTTTTTTTCTTTTATTGGAGGTATTAATGGACTATGTTACCTTTGCTCTGCTGGTGCTATTCAAAAGAGCTGACAAAAGAATTCTCCCCACCTTCCTAGATTACATGTTATCCCAAATGTTTGTACTTTACGGTCACGCTATGGAAAATATTCACATGAGTAATCACACCAAAGTCATTATAACTACCCCTGCGAAGAAACATTTAATCTCCTCTTCAGGCATTTGCAGAGATTGGGACCCAAAACCCACTAATGTGCTGCACTCAGTTTGTTCCAAGCTTAGTCCATTTTTAAACGAATACTGTAGTAAATAGCTCCTTTTGTAATGAGTCCCTGACACCAAAAACCCCTGGCTTCACGTAGGTCCTCAGAACTCTATAAGCAGCTCTTGGGAGGTCCCCAGGTTTTTCTTTCAGCGACGGGGGCAAATACCACAGACTCACTTTTCTGGTCCTTGAAACAAATTATCAGACGAAGAAAGTGATGTGTCTGTAAAAGTAGAAGGAAGATTGTACAATAGGCGGCATACCAGTGCGCTGACCCCCTTCAACCCACGCTGGGGAATTCAAATGCAGCTTCTCCAGGCTGAGATCTTCCGCTGAGTGCACCCCGTGCCTTGGCTTTCAGCGAGGAGGGCTCCCTTTCTCCAGCGCCTACTGCTCACCTTCTCAGCCAAGTCAAACCATGGCTCTGAGACCACAGGCAAAGTACTTCTCACAGCCCTCGGGACTTGGCGACCACCAGCGCTACACGGAGCAGAAAAGGGAGCATCTCCATGTGTGACTCCTCCTGTGAACTCTTCTGGGAGCCAACTGTGGCTACTGACACCAGCTCCATATTAGTCGTAGGGGGAACCAGGCAAGGTCTGGCAGCACACAAAGATGTTCTTGTGTATGCCGGATTTTCCTTCTGTGGATGTATCTATTTACTTTTGAACAGAAAAACTTTCAGGTTTTGGGGAGAAAGGTTGTTTCATTGGGGATTTTGTTTGTTTGTTTTGGTTTTGTTTTTTGTTTTGTTTTTTTATTAACAGAAATCTTTCATATAAGATACAGAGGATGCTAAAAGATTAAAACATTACTTTCTCATGAGTTTATTATGTTTTCGGGAAAAGTAGCTCTTCTGTTTGTTTCAAGTTTACCTCCTAATAATCTAATTTCATGCTCCCAAATCCTTACATCAGGAAAGACAGAAAAACATCATTGCTCTACTCATTTTCTCCACAGGACTCATAATTCAATCAGCTTCCACAATATAGTTGCTCCATGCTTTGGAGCACTCTTGTTATCTTTCCTTGCATCTTCTCTAGTTCTCTGGTTTTTTTCATGGTGGGGTGTTTTTGGGTGGGTTTTTTGGTGGGTTTTTCCAACTTTGGGAAACAAACTTCAGAGTATTCCACATAGCTATGCACCACAGTGGTTACACATTGGTATCCTATCATAGAATGGTTTGGGCTGGAAGGGACCTTAAAGATCATCTAGTTCCAACCCCCCTGCCATGGGCAGGGACACCTCCCACTAGACCAGGTTGCTCCAAGCCCCATCCAACCTGGCCTTGAACACCTCCAGGGATGGGGCAGCCACAGCTTCTCTGGGCAACCTGGGCCAGTGCCTCACCACCCTCACAATAAAGAATTTCTTCCTAATATCTAATCTAAATCTACTCTCAGTTTAAAACCATTACCCCTCGTACAATCGCTCCACTCCTTGATCAAGAGTCCCTCCCCAGCTTTCTTGTAGGCCCCCTTTACGTACGGGAAGGGGCTCTAAGGTCTCCCCGGAGCCTTCTCTTCTCCAGGCTGAACAACCCCAACTCTCTCAGCCTGTCCTCACAGCAGAGGGGCTCCAGCCCTCTCATCATCTTCATGGCCTCCTCTGGACCCTCTCCAACAGGTCCATGTCCTTCTTATGTTGGGGGCCCCAGAGCTTCATGTTCAGCATCTTCAGTTTTATTTTCTATTTCTTAAACCATAAGTTTACAGAAGGGAAAAAAAAAAAAAAGATACATTAAGTTCAAAACAAACTGGTAAACACTGTAAGTTTCAAAAAATCAAAGAGGAAGCCTAAGGTCCTGCCTTTGTTTCTTCAATTTTCTATTTACCTTTCTGTTACCAACTCGAGTATGTTTCTCAAATGTTTTTCTCTCCTTTAGACAAAATGCCCGAGTACTTGGGCTGCTGCCTAAAGAAGGCTGAGCAAAAACCTTTGGTCCAGTTGTCTTCTCAGCCAGAATAAATACACAAGAACTCCTCCAATGGAAAAGCTGTGACCTTCAAAAAGAAAACCCAACTGTAGTTAGGGAGGTAATTCACACCCTTGCACTTAAACACACCTAACAACAAGTTCTTAAAAGGAACAAAGACATTTTAATTGTGTTTGCTGTGCACCTGCATTCTCAGCATTGTCCAGTCACGAGTGCCAGTGTGGGATGCTCAAGGCCACCACCATAAACACAGGCTGACACCCAACACAAACATGGGATGGGGAAGGAAAAGAGTTGTCATTTAAATGAGTGGCAAATGGACCGAGAGAAGGAAATACAAACGGCACCAACAATAATCCTTTCAACACACTGTCTATATTTTTCCCCTCCCTGTTTACGATGTACAGTAATAAATTTCAGAAACTTCCAAAGAAACTGGACAATGCTTTTACTTTCAAGGAGTCAGAAGCTAACAGTGTGAGGTAGCTTGCCCAGACACTGCTAGCTAGTCAGAAAGAAAAAAGAAAAAAAAAAAGAAAAAAAAAGCTTTAGCGACTTGATCAAAGAATAGACTCCTATCTAATAAAGCCAAAGAATAGACTCTTATCTAATAAAGCCAAAGAATAGACTCCTATCTAATAAAGCCAAAGAATAGACTCTTATCTAATAAAGCCAAAGAATAGACTCCTATCTAATAAAGTCAGGCGTGCCTTTACCAATGTATTAGTCAGACAGCCAGCTCTGGATTCTGCATTTAGAAAATCTTGTATATAATTGCCTGGGCTTGCAAATGCCATTATATCGTATTTCTAGCGATGCTTTGGGCAGCATATTTTGTATGAGTTATACCATCAGGAAAGGTATATAATCTCGCTCAACCGGCAGTAAAACTTTGCTTACAGACACGCACACTTCTGAACTGTTCAAATGTAAAGCAGAGTAACTGGAACACATGACCAGAGAATCGCTTGATTTTATCCCATCATATCTTCTAAAATTCACCTGAAACCAGCCACTTACAGCACTAAAAAGAAAGCTACAGTTTGTCCAGAAGACAACAGAAAAATGCCTTTACTCTTGCCAGCAACTAAATAACATGAATATTCAACTTTACCAGCAGCCTTCATAGCTAGCCTAGAATAACATGACGAAGTGTGACCTCCCCTCTTTACCGAGTCCAGGGTGAGTTTGGCTCCAGCACTTACAGCACAGGTTCACCCAACTGCCATCATTCAAGTTATCTTCACAACCCTGATGAAAGCTGTAAATTGTTTCTGAAAGAGCACTCTCATTTCTGGAGACCGAGAAAGTATTTCCTGGCTGGACCCTCAGAAGCTGATCTGTTAATAATTCAACAGCAAAACATATTTTCTTGGGCAAGAAGAGAGGAAATGGATATTAGAAGAAAAAGTAAGAAAAATCACAAAGTCTATGTTTTCATATATTCTTTCTCTCCTGCGTTCCCCTTAGCTTGAGGCATCTCTATTTTTCATTTCACTAGAAACACAATCTAACTCCTACTGCCGCTGGAAAATTCCCATTGATGTAAATAAAAATTGGATCTTTTATGTAAGGTGGGACGGGAAGCTGTAGAGTTACCAAGCTTGCCTCCTCCAGCAACCCACCAGGGTTTTTGTAACAGGTCCTAAAAGCACAAGGGTCATCCATCGACTTGGCTTCTTCCTGTAACTAGTCCCTTTCCAGATCCGCTGTGGTGTAGTCCCCCAAATCTGCTGACCCAGCCACACTGAACGCAACCAGTCTAACCCTGCACCAGGAGCAGATTAACGGATCTGCTGTATTAGGAATGGCCAAAAAGCTTACAAATTTGGTAGGTTTTCTGTGTTTTTAGTGACATCCGGGTCTATGCAAAAATACATAAGTAGGGTTTGGGGTTTTTTTTTAATCATTTATGCAAAAGATTAATTCTCTGCGAGTCAGCGAAGCAGGTATTTTCATAGCCCAGAAGGTATCCATCAGGCTGCAGAAACACTGAAATTAAAGCAGGAATGGTCAATGTCGCCTCCTCCCCTCTATTCACGGAGGCCAACTTCAAGGCCCACAGCCTCTGCTAAGTGCTTTCTGCCAAAAGGCAAGAGATAAGAATGAAAGGAAGGCGATAAGAAGGAAATGCTCACTAACAAGAGGAGTTTGCGAGTCTAAAGCCAGACTGAAAACGTTATTTAATGAGCTGAGCAAAAAGACTGTGGTTGCTCAAGCAGCAGGTCAACTGCAGACAGGAGAGTCACAAAAGAAGTGGAAAAATGAGGTTAGGAGAGAAAGAAAGAGCACTTGGTTAATTTGTTTTCTGTGACTTCCATTCACCAAGTCATTACAACCTAATTTCTCAGCATTACTGGCCATTTCAAAAGGTCTACCACAATTACTTAAAGCAGCTGTTGCTGGGTTTCTGGCAAAAAAATTTCCACCATGGAAGAAGTGGCTGGCAAAAAAAAAGAAGTCTTTCCCAAGAACAAGTAGCGCAGTAAGAAGAGATCCTCCACTAAAAAGCTGCTGGCAACTATGGCTCTGCCGATTACCTTAAGCATCTGCCAAAACCGGACAAATACGGCCGAGGCAGACCAACATCTGGGGTTGGGGGGTGGGTGTTGTGCTTTTTTGTTTTGTTTCATTTTTTCTAAAGAACAAGCATATTGCAACCGAAGGCATCAGCTAATCTTGTTCATAGCTGCACATTCAAGAAGGTAGTCCATTGGTGTCAAAAAAAAAAGCGGGTGTCCAAACGGCGTGGGTGGCAGAGCCAGCCAGCCGGCGCTGTGTGCTCCCGGGTCTCCCACTACGCAGAGCAACCGGAGGCAGGAGGACCAGGGGAACCTGTTACACCGGAGCCAGTTACAAAAGGACCTGTCCACAGCGAAACACGCAGGAAATGTGGAAATCACCCACGAGATCCACCAGGGCTGCTGTCAGCTGCTGCTGCTGTCTTCAACGAGGCGTTACAGGTTAGATGATGGGAGCAACCTGGCTCAATGTCATGGCTGTGAGCAGGAGGTTGGACCAGAGGTCTCTGGAGGTCCCTTCCCACCCAAATTACCTTATGATCCCACAAATATCTGTTTGCAGATTATAAAGCGGAGAAGATAAGGCTGCAGCTCCGCAACAATTTATCCCAGTCTCTCTTTTCCTCCCCCCTCACTCCAGGTTAGATTTTGAGCTGGTTCACTGTGGGCTCCTAAGCCGGAGCAAAGGGGAGAGCAAAGGCTGGGAGACCTTTGTGACGCTGACCCACACCAGCTCAAACCACCGTGGCAGTGCAGATACAGAGGGAAGTTTGGTTCCTGCTAAAAATGATAAGGATGGACTACACTCCTGCAGTCAAACATCTGAAAATGGTCCTGTGCTTTCCCCAGCGAAGAGGAAACAGAGATAAAAAAGGCAAGTTAGGGACAACACCCAGCAAAGATTGACTCAAGCACTTTCCATATCTACCCTATTAGGTCCCAGCAGATGGTTTCTCAACCCCGTTGTTCCCGCACTGTTCGGCACCATGCCTTGCCTTAACCATCTCATGTTTTTAAGGGTCAAAACCATGCCGTTTACAAAATGCGTGGTCTGACTTCAAAGCAAGATAGCACCATATCCACTCCAAGAGTCCACTTTGGAAGGCTCAGCCCCAGCTAGCGCCAAATGCAGCCAACGACATTTCTGGAGCCCTCAGGAGAGACCAGATGCCTCCGAGGAAGGTGGAGATTGTAGAAGCAGCTGGAGCAGAGCCAACAGAAGGAGGACAATGCCGCAAGCAGCAGGGTAACAGGTAGGCTGGGAAGGGACCGGCAGTTATCGACACTTCATCAGGCTGGTGTGATCCTGGCACAAAGCCACCCGTGGAGAGGACGACAACAGCTTGCACGCTGGCACCAAGCTTTTAAGCAGAGAGATAGCGTTGAGAAAAGGTCAGGTACGGGTAAAGGTAAAAGCCACGCTTGCTAAGCTCACAGAAAAAGAAATTCCAAAGGCAGGAAGCGAAAAGCCCTAGGGAATTCACTGCAACAGCTCAGTCTGTAAAGGAGGGTTACAGTACCCCAACTAGTCTAGATAAGCTTGAGCTAGCTTTAATCTAGGGACTTAAGTCACTTATTGACACTCATCACAGACTGCCTGAGCAGCACGGGGAGTTCGCCACTGCTGAAAGCCCTAATTATTGCTGGAGTTGAGGAATGCAAACCATACCTGCGCTGGCTAGCTCAAAACTAGCTCAGATACATTTGTGTTCAGCTGCAACACATGCAGGAAAAACCAAGCAGCTTAGCAATGAAACAAAGCTTGGTCGTCTCGCAAAAGCACCGAGACCTTGGTTTCAGGAAGGGAAAAGAAAACTCCAGAAGATGCCACTTCCCCTTCCACCCTCGCTTTTCCAGGATGAGAGTAGGTGACTTCCCCAGATGTTCTGCTGTGCGTCGCCAGAGAGAAGAGAACCAGACAGTACTGACAAATGTGCTTCAGTACAAGACGCAGCGCTGCCTTGTGGTGCAAAGCTCATCTTTTCTTACCATAATTAGTAAAGAACAAGCCTGCAAGAAGTCATATACAATACTAAAACCTATAGGTAACATCACGCAACAATCATTACCTTGCAGTTCAGTGAAAGAAACGCCATATAAACCAACACGGGCTCCCGTTTTCTTCTGCAACACCCTATGCAATCACTGCTGGTTTTTTCCTGGCATATACCAAGAGGGCAAGACCACCGACTGGGACGGTACATGGTGCCTCCTCTTATGCCTACTGACCCCATGCGCCCCGCGCTCATTTTCTGAATGAACGACCCATGCAACTCAAGTAAGGATAGCCGTTTACGAAGTATTGCGTGTTTATGGCTCCAGATTCAAGCCGAACACACATCCAAGTATCTGTGACCACAGCTCTACTAAAGCTGCCCAAAGACTTACGCACGCAACTCATTGGTGAAGCAGGCTGCGGGGTGCCACAGCAAGTAATTACCACGGCCCAAGCAGTGAGAAAACAGGTAAAGCAAATCCAGGCAGGTTTTGAGCAGGAATTCTTTGCCCGGTTGCCTATTTACAGATTACCTCTCGTTCCCAAGTAACCTCGTATGTGAGTATCATTACCTAGCGAGAGCACCTACGGACTTCAGCCCCAGGTCAGCGTGGCACTGCCCAGAGCGACATCGATCTGACAGAGCCACCAAGTTCTCTGCCCCCGAAGCACTCCTGCTGTCAAACACAAGAGAAGGAGAAACGTTTGGACCAAGCTTTCCAGCAGGCAGCCCTCAAAGTGCCAGCCCTCGCTGGGGGGCTGCTCCAAAAGTCACCACCGCAGGTGTCCTCGAAGCCGAGAGGAGAAGGGGAAAAGGTGCAGAGCAAGCACTGGGGTTCAGGGTAGCTGCCACAGATGGCAAATTGTTAACTATGAGAAGGAAAGGTTTGATGAAGTCTGCAAGCACGCTGGTAAGGGAGCACAAGCTTCGGCTGCACAGGTACCTGCACACCCAGGTGCTAAATGTTGGGCTTGGCGAGGTCAGTGGTTTTCAGCTTGGGGTCTGCAGAACCCCAAAGGATCTGTGAACTCCTTCCCAAAAGGTCTACAGCAAAGTAAAAGTGAAAAGCGGCACATATTTCCCCTGGAAAGTCAGCAATCTGCAAACTAAAGAAAGCTGAGGACCATTACACGGGCAGTTAATGCGTCCCCTTACTCACTGGGACAGGAAGCAATGTAAATGATTCAAAGCAATGGAAAACCCTCAAGAACTGGAAATGGGTGCACAAGCCACCGACCAAAAGCGTTCACCAGCATGGAAACAAGAAAACATTGAAATAGCAGGTCCCAGTTGTTCAACATTGTCCGAGTTAGTCGGAAAAAAGTTCTGTCAAAATTATTTCCTTTTTACCCCCATCACTCGTGACAAAAATCAACTCTGAAGTCTGTAGCTCACTCTTCTTCCATCTCACAAGATGATTAGTGTCTACTGGCTCCCAACAGGCAGCATATGTTTTGTCCTCTGTCTCAACACAAACATTGATGAGATTGGAAAGACGGCACTGGGATTAATTTAGGTAATCACCGAAACCTGAAGCCCAACAGTTATCCGAGCAGAAAAATTAAAGACTCATGCGCTGGCACACAGATAAATCTGCTTTCCCTCTTTAAGATCAAATCTGTCACTGAATGAGACCAGCTATTGACAGAGAAAAGCAGAACAATGATAGATGTAGTGATTCTGACACTAAAACATTTTACAGCCATACTGTGCTTGAAAGGTAGCCAAGAAGCAAGTCCCTACAGACCTTCCAACAGCTATTTGGCTTTGGCTTCACTGAGGAGCTCTAGCTGTACACCTCTAACAAAGACTAACAAGCAGAAAGTACCTTGGAAACAAAAGCAAAGGACTTTAATCAATTAAAAAAAAAATAAAAATCTATAAACTGAAGGCTAGAAGCTACTGCCATAAATGAAAAATGACAAGATGATAGCCACTAATTCCGGCTCAAGGAAAGAAACCAGGATGATTGTAGGTCAAGTTGCCTACTTCTTGTGACTTCATCTTTATTGACAAAGTATTAATTAAGATTTCCTCTTCATACTTTTATTGAAGAAGTATTATTACCTCCTCTTCATACTTTTCCTGAAGGAACCTGCAGACCCTGGATAAACCCTTCTGCTGTTCATTTTTCAGAGTAGTGTACACATCAAAAATAAAAACGTGAAGAATACTAGTCCTGATTTTGCAAGCTTAACTATTAAAGGGCTCCCGGCTTAGACACAGGCGATCCAATTTGGGATAAACCGCATAGTTTAACTCCTCAAGTGCATCTCTTAACAACAGTCAGGCAAATATAAGAACATACACCATGCCTATATTTAAAAATGCGAGCCCTCCCACCAAAGTCAGACTTAATTTGCTATGTGCACACGTGGGCATCTGTGTCCTGTTGAATCAAGACCACTCAAGGTAATGGGAAACCTCTGTACAGCACTTAAAGCATGATATACACCCTCACACACATATCTATATGAAGGAACTCAAAACTTCTCTGAGAAACGCTGCAAAGCTTCACAGCCCTACGAGTCCTACGCTATTCCTTCCCCACCTCGCAGGCACCTCCCAATCGTCTGAAAGATGGAGATGATACCACACAGCTAGACCTCCTTAGAAAATGCACTAACTGCTACTAAAGTCTCCACTTTCGACCAAAACAGAGCAGACCTGACACTGGTCAGACTTGGTTCCCTGCCATATGAAACACTACGTCTAAGATTATCTGTTCATGTCACTAAAAACCTGGCCAGCTTCCCTTCTCTTTTGGTCTCCCACTCCTTCCAGATGTTCATATTCGTAAAGGAGGCTTCCCTACGAGGGTGACATCCAGTCTGAAGATGCCTCTTTGAAAAATATACTGGTTTCTAGAGCACCTAAGATTGCAGAGACTGGAAGTTATTACTTTCCTGCTCCCTATTTACCCATTGTTTACCCCTTTGTGACTATTCTTCTCCGCAGCTTCTCACAGAACTAACATTTTCCTTTTTAACTGCATAGGATTTTTCAGTCAGTAACACCAAGAAAGTATGTCTTTTTAACCAAAAGGATAATTGTGACAAATTATCAATGATGACAGTGTCCTCACACCTTTTTTCGGTCCCACTTCAGAAACAGTGGGTGAATGTGCCCCTTTACATTCTCTTTTCTCAAAATAAACTAGGGAGAAAATTCAGGCCCTTTTATTTATTTTTTAATAACCTCTCCTGCTAATAGTGTCTAGTATGTTAGATACTGCCTTTGCTTTAAAATACACCTTAAAATCCTGTTTTTCAACTGGTTAAACCACCTTGTGAACATGCAGCTAATTAGGACATCCCTACAGCCCAGGCGAGCTGCTGGCTTCTCGCAGCCAGACCAGGGCCACACACAACACAACACAACACAACACAACACAACACAACACAACACAACACAACACAACACAACACCAGGCTCCTGAAAACCTCTGTCAAGGCTCATCCAACCACCCGCAACCCACTCCTCCTTTGATTTATATGGCCATACAAACACCAAGTAGGTGACAGTCCACCAGGACCTCCTTCTTCTACTCTCCTTCCAGGTGGACGTTTCACCCTCTTCTTCGGGCTCTCAGGATTGCCAACACCGGTCTTGACAGGGGCCATTCGCAAAGCCTGACCGGGAAGCTCCCGCTAGCAGGTCCCACATGGGTGCTGACCTACTTCAGGCTTCAGAAGCCAGAGCATCTCGACAGCACCCTCGGATTAAGCAAGGTGTACGGGTTTCCCTGAGCGGAGACGGTGGAGACAAAGGAGGCCCTTCAGGGAAACCCAAAGAAAACACTCGGCTTGCTCTTAATGCCAGCTATTGTTATTTCATCTNGGGGGGGGGGCGGGGAACAAAACAAACTGAAAAAAACAAATTCCCCAAAACACCAAACTCCAACGTACAGAAGTTCACTGCAGCATCACATGGAGCTTACAGGACTTTGGTTACCTCTCTGTAGAATTTGAAGACAATAAATTTGGTCTAGTAGGAGGTGTCCTTGCCCATGGCAGGGGGGTTGGAACT
The DNA here is from genome assembly GCA_013397275.1 of Burhinus bistriatus. Lineage (NCBI taxonomy): Eukaryota > Metazoa > Chordata > Aves > Charadriiformes > Burhinidae > Burhinus > Burhinus bistriatus. Next base: position 11,111 of record VYXH01001129.1, read on the forward strand.
AGGTCATCTTTAAGGTCCCTTCCAACCTAAACCATTCTATGATTCTATGAAATTAGCATGCAATGATGTATCTCATTTACGTTGGGCTGATCTCTTTGGGAAGGGACATCGGTAATGAACTGTATTCATTGCTGCTGGCACAGTTGCAGGGTTCTGTAAGCACACGGATCCAAGAATACCAATAAGACAAGGTAGGTAGATACAATATACTTATTAGGCTATTAAGTCTTCCTCACAATGACGGGGAGAAAGGCTGAT
>VYXH01001129.1:23183-37408 GCA_013397275.1 Burhinus bistriatus
GGCCTTGAACACCTCCAGGGATGGAGCCTCCACAGCTTCTCTGGGCAACCTGGGCCAGTGTCTCACCACCCTCACAGTAAAGAATTTCTTCCTGATCTAAATCTCTGCTCTTTCAGTTTAAAACCATTACCCCTCATCCTATTGCTACACCCTCTGCTAAAAAATCCCTCCCCATCTTTCCCGTAGGCCCCCTTTAGCTACTGGAAGGGGCTATAAAGTCTCCCGGAGCTTTCTCCAGGCTGAAGAACCCCAACTCTCTCAGCCTGTCCTCACAGCAGAGGGGCTCCAGCCCCCTCATCATCTTCATAGCCCTCTCTGGACCCGCTCCAACAGGTCCAGGTCAACCCTGAGCTGCTTTGTGTCTTAGGGGTACTGAAATCTGATAGTGATGGAGCAAGTGCAAGGTTCACTCCCAACTTCTGTGGCTTTTTTCCAGCAGTTTAATGTTTCGCCTCCTCTGTGCTCCAGGTCACCAGCTGCCCGTGAGGCTCCAGGGAGAGCTCAGCAAAAATGGGAGAGGTGCAAGCAGAAATGGAGGGGGTCCTCTCTGGCAGAGCCTGGCCTGGGGTGTACATCAAGGCCGAATGTGGCTGCTCAGGCAGCAAGGTGCCAGTTACGCTTGTGAGAAAGCAGATTTGGGGACCTCACTCCCATCTTCTGAAGAAACTCTCAAACCCACAGCAAAACCGAGTCTCTCCTTTCTGGAAACGGGGCTCGAGTTCTTGAATCGGCCGGGGCTGTTGCTCCTGAATTCACTCACGTCAACATCCCTTGGCACTTTTGGCCCCCTTAAACTACCACCCGTTTGGTTCTAACCTCATTCAAATCCTGTGCCACTCTCTATCTGGTTTCATCCGTTTCCTTCTCCGGCGCACTGTATAACAGTCAGGCTCCTCCGATAGCCCCACTCCCTTCTTTTTGGGTTTCATCCAGTGCTGTCTAGGCACCATACTGAGGAAGGTCAAATTTACCAGCACCCCAAAGAGTTTTACAAGGAGACAAGTTGTATGAAAACAACTCTGCCAAAGGGGAAATTAGAGGTAAAATAAATTATCCAGAATCGCTGTGTGTCGTTTCAAGCCAGGAGCAAGAGCCTATTAACGCTGGCCTGCAAGTCTCTAACCCCTTCCCAAGCATCCAGCGCAGCAAGATCTCAAGAGGCCCCTTGCCTCAGCCAGCAATAGTTTTGATGGTTGCTGCTGACACTATTTCAGAGGAGCACTTTCACGCTGTCATTCAGCCCTAAGCTTCACTAGAGGACCCCCCAGCATCCTCATTGTCCTCCAGACTGCTTCCCAAAGCTCACCTGAGCCATTGACTGCCTGTTAAAAGAGCTGGTCTTGGTGTGTTGAAACGACTGTCATGATCTTGTCATACTTGCATTATTCTTACCTTGTGCCTTCCTCCTTTCTGCATTATATCAACCTTTTATCTTGCCCATCATACTTACATTTCAATTCTCCTGGGCAGGGCTCACCTTTGTGTTGCCTTTGTGTGCAGCACATCACATTGACGTCTCGATCGCTGATCAGAGTCACCAGATAACTTAAGGGCTTGGATGAGTTTTCAGTTTCTAGTCCTACCTGCAAGAACACAGGAGCCAAATTAAGCCTTTTGGCTGTTTTAAGGTTTCTGCACTGATACGTGCTGAGCACTTGGATTTGGGGCCCCACATTTTGCCTACAGCCCCCAAATCCCAAGTGCCAATCCATGATCCTTCTGCTGCCCCTGGAGAAACTGTGTGTTCAGCACAGCCTGGCAGCCTTCCGTCATGGCATCAGCATTGCTCTCTCCTTCAGTGCTAATTTCTGAAGAAACTGGTGTGGCGAAACACGCCACGCGGTGGTTTTCCTCCCCTTGCAAGGCATTTGCCGTAACACTTGTGGGCTGTCAACATCTTGTCTCTCCTTGGCTTCTTCTCCTGTAAAGGCTAGTCCTCTCCCACCCTGCTTTCATCACCTCTGCCCTTGCGCCGCTTCACGCCTCTACCCTGCGCTGGCAGGCTGCGCTTCCCTCCCTCCATCCATCCCTCCATCCCTCCATTCCTCTATCCATCCATCCCTCCAGCCCTCCATCCATCCCTCCACACGCTACCCCCCTCCGCAGCTTGCACACGCGGAATGTCACACGCAAGTGTAACGTCAAGGTAAAGAAAGAGGGTATGCTATAATTTCTCCAAAACGTGTCGGACGGAGCACAGTGCGTGGGGCACAAATCAAAATACACCAGGTGTTGGGGGTTAGGGACCGTCCCCGTAAAAGCCAGCGCCAGACTTGCCTGAGCTGGACCTCCAGGCCCCGGTGAAGAGACTCCCCTTGTTTCAAGGGCCTAGGGGAAGGCTGTGGAGGACAAGTATGTACTGACTAAACTGTTCATCATTCATTATGTCCCTTTTTTTCCCACCTCATTACTGATTCAAGCCATTTTTTTGGCCTCAGAATTTTGGGGCTTTTGGTTTATTTTGGTTTATTTATGTTTTCTTGCTTGCTGATTTGGAGATTGAACAGCATCTCCTCCTTTTTCATTCACTCTCACTTCAAGGGACTTCTTCCAAGCAATCAAGCTCTACAGCCAGACCAAAGCTTATCTGGATTTCCCGTAGAAATCCAAGCAAGCAGACAGCCTACAATCTTCTTACGGCCAAGTAATGAAAGCGGGTGAAGTGGAGCTCCTAAGTGCCTCTGAAGTGTTTGGAAAGGCAGAAGTTTACCCTGCTATCGGGGCGAAACCCTTGAAGATTTAGTCACGTCTTTTAGAAATGCATCAGCAGCGGCAGGAGGTCTACAGCAAACCACCTTATTTATTCTAGGTATGAGCAGAAATCCAAACAAACCTGACGGAGCTCAGGTCCTCTGTCTGCTGCAAACGTCGCCTTATTCAAAACTCTCTGGGAAAAGAATATTCCCCCAGAATTCGTCCAGGCCACAGAATGGAAAAGAAAGGCTGAGGTGAAATATATGTATTTAATGGTGGTGGTACCTCCTTGATTTGTACATAGTAAGGCGAGTTACCCGATTTCACAGCCTACGCGGTATGTCAGCAAGTGATCTGCTTGGGGTGCAGTTTTCAGGAAAGCACTTTAGAATTATAGAATCACAGAATAGTTTGGGTTGGAAGGAACCTTTAAAGGCCATCTACTCCAACCCCCCTGCCATGGGCAGGGCCATCTTCAACTAGATCAGGTTGCTCAGAGCCCCGTCCAACCTGACCTGGAATGTTTCCAGGGATGGGGCATCTACCACCTCTCTGGGCAACCTGGGCCAGTGCCTCACCACCCTCAGTGTAAAAAATTTCTTGCTTATATCTAGTCTAAATCTAGTCCTCTTTTAGTTTAAGACCATTACCCCTTGTCCTTCAATACCTTCCCTCCTTATTGTCCATCTGGTGTTGTTACCTGGCGAGAGTCTGCCCACTTCCCAGCTGAGTCACCTCATTCCCAGGAAGAAGCTGCTCTTACTGTTACATGGGGTTTTGGGTGCCTGAAGTGCTTGGCAAGAAACTGCCAGCTACAGGATGGGTTTTTAAGGTATTTCTGTCAGGGGGTTTTTTTTGAACGTACCTGCATCTGTTCCCATGTGGAAGGCTAACTGAAGCTGGAGACTCACACTGGCGGCCCGGTGGCACAGAGCTCAGTGTGACTGCCATCGTCAAATACAGCACTTACTGCAGCCCTAACGAGACTAGACCTTACAGACCTCGATAATACATTTTGAGAAGAGTTGGCCTCTCCCCCTATCCCAGTGTAGAGCTGCACGAGCCCAGCCAGGCTTGCTTGGACATAGAATCACAGAATCACCCAGGTTGGAAGGGACCTTTAAGATCATCGAGTCCAACCATCAACCAAACACTGCTAAAACCACCACTAAACCATGTCCCTCAGCACCACGTCTACCCGGCTTTTAAATACCTCCAGGGATAGTCATTCCATCACTTCCCTGGGCAGCCTGTTCCAACGCTTGACAACCAAACATGGGATTGATGTGAACTGGCTCTGGCTTCTGGCTTTGCCGCTGCAGATGTGCAGGCAGGAGAAGGGCCAGGAGCAGGTATGTCCATGACACATGGGCCAGAGGCTCTTGTCACACCCTGAAAAAAAACCAGGAGCCATCTCAGAAGAGTGAATACTCTAAAACAACGGAGATCATGAAGAGTGGTGGTGACCTGCACCTGAGAAAAGCAAGGTGGTGGAAGGGGGAATGTTAGTAGTTGTTCCTTAAAACCCTTAGCAGAATTGTGGCAGCCCTTGTAGGTAAATATTGCTCTACATTTGCCAAATTTGCATCATATGAAGACACTGATTTGCCACCAAGAATTCCTAAAACAGCACCTCATTTAGCCTTACCCTTTTGTTTTGGTAACCAGTTTTTTGTAATACTGGGATAACACTTCTCATGTTTGTAAAGTCCCTTGAGACCTGCTATTAAAAATCATCCTGGGAATAGCTGTTTGACAAGCTCTGCTCTGGTAGGAGCCAAGTATTTCTGTGCCGGGTCCTGTCCTGCCATCCTCCATCAAGAAGCCCTGCTCAGAAGTCCTTGCTCAGGCAGAGTTCCCAGTGAAGTCAATGGGAGTTTCCCGCGTGAGGAGTGATGAGGTGGGTCCAAACTAAACACCCAACTAATAAGCAGCGTAGGAAACAGCTGACTGCATCGTTTTTAAGCTCTGCGCTTTTACCTGACTCAGACTTGCTGGCATCGAGAAGGATCCCGAGGGCAGGATGCGACCCAGGGGAGGAGAGGTGATCCCTAGTTAAGGTAGGCATGCCCATCTTCCTCTTCAGGAAAATCTTTGGCAACAGCATTAAATCTTTGCAATGAGGTGACTACCGCTTGGATAGGTGAGCCGGTAGGTAGACAATTACCTATTGTGTGCTTAACAATAGCCTACACATACTGGGGAAGTTACGCTGACCAGGAGAAAAAATCACCTCCCAGCAGACACGGAAAACAAGTTCCCACTTTACTCACAGGACACGTATAATACAGGGTACAGGTCTCTCACATGCAAATTCAGGTTTAGACAGGTAAATAACACTGCACTAAAAAGCCCGAGATTGGAAAGCCCTTTAATTTTATTTATTTATGAAGTTGCAAAGAGGGAAATAAGACTTACAGATGTTTTGAAGCCAAAAAGCCGGTCAACTGCTCATCACAGCGGGGCAGGTAAATGGGCCAGAATGGACTCCCTGCATGGGAAATTCTTGACTCTAAATTAATAAGGAGGGAAGAGAAGGGTATGTTTATATCTTAACCCTCTAAATCTATTTAGCTAGAGTAGAGAAATTTTCCTGTGCCTTCCAACCTATAATTGCCTCTTATCTGCTGGGACACTGATGGTTGCTTTTGGCCAGATTACAGCCAGACACTGAGGCGGGAGCTGAGACGATGTATTTGCCAGAGACGGGATTTCCCTTCAAATTCTGCGGTTCTGCTCTACTGGAGCCATAAAGGACAGGTAAGGCGCAATTTTAGTTATGGAAACGGCACACCAGTTTGCCTAAAATATCTGCTTGTCGCATTGCCTTGCAAGAACGATGGAAAACACATTCAGGCAGCTCAGGCGCTGATATACCAAAAGAACTGGGGTTTGTTTTTATGATTCCCCTACCAGCCATGGAAAGAAATTGTGAATGAAACGGCCATTAATTTTCATGAGCGCTCTGGAAGAAAGAGCGATAAAGTCTATTTCTCTGCTCTCACAGCCCATGGCGTGGGGGCTCTGTTGATTCCCAAAGCAGCCAACGAAGGCATGCGGCTGATTCCGGGAGGTTCTCACATCGCCAAATTAATGACTCCAAAGTCATCCCAAGGAGATTAGAATGTCTCCACCAGCCTTGGCATTTAAATCCGGAATTTCTCTGCTTTGAATAGATGTGTTTTCCTCCTGCTGCCCCTTCCCATGTAGGGCAAGTCCTGTGAAGAAGTGCTGCAGGCGGTGCAAAGGTGCGCTCAGGAGAATGAAATTGCAGCGAAATATGTATACCCCTACGAGTACGCCAATTTAAATGGCATACGCAGGCAAAGGGAGGTAAAGGGAACTCCTTGTTCATGTGACATGCCAAGCCAAGAGCTCCAATCTCTACTGGCTCGATTTTCCGGTAGGGACTCCGTTAGACCAGGGACCGAAAGGAGAGCGTGGTGACCCTGCACTTTCATTTGGAAAGTATATTCTGTGCCTAAGCAAGAAGGCGAGGTAGGCAGAGGGGGCCACTTCTAAATGAGCAATTAAATCAACTTTTCCACCTTGCAGAAGAAGAATTTAAGCAGGGGCTGCTATTGAAATAACCCACCTCGGAGGGGAAACAAAATAAAAAAGAAAAAAAAATATAAAAAGAAAAAAAAGAGAGTTCTGCACGACAAGCCACTCTGCAGGCAGGGTGGTCAGTGCACAGGGTGTGGGAACCAGAGGTGGGCACGGGCTTTGTGAGCTGCGGGCACCGAGTGGGCGTCAGTCTCAGCTGAACAGCTCTGATGTGGGCTTAAAAAGGGTAGGAATACCGTGTCTCTACCCAAAACTGGCGCTATAAAACACTGCGTTGATGGGAACCGTACAGTCCATCCCTGCGGGTGGGGGTAAGGGACCTTCACTGGTACTCCCAGGCGTGGGGGGAGCTGGCACGGGGCGCTGGAGGACTACCTGATGCTTGTTGGCTTCTCAGAGACCTCCTTGGTGGCATGGATCTAGGGAGGCTTTCCCAGATCACAGGACAGGGAAGCTCCACGGTCGTTTGGCATGCCAATTTTTGGATGACAACACCTCCTTTCTGACTGGGGAACAGGAAAGCGACCGGTGTTGCTGGTTTTGGGTAAAAGCCCGTGGAGATTTTGCATTGCCTTTCAGGCAGGCAGGCACCCAAACTGATATGCAGCAGAGGGATGCAGTAAATCAAGATACAAGGAGGCATCCACCTCTGCCAAGACATTCTTGCTTTTCCTGCCAGAAAGCACAGGCTGGCCAGCGGGCTCGCTCTTGGTGACGTCTTTCCACTGTCTGTGTGTTGACCCACTGACCACGACTCGGTTCAGAAAATGCGAGCCAGGCTTACAGCCTTCCTCTGGGCTCCCCTAAACCAAAGGCATCTCTTTGCAACCCCCAGAGCTTTGCAGGAAAAGGATTTCTGCACTCAAGCAAGGAAAAATGCCTGTGGGAAGGGGGACTAACCACTACCACCACCTTTGTGCTTAGGGGAAGGCTGGATGTAGCGAAGGATGTTGGATGCTATGCCTTTTAATTCACTGCTCCCGTTTGCTGCTTCTCCAGCTACTGACATCCTACCAGCACGCATTTGACACATCTGTGTCTTTTCTTGACCAGGATACCAATTTCTGATGTTTTTTCGCTTGGTACAGATACCTCTGGAAAAGAAATTCCCATCATGGCTTTTTTTTTTTTCTTCTTTTCCCTTTTTACAGAATTTTCTTATCCAGTTTGCTCTGTTCAATACTCTTCTGTCTGTTCTCTTCACTCCAGGCCTTAAGATTCTTGCCCGCAATGAGCTAGTTCAGTCAAAGCCATGCTTGGCTTGCAAATATGAAAGTAACAGGCACCTTACAGCTCCTTAAAATAAGCAATTATTACTTTTAAAACCGGTCTGATACCAGTTATGGTGTGGTGCGCATCATCTCCTTCTGTTCTTTTAAGTGGTGAGGGGCAGTGGAATAGCCCAGCGAACGCTGGTGTGCACGGGGAGGGAGGTAAGAGCCACCTTCTCCAGCAGGACCGGCTGCAGCTCTTCCAGCGCTGGTTTTGTACCTGTGGGGCAAGCACCAAGAACTGGGGCATATGCAGATGGCGGTGTCTGCCAGCCATCGGCTAACTTCTCCGCTCCTCCATCATTTTCCTTTCACTCAGAGCAAAGAGAGAAATATGAAGGTTGATGGGCTAGATGCTCACTTTAAGGTCCCCTTTGGCAACACGGAGTTGGTGAAAGGGGTGGTGGGGTGGGTGTGAGAGAATTTATTCCTGGTTTAATTAGAAGGTTAGAGCACCTCTGCTGTGAGGACCGGCTGAGAGAGTTGGGGTTGTTCAGCCTGGAGAAGAGAAGGCTCCAGGGACACCTTGGAGCAGCCTTCCAGTATCTGAAAGGGGCCTACAAGAAAGCTGGAGAGAGACTTTTTACAAGGGCATGTAGTGATAGGATGAGGGGTGATGGCTTCAAGCTGCAAGAGGGGAGATGTACATTAGACATTAGGAAGAAATTTGTCACTGTGAGGGTGTTGGGACACTGGCCCAGGTTGCCCAGAGAAGCTGTGGCTGCCCCATCCCTGGAGGTGTTCAAGGCCAGGTTGGATGGGGCTTGGAGCAACCTGGTCTAGTGGGAGGTGTCCCTGCCCATGGCAGGGGGGTTGGAACTAGATGATCTTTAAGGTCCCTTCCAACCTAAACCATTTAATGAGTCTGTGATAATAGCCTTTCATTATAGCTAAGCTTTTTGCATAAATGGCAATTTGGTTCCCAACACCTGAACACCGCTCCCTTGCATTAGACTTTTTTATAATAGCTGTAATTGTGGATGCAAGCTCTGCTTTTATGTTACGGGAGCCAAGGTAAACCTGCCCAGTGTCACAACCGGTGATCCTCAGGTACAGCCAGGTCTGTGAGGCAACGTCTCCGAAGGGCGGGAGTTGAGGGCTGAGCCATGGCAAAGCGCTGCCGGTTCCCTCGCTAGCTCTCAGGACGGATCTCTCTCTCGCAGGTATTTTCAGCAGCCGTCCTGCTGCTCTCCTGCCTCCTCCCCTTGCCTCGGCTTGTCAGGATTAGACAGTTTAACCAATGACCCCAGTTGTCATCAATCTCAATATTGAATTCACCGAGATAATGCAGGCAATTCTCTGCTCTGTGAAGACAGGCATTTATGAAGTATTTGTGAAACCATTTTAGCTAAAGAAGACAGACAGCTCTATTTTGTGCCTAATGTTGCCTGACAGGTGTGGACACACCCCGGGAGAACTCTCTTGTCATCCCGACTAGAAGGTCAAGAGTCTACATTTGACAGAGAGAATCGCCTTTGGCGCTCCAACAGCACAATGAAAACACAGCAGCATCCAGAAAAACCCCCACCAACCCCTTTGTAAACCAGGTGTGCCAGATTTAACATTTCCCAGAGCTTAATTCCTTTTGAATTTTGTAGCTCCTCTTTGAAGATTATCCATGGACCCAACACCAGGCTAAACCAGAAAGTTTAGCTTTTGTTCTTCTCTTAGCCATTATCGGCTTATTGTTTTAAATGTCTCAGGCATGGTGAGCAGTGGCTCCCTCCCCACTCTGCTCCTCTTTTCTCCTTTCCTCCCCATCCAGCACCATCCATCCTCCTTTCTCCTCTCCCTCATTCCTTTCCATGCTGTCCCTAGGGATCTCCATGCAATGCCACCCCGTGTTTCGCCGCCGTCCCCAGCCTACTGCAGAAGAGGAGAGCAGGGCTGGCCTCAGTGACAGCACTGCTGTGACCCCATCATGGCTCCTGGGGGAAATCCTGGCCCCGTTGGGATGCGGAGGGTTCACTCAGGTGGAAAGTTCACTGGGAGCCCAAGAGCTTGGTAGCGAGGCTATAAGACCTACCAGGGAATAGTCTGAGCTCTCCCGGGTTATTTCTTGGGCTGGTGCAAATTCCAGCAGCTAAATCTCAGCCCACTTCTTTGGCAAACGTCAAACCCAGGAGAAAATATAATGTCCTGCTAAGGTGGTAAAGGTGACTCTTGTAAATGAATTTTGTCTTGATTTTCATGGAAATGGGGTTGTCTGTTTGTGAAAGACAGAGACATCACTGCTTCGTATTTGTGTGGAAGAGAGTTGCATGATAATAGCCAAGAATCAGATGATTTCTTTGCAAGGAAGAGGTGGGAATGAGTATCTTTCACCATGGGTGTTATGGGAAGAGCTTTGCCAGCCTATGTGGTAGATACAGAAAAAAAACTACTTAGGCTTTTTCTTTCTCTTCGCTGTAGGAAATGCTGCAAGTTACGGCACCCAACAGCCAGCTTTTGTGCTGTTGCTTCCCCGCGCTGAAAGAGCACATTCAGAGATGCTGGAGCGATCGACTGTGGTCGGCCCATACTTGACTTCGTGGTCCTTTTTGAGGCCAATCTACTGTTCCTTTCAAAGGGTGGATGGGTTCGGACGGTTCATACTGACACAGGCGCGAAGGAGGCATGGGTTTATGGAAAGGAGGGGAGGAAGGAGGAAACCTCAGGCTTTCCTTGCTTCCCATTCAGCTCACGCTGTCGTGTCGTGTGAAGCACTCGAGGTGGTACGGGTAGGAAGACTCTGGTGGAGATCAGAGCTGGAGACAACCCTGCTCCACTGGCCGGTGGCTGTGGCAATCCCGCGTCAGCAGGTACTGCTGGACGGTGCGGCATGGAGGGGAGCAGGAGCAGTTGGGCTGACTGCTGCTGTTCTGAGCCTCGATGGCTTCTGTTTTCAAATTGTTGATCTTTTTGATGTGCAGAGACATGCGCGTGTGGAGTCTGTCGGCACCCGTGGGGCTCTGGCAGCGAGTCCTGTGTCTTGCCCCACACCCTTAGCCATGGACAACCTTGGTGGAAACCTGAAAGCGCAGAGTATAGCTGATAGCACAGCGCGAATGGGCAGACCTGGCACTCACTGAATCCCAAAGGTGGAAGAAGTTTGGTTGATAATGTTGGGGTAATGAGGGATTTGGCAGACCTGCTGCTCCACCAACACTGGTTTAGGTGGCCCTTGGAGCTTGGCCTCCATTCCAACATCTTCCCCTTTTCCAGGGCCAGAGGAGGAGAAGGAGAGGAAGGAGGTGGCATCGAGGCCAGGGTAGAGAGGGGACAGTTGGATCATCCCTCTTCCTGGAAGTCAAAGCCCTGAGCAAGATTTCTTCAGGCCCCAAAGTGGGCAGAAGTACTTCACAGCTGGGGTCCTCACTCCTCCCGGTCTGCAGTGCCTCAGGGTCCCTTGCCCAGTCCACTTGCCATGGCCCATCAGATCTTCCTTTCACACTGTTCAGCCATTACAGCCCCCGGCATTCAGGTTTTCCCATAGCACTCCATTAATCTTTCAACAGATCTCGTCCTTTATTCACCATTTAAGAAGATTTTGCCACTCTTACTTTATCATAATGTCCTACCAGGGATAGGACAATAAACTCCTACCAGGGAATGGAGCAATAGGATGAGGGGTAATGGTTTTAAACTGAAAGAGGGGAGATTTAGATTATATATTAGGAAGAAATTCTTTACTGTGAGGGTGGTGAGACACTGGCCCAGGTTGCCCAGAGAAGCTGTGGCTGCCCCATCCCTGGAGGTGTTCAAGGCCAGGTTGGATGGGGCTTGGAGCAACCTGGCTAGTGGGAGGTGTCCCTGCCCATGGCAGGGGGGCTGGAACTAGATGATCTTTAAGGTCCCTTCCAACTCTGACCATTCTATGATTCTTTGCCCTAGCTGAGCTGAGGTGTGATTATTTTCACTTGATCCCTGTGCACACCTGGGAGAGAGGTGTCCATTTCTGCCTGGGAACACAGCAGATCCCCCCCCACTCCAGCTTCCATGGTGGGATGCCTACCAGGTGAGGAGCAGCATGGGCATTTTCCACCTTGTGTCCAGCCCTGGACTTATCTGTGGCCGTGGCTGGGTGCCTCGGCAGTACGGGTGTATTCCCGATGTGTGTGAAGCCTCGCCGAGAGCTAGCGGGGCAGAACATCTTGCTCACTGGCACGCTCCGAACGGCAACTGCTTGATTGCAAGGGAGATACCCACGTAGGTAAGTCCTGCGGGGCTGGTCCTTAGCCTGGTTCACTCCTTCACTGATGAGCTCTTGTCGGCAGCACTCCAGGCTGCAGCGCTCGCACCCTGTCGTGGCTCAGGTTGAGGAGGAGATGGGGTTCATCCCTGCCAGGGATCTGGGACAGTGCCTGCTGCAGGGGACGTGAGGCCGTGTGAGGGTTCAGGGTGAGCTGGCTGCGGCCCCTACACCTCCCTCGTGCAATGCAAACAGCTCAGAGGACACTCCTCTCCCTCTGCTCTGCCCTGGTGAGGCCACACCTGGAGTACTGTGGCCAGTTCTGGGCTCCCCAGTTCCAGAAGGACAGGGAACTGCTGGAGAGGGTACAGCAGAGGGCTACCAAGATGATCNCACTGGAAACTAAACATGATAGAGAAGCAGAAAAATGCCCGTTCAAGATTTAGGTACAATTTGGGAGCTTTTCTTTGTGGAAAGAGCTATACAAAATCAATCCCTGGTGCGCATATACCCTCAGGAGATTTTGCCAGAGAGGGATCCCTGCAGCGCACCCTCCTTCCAACAGCGATGCAAACCATGGCTCCAGCAGGCAGCAAACGCAGGGTGCAAGTCACCGTGCGGGACCTGTCTGTTGTCCACCACATGGCCGGTTCCCCTTCTCGGTGCTCGCTGGCTTTCCAAGGCAAGGGCCAGGAAAATGCCCAGCCGATTTTGAAACACCATGGGGTCACTAAAATGTAATTTCATTGTTTTTGCGAGTTATCCGCAGAGCAGGTGAGGGTCAGTAGAACGCCCGAGCAATGGCAGAAGGTGGGGAAGGAGGCTGGGGCATGCCTTAGCTCTGCGGGCTGCGGATTGGCCTGACTTCAAACACAAATCCAGAGCACGGACCAAGCACACCAACGCTCCTGGGAGAAAGACAGTCTACAAGCAAGAAGAGGAAGTTTTAACCAAGTATTTACCAAGCGTCATTAACCCAAAGTGAACTGAGAGCTTCCTAGAAAGTCGTTTCTCTGAGGCTTAGTGAAGTCCAAGTGGAAAAACCCATCCCTTACTTTGGGGGGGGCGGAATTCCCATGAAAAAAATCACCATGCTTAAGGAACTGCCCCGGGAATGCCTGGGGAGTGCCCGGCAGCTCGGTCCTGAGCGGGCAGGAGCACAGCCTTCCTTCCAGCCTGTGGGTACCGGGTAGGGGAAACTCCAGGAGATCCAGATCCTGGTTTGCAGGAGACGGCCATTGGCTTTACGACCCAAGAAGGCAGGTTGCTTGCAGCAAAGCCACACAGCAGAGTTCAAACAGCCAGCGTTTGTTGATCTCCTCGTATGGAGAAATTAATAAAACATCTAATTAATTTACCTAGAAATAGGACAGCAATCGCAAGCCAAAGTTTACCGCAGTGATTTGCATTACAGTAACAAAGATGTAGCTTAATCATAGCTGTACATCTCTATTTCCCTATAGAAAATGCTATGCCTTCTCCCCATCATGGATAGCTCATAACTGGTAATGTTTGTAAGTAACACTGGTTTTCCCCTAGCAACGAAATCCCAGGTAAGTCCCACGTTTCGTGTGACCCTGGCACAAAGAGCATCGTACCAGATTCCCCCAGGTGCAAGTGGGCACAGCTCCTCGCCAGTCAGTGGAGCAACATCAGGTTGCTCCTGCAAGGAGCACGGCCTCTTCGGGACATGTAACTAACCTAGGAAATAGAAAAACATTTCTGTTAAAATTACCCCGTGTACTCGGTAGTGCCTGGCTGGGGGGGATAAGAGCATTCCTCTCTCGTTGCCTGAAAACTCCTTCGCTGGCTTCATTAATCATTCTTATCAGCATCCCCTCCCTTTCTGGGCTATAAGCGTATTTGAACTAAAAACTTCTCAAGTCCAAATCCACTCTGAGCGATGAGTATCTTCAAGGTCATAAATTAACATAGGCAATTGCTATGTTACCTACAGGAAAGTCTTCAGTGGAGGAGCAGTGGCCCTGAGAGATGCTTTTTAGAAAGATAACTTTTGTCTGACCTCTCTGCAACCTCCTAGCCAGGTAAACATCTTATAAATAGGCTATTTTGTACAAGATAGAGAAAAATTAGCATTCTCCATGTCATAAAGAGGCTGTTAGTTCAAAACTGGACTACAATATCTTCATCTTTTCTTTAGCTTCCTAATGTTGGCCCACAGAAAAACCATCATACAGAAAACCAAATAGTAACCATTCTAATCCTTTCAAGTGCTTTTCTAATTTCCTTCCCTCGATGATTGGCATATATGTTTTGATATTTATTACAGCTGTTTGCTTTGTCACTTGTGGACTACCTTGAGAAAGCACAGCTCTTACAGCCAAGGGGAATCTCTTACTCAGCACGTGTGTCCGGGTACCAAGCTTCCGGGAGATGTTAAGGTGTGATTCCCTGATGTCAATAACAAAACAGAGGATGTGTGTGTATATATATATATATGTAATCATAGAATGGTTTGGGCTGGAAGGGACCTTAAAGATCATCTTGTTCCAACCGCCCCT
>VYXH01001129.1:37925-62410 GCA_013397275.1 Burhinus bistriatus
GTCCATGTCGCCAACAAAGACGTTAAACAGCACCGGTCCCAACGCCAACCCCTGAGGAACGCCGCTCATCTTATACATATGTGTGTGTACGTATATGCTTATCCCAGCTATACAGCTGTTGACTCCGGGAGGGACTGGGTGCTGCCTGCTGGGAAGCAGCTCCGTGGTTTTGCTTACTTTTTAGGGCTGAAACAGGCACTTTGAATACCCCCAGCTGAGGCTGCAAGGCAACCACCCCTACTGCTACCGCTCGCAAAAACAGGGGGCAGGAAGATTTCTAAGATGGCATCACGAAACCAAAGGGTGAAGAAAAATCAGGCTAAGGTCATCCCGTGCTGCAGGCTAACAGAATGTCTCCTGTGTGGGACAGGGAACTGAAATACAAGGGGTTTTATCCTCATTTGGGTATTCATTGCTGTTTTACTGCAATTTATTTCTTTCACTGGCATGCATAGGTGTGTGTACATCTACACGTATGTAAACATAAAGAGCTACAAAATGAGAACCATCTGGATTCAATATATTACACATAATTACTTACTAAAATAGTTTGGTAAATGAATATTTTAAATACTGGTTGCCAGAAAAAAAAAAAAATAGAGTGATCAAGTGTGGAAAACCATGTATTTTTAAAAGCCCAAACTTTAACTACTTTAAAATATTCAAAAAAACCCACAGTAATTGTTAAAGAGTGCACATAAGACAAAAAAGCTAAACTTTTGCATGCAAAATCACGTACAGGGAGAAAGTATGAGCATGCTCTAAAGTAGAAATACTGTTGGAGGATGAACAGTTAAACTTTTAGAAAGAATAATTGAATCTCAGCCTGCAGGTCAGCTTCAAATGTCCCGATGGAATCGGAGACTTTTTAGCAACTCCTAAATGCAGGGAAAAAAATGCCAGCTACATATTTTTGTTTACTTTCCAGGGAGAAATTTTTGACTCCCGGATGTCCCCATCCCACTGGCAAGTTCAGACCACGGTAACCAGCACGCATAGTTAACATAGTTTTGCACTGATACAACATAACCTATAAGCATGGCTATACAAAGTTAATGGCCTTTGCACAATATCACGTTCCCAACAAATTATCTAGAGATCTGGCAAGGAAATTTGACATAATTTTCTTGAAAAAGCTAAAATAAAATATTTACGTACTGTTCAGGTGAGAGAATTTATACGGCCTTGAATAAATCTTGGGAGTACTTTAAAATTCTATTTAAATACATAAACACCCGAGTTTAGTTATCCAACACTTGCCATCTCTTTGAAACTAAGAAGAAGGACAACATTGAGAAACGTAGAGTTTTGCTTTCCTCAAATCTGATTCATTCCCATTAGTATTTGCAACATCTATTTCTTCCCCACCTCCCCCCAAATGAAAACTCTTTCTTTAAGACTCAAAGAACAAACAAGGTGAATGAAGCTTATTCTTTTTCATTTAGCTTATCATGCTCAAGCCTACCTAATGTAACACGCTGCGATGTGAAACAGTCGTGCATTTTGTAAAGTTTCACTGGCAACGGGACAACAAGGCAAAGAATGTGAAACCTTCTGCAGCATAAGGTGAGGAAGGTCGGTTACCTCTAACCTCAGGGGCTTTAAGATATATCATACAATGGTTTGGGTTGGCAGGGGCCTTAAAGATCACCTAGTTCCAGCACCCCTGCCATGGGCAGGGACACCTCCCACTAGACCAGGTTGCTCAAAGCCCCATCCAACCTGGCCTTGAACACCTCCAGGGATGGGGCAGCCACAGCTTCTCTGGGCAACCTGGGCCAGTGTCTCACCACCCTCACAGTAAAGAATTTCTTCCTGAGATCTAATCTAAATCTCCCCTCTTCCAGTTTGAAGCCATTACCCCTCATCCTATTGCTACACTCCCTGATCAAGAGTCCCTCCCCATCTTTCCTGTAGGCCCCCTTCAGATACTGAAAGCTGCTCCAAGGTGTCCCTGGAGCCTTCTCTTCTCCAGGCTGAACAACCCCAACTCTCTCAGCCTGTCCTCACAGCAGAGGGGCTCCAGCCCTCTCACCATCTTCGTGGCCTCCTCTGGACCCGCTCCAACAGGTCCATGTCCTTCTTATGTTGGGGTCCCCAGTGCTGGAGGCAGCACTGCAGGTGGGGTCTCACCAGAGCAGAGGGGCAGAATCCCCTCCCTCGCCCTGCTGGCCACGCTGCTTTTGATGCAGCCCAGGATGTGGGTGGCTTTCTGGGCTGCCAGCGCACATTGCTAGCTCATGTTGAGCTTCTCATCCACCAACACCCCCAAGTCCCTCTTCTCAGGGCTGCTCTCGCTGCATTCTCCACCCAGCCTGTATTAGTGCATGGGAGAAGTGTTAAGAACTACTTTACAAGGCAGGGTGGCAGGACAAACCTACTGGGCAGATTACTACTCTTAGCCCTATCAGTCTCTTGTCAAAAGCATCCCTGGAGGAGGACCGGGAAGGTAGGTTGTGGTAAGATACACGTCTTCATGGTTGCTCTCCTTTAGCCTAACTTCTCCACTGAGAAGACATGAAGGAGCACGAGCTCATTGTTTCCAGAAGAGGTAGCAGCGGAGCAGGTTTAAGGAATGAGGTGCTTTTGAGATGGTTCTCTCTTCTTCCTACTCTACACACAGCAACCTCACACCTGAAGGAGAATCCTAGCAGAAATATTCTTACCTAGAGACTTCCAATTGCCCGAGTGAAGGCAGAGAAAACGCGAAGAGAAACATCTTGTTCATTAGGACATGCAAAAAGGAAGTTGGTAGAACCTCCAAAACCCCTGCGTAAGCCAACCATCTGAGAAGACATCCTGCAAGTCCCTAAAAACTGATGAGGAATTAAAGTCTTTCTTTTCATCCTTCACTTTTCCTGAACTTCTTACAACTAGAGTTTAGTGGTCAGAAGCAATGAAGAAGGGATAGAGTACCTTTCTTTGCTCCAGACTTCACTGTAGGCCAGGAGATCTGCAACGATGGGACACGTTCTTTCACACACTTGGTAGCGTAAAAGGGGAGGAAACGATATTGGTGGGGCTAAGGCTCCAGCTCAGTAGCAGTCCGAACATGTTGATCTCAAACTTTTTTCCCTGAAAGCTATTTTTAAACTAGTCTAAAAGTAGCTTCTCTTTTCTTTGATGCTTAATTAGTTCCAATTAAAATAGACTACATTTAAGTAGTATATGTTGAAGTTTGAGTAGTGCTCATCAAAATACAGTAAACGATCAAAAACCTGCGCTTACACTGAAATACATGTGCCCTTTTTATCTCCTCAAGACTTCCAAAGGGATTTGGGTTCTGAATCACAAACATTCCCCTCAGCATTAGAGTCTTATGAGTCAGGAAGACAGTCATCATTAATCACTTCTCAAGCATTTTTAACAAGGTGGTTCCTGCTTGCTGCATGTTTTCATTCACATCAGTCATTTACATAGCATAAAAGGTGTGCCTAGCACTTTCCAGACAACGAAGACAAAAATCTTTGCTTTGTAGTGTTTACAGCTACAATAAGATCACATAAAACAAGAAATAATTCTCTTCGCAAGTGGAAAAAAAAAAAAGAATAGAAGTTACAACTATGGCAAGTAGCAAGTAATTTTTTTTTTTCCCATGGTGTGAGGTAAGTTTGCATTTCTGTATTATTTTTATCCAGTTCTTACTTTTACCACTCACCATTTTAAGGAGAAATCTATTTACACAATTCACCAAAGACTTTAATATCATTGTAACCACAAAAGCATTTTATGCCCTCCCCTTTCTCAAAGGAACGCAAATCACTATTTCAGGGGGCGAAAAAAGGCACCCCTGTCCTCCACCAAACACTTATACCACTTGCATCAACATGTCTTTTAAGAAGCAGTAGCAGAGGTGCCAGAGTTGCTGTAATCGGAGTGGCTACTTAAAAGAGGAAAAAAAAAACAAACCCAAAACCAAAAACAAAACACCAAACCTGGAAATGAAATAAATTTTCCATTAAAAAAAAAAAAAAGATAAGATACCTAATCCATGACTGCCACTTAGTTCGTGGTATTTAAGCAAAGAATAAGGAAGGTTTCATTTGTTCTTCCCAGCGTGGTTTGTCAGTCATCTTCTTTTCCTCCTCTACACACTGAAAAAAACCCTCACATAATATAACTGTATCTGCACTCCATGGAAAAGCTGAATATGCTCCTGCATATTTTTTCAGGACTGCCAATCAACCTACAGTCCTTCCATGGGTAAGGAAGGCTTACATCCTTCTCTAATGCTCTTCTCCAAGTATTAGAGCTGTTATTTTGGACTTCAGTGCCATAAATGAATGTAATCGGCCCACAAGACAGACCAGAGTTATGAAACAACGGCTGTGAAAACAATGCAATTAAGGACACAGTTTCAGAAGTACTCTGTTACAAGCTGTTTATTAGAACTTCACTTTGACAATAAATAAGGTATCTCCCAAGCAATGAAAACGTAATTATTTAGAAAGTTAAACAACTGAAGTTTTCACAATGCATTTTTTTGTTATATACATGATTTACTGTATTTTAAACACCAGTTCATCCGGAGCTGTACAACAGTAGGATGTCCATTTTTTAAATTCACACAGCAGGAGACTATAAAGACATATCTTTAATCTGGAAGCTGCGTGTGTAAAAAATAATCCAAAACCGTCTCAACTTCAGGTTGGATAGTCCAGCTGTTACGAGTGAATCCCCTATTCATGAGGCTAGCTGCTGAATTCAAATTCGGATGTATGGCTTACCCAGGAGAAACAGTGCCTTTTAGATTTATTGTTTTAAGGAGCTAGTAAGCCGCTAAATTCCAAGAGTTCAACGTGACCATTTGTAGTTTACTGTGCTACTGCACACCCTGTTCTGCCCTCAACACAAGCGGCACAGAACAAACTTCCGTAAAGGATGATCATTTTCGATGTTGTAAATCTCCAACAGTAAGTACAAATTTTGCACTTCAACTTACTGTTAATTATGAAAACATCTTCTGGTTTGGGTCAAATGAATTCACATTTCTTCACTTAAATACTCAAGACATTTAATATGCCTTAATAATACTTTTTAAGAGTTAGACATTCAAAGTTAACTTCAAAAGAATGTTCCTGTTAAATAAAGCACCAAGTTTTCCTCATATGTTTATTCCTTAAAGAAAATCTACGAAAGACTAATTTGGTTTTTTTT
The DNA here is from genome assembly GCA_013397275.1 of Burhinus bistriatus. Taxonomy (NCBI): domain Eukaryota; kingdom Metazoa; phylum Chordata; class Aves; order Charadriiformes; family Burhinidae; genus Burhinus; species Burhinus bistriatus. The sequence continues at coordinate 43,083 of VYXH01001129.1, forward strand.
AAACACATTAGTTCTGGTAGGAGCTGTAATTTAAGAATTAAATTTTAAATTCTTACGGTTTGATCAAAGCCATGTTCCCAAAGTAAGCTTTACATATTCTGTGCAACATCCCATTTTCTTTAAGTGCAGAGGTACAGGTCCCAAAGTTACGCAGCTGCAATTGAGTTATCATCTGCTTGACGACCCTGAGGCTTTAAGAAAATCAAGTCAGAGAATTAAAAAAAAAAAATAAAACACGCACAAAAAACCATACCAACCAAAAATGCAAAAGACTGAGGCTGTTATGAAACTCACTTTGCAATACATTGTGTTGATCAGCGTAGCTCTTAAAGCATGGCATTAAGCCTATCCTTACTCCTAAGGGTTTCCAACGGTAGCACAAGCACAGAGGGCATCCAACTGGAATGTCAGTTTGGCCCAGTGAGTACTTGGTAGAGGCCTCAGCTCCTTAACTGCTCTGTGAAATGCCAAGAGCATCTCCGGACGCATTTGGACAGCTTAGGACAAGGCCTGGCTGATCAGAGTTCCCACTATTACTGCAGTACAAAAAGCTGATAATTATCAATGCATGAAGCAGGAATGAGACCGACAACTTCTTGGAGGAATTTTATGCAGAATCACTAGAGACGGGAGAGAGCAAGGAGGCAATTTTAAAGAAATAGCATCCTTACAATAAGGCTTTTTGAGGTCCTGACTACTCCAAAGCAAAAGCAAAGAATTCTGAAGCCTGAGAGATTCCATAGGAGCGTTGAAAACGCCACGCTTTTGAGGAACAAAGCCTTTTGTATTGACTTAGGAGGACATCTTGACAACCAATCTAGAAGAGCCACTGATTGACAGCATATGCAAAAAGTAAGTTCTGCCTATCTCTTTTGGCTAAAAGAGAATTGAAAGAACGCCAGGCCCGTTTCCTGGAAACAGGTTTACAGATGTCTGAACAAGTCCACCTAAAGTCATATAAACAAACTCTTCAGGCTCCTTGCTTGCTGACTAAAAAGTGAATACGATATTCTGGAGACAGCAGCAGTGCAATGAGAAAGCATTGTTTTGGGTAACTGGATTTAAAGGATTCTCAAAAAGTCAAAAGAAGCCCGTGATCTATTTTTCATTACATGATTGAACTGTCTTCAGGAGTTGTACCACTTAAGAAAGAAGTCTAGAAGGAGTGATTCACTGAGCGGATGTGTTTTTAGAAGTTATTTAGGGAGGTGTAGGATGCTACAGTGCTTCAGAACCCAGTCATATGGATTGCTCAAACGCTTCTATTTTCCAGGAGTGCTACAAATTACAGTATTAAAGTGTTTCATTACATTTACCTCACTCCATTGTACTCAAAATACAGACAACTTTAAAACTCATTTTACAGAGTAAGCTATGGAGTAACAAGCACAGGCTAAGCACATTCACCTAGTTCACCTAATTGTAACCAAATATCTGTTGCACTTAGATTTCCTAAGGGTTTTCATTGACGACACCAATGTGCAACCCAAGATTTTTCAAAGCAAATAACTCTGTTACAACCCGGCCATTTTAGTCTGCTTAGAAACACTCTGCTTCGAACAGAGCTGGGGTGGTATTCCCCAAAAGCTGAGCAGCCCCACAGGGAGCCTTTAAACACAGGGCACTTCTCACGGTCTTACCTTTACAAAAATGTGGGTCGGTATGAATCGTCTGAGCAGCTGATTAGTGAAGTTTGGGAACCGCAGCAGGTTAACGTGAAGAGACGGTAACTGTTGATATCCAGCCATCAGAGGATAGAAGTTATATAACATTTCCTGCTGAGTGCCAGGCAGGATTCTTAGTCGGATCTTAAAAAAGAAAAGAAAAAGAGCCACAAACACAGATCAGTTTTGTGACCCAAAGCAGTCCTCTCTTTACTTTCTAGTTAGACACTGTTTACTTTCGGAAGTGGGAAAGAACGCAACTACTTTCCTACTCTAGTTAAACTATTACTTGTACAGCGAAACACCACGTTACCCATAAACAACACGACAAGCGGCTCCTAGCCAGGCTTCCGTTTAGCCCTTCTTTAGAGGGAGTCTGCATCCATGTGTTCTTCCAGCCAGAATTTACCATACTTTAAACATCTAGCACACAATGAGTTTGTCCTCTCTGCGTATCAGCATACGTCTAACCAACGTGTTCTTCACTACCAGATAAGTCAGCGGGATCAGTTGATGTGACAATTTTGTACCTGTTTAAGGCCAGAGAACATGAAGGCATCACTGGGTTCCACTGACACCTCCACATCCTGGACTAAGTTGGTCTTATTTTGCAGGTGATATCTGACAGGTAAGGATTCTCGGACTCGACCAAATGATGGCAGATCTTTGGAAAGAAAGTAAGTAATCTCAATTACAAAATACATTTTAAAGTCCCATACATAAAAAAAAAAAAAATGTGTCTGCCGCAAAGAGCAGTGAAAAGTTTGAAGGAAAAAAAAAAGATACAATAACTAAGCATCTAAATCATTCCTGACAAGTTTTTTTTTCAGAAAACAAGACTAAAGAACAGAATACAACTTCATTACAGCTTTTCAATAACATTTCTTCAACACCTAGTTACAAAACCCCCAACTTCTAACGCTGTCCAGGAATGCTATCTAGGAAGTCACTTTGGTTGCTGCTGGGTGTTTTTAGCTTACCAAAAACTTATCAGATACTGTCAGGAAGCTCCTTCAAAATACAACAAGAAAGGATGCTGCAAGAAACTCAGTATAAATGAAACCAAAACTGAGGAACGCATAGGAATTCTGTGTGTTTAGTGAGCTCTTCACTACCTCTCTGCTCTCGTGCAGGTGAAGTGCTAGAAGAGAAACAGTTCACCTGCCCGCAAGCAGCTCCAATTCTCCAGGCTGTTTCTTCCCTGGGATGCAGCCAGGGCGTGGGTGGATGGAACAATTCTTGCCATAGGCGTCTACAGAAACCTACTGGGAAGGCAGCATCAGCAGAGGTAACTCTGGCCTCTGCGCTGCCACGTAACGCAGGTTGATCCACTGACAGCTTTTAAGAGAACGCATTCGTGTAACTACCTTCCAGCTCTTCCCTTGAACTGAAGGGGGGAAAGGGAGGCAAGGCTTGGGGCAGTCTAAGCAATAGTATAGTTTCTTTCGCTAGCTCCATAATATCCAGCACCAGTTTTCTGTCTTTTGCTGCAGCAAGTGCAAGGTCTGGATGCTGTAAAACTGCAGAGGTTCTTAACATTCTAATGGGGACATGTATGTTGCCAAATTAATGTTACCTGCATTAACATGGAGGGGAATGCTCTCTACAATCACATGTGGTAGAGTGATGACTGTACTAACAACAGGTACACTTTCCACAGGCGAGCTTCTGCAGGAAAAATGCAAACACAGACCATGTTGAAAGTTATACAACATAAAGTAACAAGTGAGTACACCAAAAGAACACCACTTATATGTGACTAAACTAAAATTACAGTAATTTCAGTGGTGGAAAGAAAACACCCAAATCCTTATACTGGATTGCTTGCAGTGAGCGAAAAAAGCGTCAGCACGGAGATAAAATAGCAAAAGGCAAGTAAGAACACTAAACAGCTCTGAAACTAACTAAAAGTAAACTAGAAGAAAGATCTACTTCAACATTTGTCTTTGAAAACTGAGTGAATACATAAACCCACAATCTAGGGTGCAAAAACAGTTTTCCCCATTTTAAAAGTTCATTTGTTTCTACTATCGCAAAAGTATTCCTTTGACTTGGCTTCTCAAGTGAATTATTACATGATTGGAGAAAACAGGGAGTGGAAAGTAACAAAACCAGCTCTATAATTGACCTAAGATCTTACAAAGAAGAAAGCTTCATGGAACGTTAAAACCATAACTACAAAATATTTATCTCTAAGTGAAATACGTATTTATTCAAAAAATCTAACAAGCTAAGCAGTAATTAGTAAGGTCCAAAATCTAGACAGTGCTCGCTACAGGATGATCCAAGACCAAAAAAGCCCCCCCAAAAAATCCAACTCACCATCATCCCTAAAAACAAACCAACTTATTTCCTCTCCCCATCCAGGCCACGCGATACTTACCTCTTCCAGGAGATGATGTAACATCCAGTTGCCACCCCACTCGCATTAGTAACTGGAGGACATCGAAGGCAAAAGCACTCGCTGGCACTCTCACCTGTCTGTAAAACAACTATCAGCAAGATTTGGTTTAAAATCAAAGCGTAATCATTACTGCAGAAGCCACCAGGTCTAAAAATCCAATATGACACAAACACAAGTGTTCAGCCAGAAAGGCCTTTGAAGTGCTTTGCAAACTATACCTACATAATATATAAATTCAATAAAATTCGTGAAGTATCCCAATACATGAAAGCGTGACATATACAAATATATGACAGTTTACTTTCTGAACAGCATTATGAGGTCCTTCACGTACACACAGAACAAGTCATTGCAAATTTAGAGTTCATACACAAAAAAAAGTGCAAAATAATGCCAATTCAAATTCTACACTTCTCCCACAGCAAGTTCCAAGACAACAGTGTAAGTTGTCTCTCATGTTTTAAAATGAAAATGAAGATGGACATGGACATGTCTCCTCTCCCGCCCAAATGGATGAGAGGTGGGGAAGAGGGAACACAAGAAAAATCTAGTGGTTTTGAGTTTTCACTCTTTTTTTCTTCTTTTTTTTTCCTCCACTTGAACAAACTTAAAAAAAAAATAAAATAAGAGGTGCCTTTTCACCTAGAGAGCAAGTTAAAAAAAAAAAAAATAAGAGGTTCCCTTTCACCCAGAGAAGAAATTAAAAAAAAAATAAAATAAGAGGTACCTTTTCACCTAGAGAGCAATTTAAAAAAAAAAAAATTACTAAGAAAACACATTTCAGTCATTCAAAATTAATCACTAGTCTTTATTAAGTTTTACAAGGGAGGGGTGTGCAAAAAAAAAAATGAATCAAAAGGCGGACAGCTGAATAGCTGATATCTGGGTGGGTTCGTACCTCCTGACAGTTAGCTCTTTTGGAGCACCAACCAGAAGCCATGAAGCAAAAGGTGCCACAGCTGAAGATCAAATCTCATAGCTTGAAAACTAAAGGACCTGGGAAATAATTGCTTTTTGCCAGGTAACCCTTGAATCTATAGAGGAATTAGTCTTGCAAGCCCTTGATTACATGGGTGGACAGCTGCCCCACAATCAGGCAGCCATCCAGACTGCCTCATTTTATTCCAAGTTTTGATAGAATACGTGCATTTTCACATCTCTGACTTAGCAAATGCACGACGATGTTTTGTTGGACGATTTTGGATCAGCTCTACTGCTAGGTACTCCATTTATTTGGCTTTAAAGCTAACATACTGCACTCTTAAAGGTTGAGATCTGTAAGATTTTTATTATTTATTTTTTTTTTTACATTTAAATAATAAGTTATTAAACTGTGTTAGTATAAAAAAAAGATGCTTACTTCTAACTGTTCTTTATAGTCTACCCTGTCCAGCTTCACATTTTTTAGTTTCATGACTGCAATCATGGACATGGATCACTTTAGCCTTTGGATGCTGCCTCTATCATGTGGTAAAGCGTTTGCATTCCAGAAAGTATACGTAGCCCATAAACACTGGAAATACTGAGTATCTTTTCATACGGCTACCTAAGAAGTTGCATATCAGAAGTAACTTTCAGATGCTTTCCCTTACCCCTGTTATATTCAGAATTTTGGTTACCATCTATCATTCAAGTCTGTCTAGTTGATCTAGTGAATTAGAATCACATTTTGAAGCATACTGCTTTTTAAGTTGTGTCCTGGCAAGCAACTATAGTATTAAGCAGCTTTCTTCTATTTAGAGTTTGATGAGCAAATGCTGTTTAAAATTTCCCCCTTTCTTACTCCCAACTTATGCAAAGAGTATCCTCCTGATAGAGAGCATAATCTAAGAAGACTTACCATTCTCCACATAAGATTCCAGTTGATCTACTGCGGTCATGGAAGCTGACAGCTGTAGCTGGCTAGTTACAATAGTGAGAGGCCAAGGAGATGCACTCAGGATGTCGGTCATCAGTAAAAACGGTATATCTGCAAAGACTCTGTCCAAGTGCTCCAACTGTCAAGACAGACACAAGATCTGGCTATTTCTAACTAAACAGGGTGTGACTATCGAAAGCGGTGCAATTCCAAAACATCAACAGCTTTTCAAACACATACCTTTGTGGAGACAAATTTGACAGCAACATCAAAAGGAAATACTGTTTCTATGGTTACAGTTTCATCCTGTATAGGTAGCGAAAGGGGTGGGAAGAAGAGGGGAAAAACATTATGTTCAGTTTCAGATCTGGCTATTGATGTCAAAGGTTACTAATGTAAAGTTACTTTTAATCATCAATTTAATCAAGTCCTCCTCAGGGCAGAATGCCTTTTTAAGATACTTAAGAATAAATATAGAAAACTTTTATTCTGATTATACTTATGAAACCACCCATCCTAAATTGGGCTACCATACTGCTGATTAGCATTTTTTCTATCTACTAGAAAGGCTTCTAAGAGACTTGGAATTACAGCCTTTAGATTGAGAATATTTCTTGCATTTCATGAGTGTATCTCCAGCATCTTTACATCCTACCCGGTGACACTTGCAGAGGATTTCTTTCCCCTCAACGACAGTGTTGATTAAGTAAGAAACGTAAACCAGAAACATTCTTGCACCAACTGTTCCACAACGAATGTATATTGGTTTTTCCAGCTGCAAAATAAAGGAGACAGTATGAGCCAAGTTATACCTAAATTACATTAATCAGGCCTAGAGCTGCCCACAAGTTGTTAGTCATCTTACTTGGTCCAAGAGGGCAACAGTAGAATGGATATTGTTTTGACCATAATGAATCTCCTACAATGCATGATCTTAATCACGCAGTGAATTATTTTAATCAGAGTAGCACAGCTCCAGTTGCTTTGCTACCGATGCTCGTCTGTTACTTAACAGTACAAGAAAAGAACCATTATGTGTAATATATCATACACCTGACTTCTAATTTACTAGTCACAGTTTCAGTTTGATGCAACATCTGTGTATTTGATCCTCTACCATGTTGAATCACGCTTGCTGACTATTATTGTCTACTGTCCATTAGGCAGTGCATTTAAATTAACAGCTGAGATTAGCCTCCTTATTTTATTTCTTATCTCCCAGCTGTATAATCAATCCCAGAACACACCTTATTCCCAAATTTGGTCCAAAAGGGGATCTAGCTAAAGAAATGGTAAACTTCAAGTAAACAATAGATAAAATATGCCATAAGCATTCCATTTATCAGTTCAGATATCCGAAAGTAAACATAGGTCCTTCCATGACAGTCTTTTATTAGTTGATCCCCATTTTCTTACATGTGATACAGAAAGAAGGTTTTAAGCCTTCACCTTTTCCCCTGGTTGCAAGTCTCCTACGGGGATATCAGGAAGCAGTGCAGGAAAGGAGTCATCACACGCATCTGTTCCATGAAGAGTCACCTGAGTTTTCTGAGTCAGGTTGGCATCTTGCCCTAGGATTAAAAACAGTCTTCATATCCACACAGGCTTACACCACTGAAGCATGAAAGCAGTAACTAAAATTAATAAGATATTAATCTCAAAAAGCAATACATGAGGAATTAACATTGCTCCTTTGGTTGAGGGAAGCTTTCAAAGTACCAGCAGAGGACAGAATTGACAACACCTTAAGTTTTCCAACTTGGAGGGATCACATCCTGCAAGGTTTTTGTTTCATCTGTTTAGGCCAGAAAAAACAAAACAAAACAAAAAAAACCCTCAAAAATCAGAAATCATATCTAGATGTTCCCTGCTACATATAAAACAAAACATGATTATGTGATCCAAGTTTTTCTTGATAGTCTATATGAAGTAAAAAGGAAGTTTCACTGTTTTGTGATTCTTCTGTTTTCAAGAGCATGGCTTAATAATTTTCTACCTTTTTAAAATTGTTCTTCTAAATCTGTGTTGAAAATATGGAAAAAGAAATGTATAGATGTTAAATTACACCATTCTTCAGTCAGAGGTTGACTAGAATAATGGCACTACTGCAATCATGTGGGATAATTTTCAAACCAAAACAAGCCACATCTTGCCAAAGAGTTGCAACTGTGGAAAATACATCACCTTCTCTATAAATGAAATGTCAAATTTCAATTGTTCTTTTAATATAATCAGCAAGCCCACATTGGCCTTGCATATCACATGATAAGAGTCAAGATCATGGGGGGGGGAATTAAATAAATCAAGACTGACTATTAAACACTGATTTAAGAGCCAAGCCCAAATATCCAATTAAATAAGTTTAAAGAACACTCCACTGACTCCAATGAACTATACAAATGTACAGGGAATGTGGTTCTATTTCAGAGTACACAGCACGTATTGCATCCTATATGCTAGCAGCTTAAAAACATTTTTGCCTTTTAGGATAATTGCTATAAATAGGCATACCAACTATAACATTTGGACTTCACATATTGAAAACCATCAGCAATAACTACATACAGCTAACTAGGACTTAGATATACAACATTTGCACTTTCTCCTTTTAATTTGAAGGAATGCTGTCTCAGTTCTCCACCACTTCCCAGATTTCAAGTGGTTTTCAAGTAGATTAAAAGCCAAACCACATTGTCCAGGGCAGGGAAAAAAAGCGGGGGCGGGTGTGGGAGAAAACCCACAAAGACTATACTTAGAAAACATTTACCTAGCACTGTCTAATGCTTTCATCTCAGCAAGAAAAAGATCCATCTCTTAGGAAAGGAAAAATTTAGTTAAATAAAAGGTTAGGAATAAATACAAAAGCTTCCATGTTTTCTTTCAAACTTCTCAAGACTTATCTTTTGAAAATACCCATGTAAGCACCACCGACAAGCAGTGCTTAAGACAACCATAACTGATCTTACCACTAGTTTCTCATCATTCCCAACCTTCATTTTGGTGTGGCTCTTAACTACTGCAGGAGAGCCTTTTACTATATTTCTCTGCATTCCATCAATAACAAGGAGTCAATTAGGAGACTGCTGGATTAAAAGAAAATAACCCCAAATACCTGGCTTTAAACCTGCTGTAAGCTTAACATCTTTGGCCACTGTCTCCTCATGTGACTGGACTGTCACAATCAAACAATACATTTCATTAGTCAGGGCAGGAGGCTCATGACGGAGCTGAACAGAAATGTTTGGCACTCTAGAAATAATCCTTTAAGAGAAAAGACTCAGTTACTGTATGTTTCTTAAATAGCAAGTTTTAAAGCCTAGTTTAAAGGAGATTAAAACAGGCTATTGTTTAAGAGAGTTCTGACAACTGGTAGTTGAATAACGAGGACATGTGAGATTCCTGAAAAGCAACATGATGGGAACAACTCTATAAAAACAGCTTGGAACCCCAGTAATAAGCATTCATGGTTCAGATGTTCTGCCAGGAAAGAAAAAAGCATACCCCCCTCCCCACAGGAATCAGATTTAATTCTTTTGAATACATCTAAATTAGTGTTAGCCTGTTTATTAATAATTCTTTTCCAATAGAGTTTCTTAGGGATTCTTTGTTTGTGTGATGGCTTTTGAAAGAGAACAGTAACACCTCCTAGTTTGCACAAAAATCTGGGGAAAGTCTGCCTAGCCAAGTAAAGGGGAGAACTAAAGCACAGTTGGTATGCTCAGAGACCAATGCAAGCTTTTTCTGTACTTCTGGAGCCTCAAAAATCCTAAAGAATTAAGATAGCACATATCTTATCCCCAGTTAAGCAAAGACATATTAAGAGGCTCATACTAAAGAAGTCCCAACAAGTCTGTCTTCTTTTTTTAGGCAGAGTGATCAGGACTTCACAAGAGACTCACAATGATACCTCGTATATCTTTTCAAGTTTTCACTCACATAGTGCTTGCCTGAATAGTCAAACTGTCCCAGTGCACTTCGTTATCTGGAAGCTTAGGTCTTCGCCTGAAGGAACGTGCTGCCTGCAACGCTTCTTGAGACGAAGCAGCATCTCCACCTCCTCCACGCCAGTTCAGAATCACACATCGGCCGGATTCACTTCCCAGGATCAAATCCACAGAGGTGATCTGACAGACACAAATTTAAACACCTACTGATAACTCTGTCTTCAGACCACCTCCTGTAAGAACAGAGTTTTCCAACATATACAGGCACAATAAAGATGTGTATCACCAAAAAGCTTCGTGCAGGTTTGCAGACTGAAGACACCACACCACTCCAGAATTTCATTTAAAGAAACAGTGGTGGGAAAAGCATCCATGTTCATGTGTGTGCAGTGTAGTATTTGGTAGTTTTCTCCCCTCCCATAGTGCTATACCACCCCTCCCCCCTGGTTTTTTTAAAATGTATTGCACATATAAAAAAACCCCAAACAAACCTGAAGCAATACTTAAGTTTTTGTGATAATTTTTTTTTGCTTTGGCATTGTCAATAAAATTTTACTCTTATTTTTGGTACTTAGTTTCAAGAATTCAAACATTTGGAACTGCAGCGACATTAGTAACCAGTGCCAGACCAGAAGCAGCTTTGTAGGTTTGAGTTCTTTGTAAGCATCAGTAAGAACGGTGTAAAACAAACCGACAAACCTCAATCTTCTTTCCTACATCTTCAGTTTTTGCAACAAATTTGAAAGTGAACTTTCTCGTTTTGCCAGGGACTAAGCACATTGTTCCTTGAGATGACTGTTCTAGAATATCACTTTTTTGATAGGCTTCTTCTACCACACAGTATGGGTTGTAATCCTACAATGGAGGAGTGGGGAAAAAAGTTGATAAATCCAGACTTAAAACATCTTTAGAGAGTAATTGTAGTATAGTGAATATTAAGGCTCTGTTACTGGATCAAACTATACAGGCTCTTGCCATTTTTCACGCTATTGAAGTTAGACTCCACAAGTAATTACAATGCAATTCTTTGACACAAGATTTCCCTTATATTAACGTTATTTCATGCAAGAACATCAAGAGAAATAAGACATTAAAATGATCCTTCTGAAACTTTAGAGAGCTTCATAGAAAAACAAAGATATGATAGGTGAACTAACCAAACTGCATTTGGGAGTTTTATCACAGTATCAATATACTTGTCAAAAGTGATAGATAACGTTGGAAAGGTGTTTTTTTTTTTTGTGTTAAGTATTAACATAACTTTTGGAAAAGAACTTTTGAATTTTTTTGTGTTTAAAACCACTAATAGATATTATTCCAGTCTTATAATAACCTTATATCACTAGAGTTGAGATAGAACATAGTTACCTGATTATTGAAACTGATGCAGAGCTTAGAAAACCTGATAGGATGAGGACAATCAGCTCTCAAGTACACATCAAACTGCACAGGAACATCAATGTGAAAACTAGGAGCAAGAAATTTTGCTTTGCACTGCACTGGAATTAAAAAAACAAAACAAAACAAAAAAACCCAAAACCCCCCCAAAAAACAAAACAAAACCAAAAACCAAAAAAACAGAACAAAGGAAAATAGAAAAAAAAGAAACAAGAAGTAGGTGTTAAAAACACATCAAACTACAACATTAAATTCCAGAAGCACACTCGAAGTAATTGTGGTAAGGACTGTTCCATGTATACTCTTAAAACTTTGGTTTGTATTTAAGTGGGACAAGTTTGCCTACTCACACTGTCGCAAAAAGCTGCTTTTCAGCACTTGGTCAAAACCTCTGCAGAGGAGAGGCAGACGTCCAGCAAAAAAAAAAAAAAAAGAGGCAGAAAATTCTTTATACTTATATATACTTCTTTTGTAGGTAACACTCACTCATGCCCCCTTTCTATAGGGAGTATTCCTTTGCACCCATTTTGCCCTCTTTCCTCAGAATCGTACTTCAAGCCACACCAGAATGGCAGAAGTCTTTCAAAAAGCAAGGGATTCTTCATTAGTAATCCATATCAGGGATAAGAGATCACTGGCTTCTCTCATGATTTCTTATCTTTCTGATTTAAACGAAGAACACGCAGTGCTGAAACAAGAGTTTCGGTGTTGCTGGCTTTAATATACACTTCATATTTTTCCTAATCAGTTACTTTCAAGATATAACTACATCAAAATTTATAATCTCACGTAAATTTGCTTTCCTACTTACCAAATGGTATAAAATCTTGGACTTCTATTGTAAAAATATTACTGCCTGCCAAGGAAACACGGTCAGCCCACAATTTCTGTGATGCTTTCACAGCAGCAGCATCGCAATCAGGTTCAGGATCAGGGCTTTCATTCTGTATCCAGACAGAAGATTACAAATAACAATAAAAGAAAGTTACCAAACACTGACCACCCTTAAGATTAGTTAAAAGGGTAACAGGAGTTTTGCCACTTACCATTAGAACTTTTATCAGATTTTTTTCTATTCGAGACTTCTGATCTTCTTTAAGAGTAGATGCTAGCAAACAGAACAAAACCAAAGATTACAAGACAGAAGTAAGTCCCCTTATTTATTTTTTTTTTTTAAACTTAAAAGTACATCTTTCCTTCAGATTGCATCTCTCAACAACACACATTCTGGGGGGAAAAAAAAAAATTCTAACATACATCTACCAGTAACGAAGGATTCATTCAGTTTTCAGAACTTCCCCCATTTTAAGTGTTTCCTCTTACTTCCACTGGAACCAAGTAAAATGTTTTTTTGGTTACACAAGCATTTCCTAATTTATTGGAGGAAAACCCCAACAGAATAACGCCTGTACCTTCTTGTTATTTATGTTTAAAACCAGAACAAACAGTAGAGAAGTCTGGAACATGCAAAGAGGCAAGCTCAGATAATATCAGAAATAACAACTAGAGAAGGAGACAGGAAGAAAAAAGGACTAATTAAAATAAGTACTCTTCTCTTGAAGATGAAGAAAGGTGGGTTTGTCTCATTGGCTATTCTTCAACATAAAGCAGAGTAGCCTGGCTAGCTAACAGAAGATGGAAACCCATTTTTACCACACCCACTCTAATATTAGTATTAGTTAGCAATTTAAGACAGAAAAGGATTATTTCTGCAATGTCAAGTAACTGACATTACACGAAATAGAGTGCTTGCATTACTACTGTGCAGCCACCCTATGTCACATTTTTTCCCTAAAACATACCACATACATATTTCATTAGCAGAGTGGTAATAAAAAGTCTGAGAGAAGCACATTTGGGATTTTAAAGTCCAGAAAAAAGGTGCTAGCTTTGTTACTTACTAGGGAAAATGTTTTTCCCCTTTAGCTATACTACAGTTCTTCCCCCATCCCAAAGCTCAGGAAGTTTATATTACATTATTTGAACAGTGTCAAACAAAGCTCCATGCCTCAGATATCCTGACACAATCAATCTGAACGCAATGAATTTTATAATAGAATAAAAGCAAGAAAATTCAACTTCCAGCATATGAGAGAAGGTAGTAAAAACTCAGCACAGGCATACAGTTATTTTGTAGTCAAATCATTTGAAGTACCGTGAGCACTGTGTCTGACAATGATTTGTCAAACTTCCAAATATACCTACTTTAATTTTTCTGTATAGGTTGAGTATATTTCTTAAAAGAATACCTCTACCCAGTAGTTCTAAAGAGTACGTTATATAATCCTTTAGCTGGGCCATCAGATATGAACATTTCAGAGCTGTCGTCAATATGGAAGTGAGAAGAGTCCACCATCCTTCACTGCGGTATTCACACATAACATAATCCAAGAGCCTGCAACACAGTAAAATTGAGAGAAAAACAAGTTACACACACTGATATTTTTTAGACACTCACATTTATTTGGCATCATTAATACAAAATTCATCTTCACTAATATAAATGCTAGATTAAAGTCAAGTCTACTGTTTACACATGCCAGTGATTTATTGAAAACAGTATGAAACTATTGTAAAGAAACACATTTATTCCATGAATTTTATGTTAAAGTTGTTCCAGCCTGAAATAAGAGAACAACAGAAAAACTCACCTGTCGCCACATAAAGAACTAGCAAAACACCAACGGGGCAGAAGAATCTTAGTCCAGCATTGCATTAAAAATACACTTTACTATTAAGCATGCGGTACGTTTTAAGAAAAATAAACCAGAACTCCACAACAAAGTCCCCTTCCAAACTGAAGAATTTTAATGTTCCTTAAGCTGAGATGTTTCTTTTCCCTCCTACCTCCTATCCCCTGCTCGCTTCAAGGGTTTCAAAGGTCTACAAACAACACACGCATCATTCTTTATCAGGCAAAACTGCACACCTTAATATGGTTTTAACACTGAGCAACGTTTGCTATTACTAGCAAAGCAGAGAAGTGAATTTTCTTTAAAACTCTTTTCAGCTGTTCAGGACAAGAGTTTCTCCCTACTTCAGAAAAAGCTATTGAAACATAAATAAGAAATGCTTGTTCATATAAAAACTAGGCTTGATACAAGTTGACCTGCTTATCCTAGCCTATCTTCTCCTCCATGTAGCTTCCAGTCAGCTAGTAACAACAGTGAACACATCTCTCCTACCTCAAACATACTCCCTTTACAACATGTGATCTTTGAAGCCTAATTAATGAAAACATTATGGGACTCCTACTTCACATGACCCTGACTCTGTTTCCCCTTAAAAATACAAAGTTAAGAAACTCAGCATAAGATACATCCTTCAGAAAAGATGGTAGCTGTGCCTCAGCACTAAGCTTTCCCAGCTCTCTAGTGATTAATAGCAGAAAATTGCATCAATAAAAATAATTCCTTTTGCTAATTCCCTAGTATATAAACAGAAATTAAATACAGCTACATTTCCGTGTTTTTTGAATTTTTTAACTACTAAGTCTGTAATTAAATGTAACCACCTTCTCATTGCAGTAGCAGGCAAGTTTCAGAAATCACTTCTGGGGGACAGAGAGAAAGAGACAGCACTCAGTCAGTGAGCTAGAAATAAATAATATTTGCCCAATAAGTCAAATTCCCACAACAGCTTACAGCAGGAAGTCTTTCTACTCTACCAACTGACTCATCACATCTCTTTTGCTTTCTTTGGTGTAAGTGGAGTTTGTAGACTCCAAAGCTTCTGCTTCAATCAAATCCAGGTACTAGGAGCATTTTAGATGAGCTTCCAACATTACTCCATAGCAATAAGACACAGTTCTTATTGAGAAGAATAGTACGTGAAAGAAGCAATCATGGATGGTACTCACTTCAAAGCTTTGGCATAGTCTTTAGCGTAGTAATATTCTTCTCCCATCTGAACCACTGATAGAAGAAATAAATGTATCAGATCAATACTGAAAGTATTTGCAAAATTAATTTAAAAAAATGTATCTGATTATTTATACTTACTCAAATGACTTTTCATCCTTGGACATTTGTATTTCTTGAACTGCGCGACAGCATTACTCAACAAAGCGATTATTAGCTCCTAACAGATAAAACCATTACCAGTATTGCTATACATGCAAACATTAGGATAATGTTAGAAAATAGATTTTTTTTTTTTTTTTTTTTTAAAATAAAACTTTCTGAGGGAAGGACATTTTTTTTTTTTTTTGTAGAATAAAACTTACTGAGTGAAGGACATTTTTCTCTTTCAGCTGTAGGGATAAAATCCCCAACTTCTCCTTTTCAGGATCAGAAAGATCAAAGCCTGCATAAGACAATGAAAAATCCACGGAATTGGTATTTTGTCCAGATCCAGAGGGAATTATTTATGTGGTAAGCTATATGCAATGGCAAGCTCCAAGTTAAGGACACTCAAACTCTTAAACATTCTTTTGCCTAGGAAACAGAGCGCTTTAAGAACTCATCCATCCTGTGTTCTAGAAGGGAAATTCTGGAACAAATATCTTGCCTTTTATTTAAAAAAAAAAAAGTTATCTGAAGCTACCCAAAAATAGCAAACTACAGTAAGATCTAGTCTTTAGACTGCATCTATTAACATTTAAAGTGCATATGTCAAGACAAATTTGTAGCCCTTTTCCTATCTGATCTCAAGTAAGGATTCAAGCTTATGTTTCTCTAGTGGTAGAGAATGCCAACATACGAAGAACTGTATAGGGCTTTAAAGGACTATAAACTCTTGCTGGAATCAAAAAGCCCGAATATATTATAATAGGTAGAGTTTCTTTTCCTCTTAAACTCTTTAAACCTGGCAGTAGATTCTAACTAATTTTAAAATAGTAACACTTGAAGATAAGAGAGGTTAGACAGTACTGTATTTACAGTAAATGAAATAAAGTCTTCAAAAGAAAGCGGTGAAAAAGTGGCAAAGCCCAAAGGATATGCAGAGAATAAAGAAGACCAAACAGAGAGCGAGAAAGGGGAGTAAAACCATAGTCAACAATGAAGATCTCAGAACTGCATGTGTATTCATACGTAGCTCAAAGCTGTACATTCAAAGTCTCAATTTCTGAGAAAACATACTCCTTAATAGGAAAACCACAAATTCCTTTCTTAGATTAAAATCTAGTCATTGCATCCTCTCAATCCATTCTGAAATCCAAAAAGCTTTTTCAGAAAAGAGTCATGAGCTCCCGTCTACAGTTGACAAGATACAGTGCGGATGGCAGGATGAATTTATAACAATCACATTCATGGTTCCTTTTGCTGTATGCAGTTCTCCAACTTCTCTTCCCAGGAGCACATTTCACTGCAGCCAGGCATTCCTGCAGCACATTGATTACAGGTAGCTTAGGCAGCAATAGAAACAGAGCAGCAGCAGAGCTTCAGCATGGCCTACGCAACTTTGCTGAAGACCTGATCCTGCATAAACCTGAAGCTCCTTTCTCCTTTTTCTATTTGTTATAGAAATCAAACACATTTCTTGCACTCCCAATTGACATCTATTCAAGTCGTACCCCCAGCTGACAAGAGGGTGAGGTCCCAACACTGCGTCTGTCTCAGTGGAAAAGGGATTACATGCTGATGCCCACTATGTTAGCTGGCAGGATCAGCAGCTGAAGAAGTTTGTCCAAACTGCACAGATACAAGACAAAGAAACATACTTAATATTCCCTGCCGCCATGGTCTTTGCCCATAGAAGTCAAGCACTCCAGTTTGCGTTTCCAGGGGATCCGGATTGGGATATATCACAGAGCACTGTAAATTCAGGAAATATAGGCACAAAAAAGGGTTCACGTTTTATTTTCAAGCAGTAAAAGTGATTTGATGCTCCAATGCACATGCACATAACAGAAGAAGTTTGCTGTAAAACATCTAACCTTTCTAGTCACTTGTATAAAAATAGTACTTCAGAAAACCCAAACATTTAAGTACTTCTCATTCAATCTGACATCCTACTTCATTCACCTTCCCTCGTCTCGTATACTGTTAAAGAATAACTGGGTAATCCTTTTTAAAAACTAGTTCCTAACAAGATAATCCAAGAATAACAAATAAATAGCACCGATAGGAACAAAGACGTTTTTAAAGAACCGGGACATGTCAACTGGAGAGCAGCTACGGATAATTAGCATGTATGTTTAATTGACTGCAGAGATTGATTTTCCACGCAACCCTTTCTGCCAGACAAGTCTTAAAAACCCCCTCCAAAACCAACAACACCCACCCCCCACATACCCACCCCCTCTAATACTAATGCTCTTGTTTCTCTGCTTCCTGTAAGTCACCAGATACACTGCATGTATAGAGAAATATACTGGAAACCCAAAACAGTAAGTTTTCAAGTATCCAGAAATGTAGAAAGTAAAGGTATTTTTCTGTAAGTATTTTAAAAACATGTCAGATTGTTTTAAATAAAATAAACAACACATTTGCTCTGGAGTAACTTTTCCAATACACAACTAAAATTGTAAAGTTACTAAGCACTAGAAAAAGAAACATGTCCTTTCTTTGGATTTCATTTACACGTATTACAGATTATTCCACTACCATTTGAGACTAAAACACTAGCTCATTTACTATCTGGTTACTTGCAAAGCATTTTCTCCCCTCCCAACTTACATCATGGTTACAAAGCATACTTGCTAGTTGTTTCCGTTCCTGTGCATAGTAGGCTGCCTGCTGGTAATAGAAACCTGGATTCTGCGTTTGAATTGCTGTCAGTCCCAGCTTAATTGCCTCATCAAACAAGTCACCAAAAGCCTGAAATCTATTAAAAAAATTCATAACAAAGATTACATACAGAATAACAACTTGAACTGAGAGGTGCACTTCAATTAAAAGTTCTGGTTAGTGTCAAGACAGATGATACTTCTCTGAAGTTTTGCATCTAAGTTCTATGGCTGCATTTGTGTCACACCTGTTCACTCCCAGAGAAAAGCGGTCAATAATTAACGCAAACCAGAATAATAGCATACAGTTGCTATGATCTAGTGTATCTCTTTCTTAGATAAAGAGCTCAGAACTTGTATCTTGACGAGACAAGTGAAACAGTGGACTTCACAAGGTTATATAGAAGAACTAAAACATAAACATTACTAAGCAAAAACATACTGTTTAGACATCCAGGCAGCATGCTCAAAAGCCAGTTCTGCACTTCCTATTTTTTTCTTGCACAAGTCGATATGTTTCCTGAACTGAGCAATTGCATCCAGTGGAGTATTATGCTGAAAACAGAGGCGACAGATCTAGAAGAAATCAAAATAAGAGGAAAAAAAATGCATTAGGCTACTAAGGATTAGCTTTAAAAAAACCCCAACAAACAAAAAAAGCCACTCACAAAAACCAAAACAAACTAATTTTACATATTTCTGAAGAGCTCAAATAGCATAGAAGAGAGAGAGAAAACCAGATGTAAACCATAATGTACTACACCTGAAACCATGTGGTCCCCTATTTCATCTAATGTTATTTTTCTTCCCCTTCTCCCCCAAGTCATCAATGGAAGAGTGCATAACTCACAGCCAAATTCAAGATGGAACTGCAAAGCCACCAAGAGTATCATTATCTTTGAAGCCTGCAGTCTGCAAATGGAATTTGATGGAATTCAGCTCCAGGACTGCTATAAATGGTGGGATAGTTTTGTTCTACCTAAAGGCCCCCAAAATACCACAGAAGTATGGTCTGATTCTTAGAGAGTTATCTTCCTCCTCTTAACAAGCAGTAACTGAACAAGACTGACTTAAGCTTTGCAAGATAACAAAAATGTCTGAAGAACAAGCAGCCCTTGTTTTCATTCCCCCTGCACAGACTGAGAGTTAAAGGAATCCCGGTCGTTCAGATGACTGCATCTCAAATGAACTCAAATCCTTCACGACACTCCCAAATTCCAGCTAACGATCTAAGAATCTTCCTTTGCATGGAATTCAGAAGTCTTTGCAAGTCTGAGTGTAACTGGCATTCCACTGATAGCTGTTTCTAATCCACCACCTTAAAAGCAATATAAAATTGAACTTTTAAACATCTACACATTAAAGATGCAACAACTTTTTTTTTTTTTTT
>VYXH01001129.1:69094-121508 GCA_013397275.1 Burhinus bistriatus
GGCAGGGTGGGATCTGCGCGCGCCATGGCGGCAAACGAGGCCCAGGAGGTGACCCCCGGGCCCTGGCCGCGCTGGGCGGGGAGGCCGTGAGGGGGAGCCGGCCCGGGAGGCTCCTCCGCAGCGGCCCCGGTGGGGAGAGGGGCCTCGGGGTGGCGGGGAGGAGGGAGGC
Organism: Burhinus bistriatus; assembly: GCA_013397275.1. Classification (NCBI taxonomy): domain Eukaryota; kingdom Metazoa; phylum Chordata; class Aves; order Charadriiformes; family Burhinidae; genus Burhinus; species Burhinus bistriatus. The sequence continues at coordinate 69,264 of VYXH01001129.1, forward strand.
GGGCAGCGGCGGGGCTTGGCGGGCAGGGAGGAGGGCGGGAAACCGTCGGGGCCGTGTACAGCTTCGGTTGGGTGGGAGCTTCGCGTTGGGGCTGGAATGGGTGACCTCCTTCTCTGCTCCCTGCCGCAGATGGAGCTGGAAGCGCTGCGCTCTATCTACGAGGGAGATGTGTGCTTCAGGGAGCTCAGCCCGGTTTCCTTCCAGTACAGGGTAAGGCAAGGTGAAGGTCTGCCCGTCGCTGCAGCCCAGGCTTCCCCTCAAAGTTACTTTGCTGCCTCGTCGTTGACATACCGGGGTTTTTTTTTTAAAACAAATGGGTATTCCACGGGTAGTGAAGGTGTCGTGGTTTAGCCCCAGCCGGCAGGTAGGACCACACAGCCGCTTGCTCACTGCCCCCAGTTTGGGTAGGGGAGAGAATCAGAAGAGTAAAAGTGAGGAAAAACTTGTAGGTCGAGATTAAGACGGTTTAACAGGTAGAGCAAAAGCCACGCACACCAGCAAGCAAAGCAAAACGAGGAATTAATTCCCTGCTCCCCATGGGCAGGCGGGTGTTCAGCCATCTCCAGGAAAGCAGGGCTCCATCACACCTAATGGTGACTTGGGAAGACAAACGCCATCACTCCAGCCGTCGCCCCTCTTCCTTATTGCCCCAGCTTTATACTCTGAGCATGATGTCGTATGGTATGGACTATCCCTTTGGTCAGTTGGGGTCAGCTCTCCCGGCTGTGTCACCTCCCAACATCTTGTGTCCCCTCAGCCTACTTGCTGGTGGGGCGGTGTGAGGAGCAGAAAAGGCCATGAGAACTTAGCAGCAACTGAATACACCAGTGTGTTACTGACACTATGTCCCATCCCAAGTCCAAAATACAGCACTATAACAGCTGCTAGTAAGCAAGTTAACTCTATCCCAACTGGAACTACGACAAAAGGCTAGATCCATAGGCTATTGTTTCAGGATCTTTCAGTCTTTCATACGATGATCCTTGATAACACAATGCGTAATATTTAGGAACCTGCTCCCAGCATGGGTTTATTGTCACTTAGCTAGGCATCCTGCTTACACATCTATGTACCTACATAGCTAGAACTGTCAAACTGGCTGAAGGAGCCAGCATGCTGAGTAATATTTAAACTAGCTGGTCACAAATGTCACTTGTAGAGACTTTTATATGTAAAGCTCTGAACCTCCCTTATTTTAGTCCAGAGGTGGTTGGATTAAATTACAGATTTAACCAATTTTGTTGCACTAGTCTTCCAGATCGATGTGTGAAACAGTTATTTATGTTTGCGTAGTATGCCTTTGGTACCACCTGTACTAGTTTTAAATTTAAAAAAAAAGGTGTTTTTTATTTAATTTAACATAATTTTAAGGATTATATGTGTAATTTGCATTCACTAAATTGGTTTAATGTGCAAGATTATTTATACTAAAGTGTGCCGGTTTTCATGTTATGTTTTTTTTTAATCCAGTCTCATTCTGCTGACTTCTTAAATCTTTTACTACTCATTCTTTCTTATAGTGAAATAAAATATCTGTAGAGATGAGATGTAAATACTGAAATTCTTATCTATTGTTTTTGCTATCTTGGGTCACTAGTTTATCATTGTCTTTATTTCAGCGCTGGCTTGTGGTTTGTTTTCATATTGCTCTGAGCTTGGATGCGTGGGGGGAAAAAAGAAGGCTTCATCTTCTCTGTTCTCATATGGTTGTATAATATTTGGCTTGCAGATGCTACAAAGTAGCTTTTAAAACCAAGTGATTAAAAAAAAAAAAAAAGACCAAAAAACATAGAGAGCTTTGAATGTTTTTGCTGATTTTCCTAGGATGAAAACTGCAGGATAGAGCTTAATATTGATGTCATAAATTTAATACTTTTTAGAGAGAATAGCTTTATTTTCTAACTGATAACTTTCTGGAAATAGTTGTTATCTTAACGAATTTGGGTAGTCTTAAAGAAGTGAAAGACTCGCATATTGGCATTGTAATGCTTACTAAGTGACTGGAACTGTTGATTTATAAAGTTTATCTTTTGCCTTCAGATAGGTGAAAGCGGAGATCCCAAAGCCTTTCTAATAGAAGTTTCTTGGCCAGAAACATATCCACAAACAGCACCAGTCATATCGATGGATGCTTTCTTCAACAATACAATGTAAGTATTTATGACAGCTTCACTCCGTAGCCTTGTACATGGGGGCTTTTTGGTTGACAAGCTTTTCTTCATCTGTCTAGATTATAGTTGAGTTTTATGGTTTCTTTTAGATCTTCAGCTATTAAACAAAGTATATTGGATAAGTTAATGGTAGAAGTTGAAGCGAATCTTGGAACTGCTATGACATACACGCTTTTTGAATATGCCAAAGATAATAAAGAGTCGTTCATGGAAAATCAGCCTGTTAACACTGTGGTAAGTAGATAAATTCAGATTTTAATCTCTTGCTTTTGAAACTGTAAAATATGGTTATCACAAGTCTAAATACTTCATAGCTCTGTCTTTTTAATCAGTATATTGGTTATACACATGTTAATGGCTGAACAGTGACACACAGAGTATGATGCCACAATTGTTATATTTAATTGTTATTTTGCTGTTGTACCAAAATGTTTCTCGGCTGCAGTTCTGTCCCACAGAGTAACATAAAAATGGAGACTTGGAGCAGAAGCAAAACTAAAGAGAGCTGAAACAGAGATTAAAGGCATCTGCTCAGGGGCAAATTACTGCAGCCTTCTTGGGATGCAGTGGATTGCATGAGTGCGCCTCCAGGGTCTTGAATGAGTCAGGCTGGGTCTATTTGTGCCTTTTGTGTTGTGTAAGGGCATTATTGGCCATTGTGGTGCTGCAGATTTGCTTTAAGAAAGGAGGAGTGGTTTCCATGTTTGGGAAGGCGGAATCCCTTCAGTCTAAATCACACTCCATGATTAAATTTAAAAAATGTAAGAGGTGCCCTTTGCAACTCTGAAAGCGAGTAACTCCAGTCCCCAACACATGTTTTTTAAAACTACAGTCATGATTATATGTTGATTAAAAGCTGCAGACTGCTGACAGCATTGCTTCTTTCTGACAGTCAAGATATTTCAGTCAGGTTTGGTAATCACACACAGAGGTATCTGTGGAACTAATACGCAAAATATTAACAACCATTTTTCATCCTTCTCAGACTTCAGTAAGCAATAGTATTGCAATTGGAACTCCTGATGTGCCAGCAAGTAAGAAAAAAGATAAAAAGGAACAGTTATCCAAAACCCAGAAACGAAAACTAGCTGATAAAACAGGTTTGTTCACTATAATATTGTTTTGTTTGAGCAGTATGAGAATCCAAATTTTATAGCAGTGACATGTTGCTAGTGTCAGAATCAGTAGTCATTTGTTTGTAAGATTAACTACTTCAAGTCTGTGGTTTCTGTTTTGCTTGTTCTAGATTAATTCTTGCCTGAGGTGTTAGTTCTGGTCCAAGCAACTTTCTATAGAGTAGGGATTTCAAGATGTCATTGGTTTTGTTTTATTTTTTTATTTCCATTTGTGACAAAAGTGAAATTTTCAAAAAATACTTGCGGGAGGAGAGCATTTGGGACTTCTAAAAATTCACTTTCAACAAAAGACGTGGTTTGTTGATGGGCCCTCGTAAACAATTCACATTATTAAAAATGTAATTTCTAAGTCAAAGTATTTGTTTTGGAATCCAAAATAAAACATTTCATTCAGTTTGTATCCTCAAAATAGAGGTGCTTCAGTAGATACTTTATGCTTTCAATGAAATGGTAAGTTTTTGGTTGAAAAGCGTTCGATATTTCAACTAATCCTGCTGATGACTTTTATGCATTCAACCTCAATTTTTAATAAGGATCTGGATAACACTATTCTATTACAGCAATAAGTTGTACCCTGTGATAGCAATTTCTGCATATAATTTACCTAACCTACAGTATAATTGGCAGATTAAAGGTTAACTGTATAAAGGAAAAGCTGTGTAAAATTTTATTCTTTGACAGAATGCATCATTGCTGGTCAGCCCAGCTCATGTTGGAGTTGCCCTCTAAAATTAATGTCAGATGGACTGAAGTGTTTTTATTTAAACAGAATTACTTTGAAGATGTGTTTAATCTATTTTTGTTCTCATGGCTTTGTTGTGGAGAAATTAAGGTTTTTGTATTTTTAGAATTTTGTGTGTTGATTTTAAAGAAAGATAAAGATTCCCCTTGGCTTGTGTGTTGAAGATAAAACCTTCCTATTCTGCAGATAACAAAGGAGAGCTTCCGCGAGGATGGAACTGGGTCGACGTAATTAAGGTAACTGTATTATATGCAGTATTATGAAAATACTATGTATGTACATTAAAAAATAATTTGTACTTATATCTGAAGAAAACTAATCCATTTTTTTTTCTTGCTCTTCTTCCTAACTTTGTTTGGATTTTACTGTGGTGTCTTATTCATTTCTATATGCGTCCAGCATGTAAGTATTTTGAAGTTATCTTTTTTTAATGTTAAAAAGATTTGCAAGAAATAGTAAGAACTGTTGCTCATTTTGGATTCTAATTAACATATTTCTCAAAGGCTCTAAAATGCTTAGTCCTTCTGAATGTTAGAGTCAGAAGGACTTTGATTCCTCTTTGAACTTTGTTGGGTTAGTATTTCTTTCTTATTTATTGAGCGATTAAATTTTAATTTTATGGTGAGGGAGCTTTGCTAGCCAAGCGCACTGCAAATATTCTGTCTTCATATGGCAACAAGATGTAAAATAAAGTTAGTGGTGCTGCCAGGTTCTGGAGGGCAATGGATAAGGAAGCAGAAAAAGGGAGCTGTCCCAAGTGGGAGCACCTTGCTGTCTCCTACAAGCCTGAGAATTCTCTGCCACAACTCTTCCAGTGATTAAGTCTTTTCTACTTGCTCCCTCCGCGTTGATTTCTTCCACCCTCTTGTCTTTGCTGATTCAGTGGAAATCAGTACAGCTGCTTGACAATTTTGAAAGCAAACTATTTTATTTTACGCAACTATAAGTTATTCTCGGTGTAAGACCTAACACCGGTTCCGGTTGTTAAATAAGAGCAAGTAAATGATGATGGCGGTTTGGGGCAGATCCTTCTGAGTTAAAAGTGGCTATTTGTAGTGGGTCTCTTAGATTCCAGATAGATTTCGCGATAGATGCACTACATTTATGAACTATAGCTTTAAGAAAGAGAGAAATAGTAAGCTGATGTCTGCTTTTGTATGGTATAAATCTCTATAAGGGAATTATCTCAGAGGTGTGTGGAGATTCTTTTTCCATTACTTCATCTTTTTTATTTTGGAGAGCTGGTGATGCAGTACCTTCAAATTCAATACAAACAGTACCCTGAGGTTTTTCTGGGGTTTTGTGGTAGTGTTGGTTTTTTGTTTTGTTTTTTTTTTTTTAAATCAACTTTCACGTTCAGGAAATAAGCTTATTTAGTGTTTAAGCTTAAGAAATAATTTTTGATGCTTTTCAGTCTCTTGGTACAGTAGCACAGTCTGTATTATTAATTAAATATACATGTGTTCTATGTAAAATGGAGATAATGTTGTTCTTGTTTCCTAATAAATGGAATGGCAGTCTAAACTTTGAATACTTTCTTTTTGTGTCTCTTTTATAGTTAAGCAAAACTGGTTCTAAAGATGATGAATAAAGGACTTTGGTACAAGGAAACTCCAGCTTTTAATACAGTGCAATTTTGGGTCACCATCTTTCTCTTAATAACTTTTCGTATTTGTTGAAGTAAACATTTTATAAAGCTCAGTTTCCTAACTAGCAAATCTAGTCACAAAAGTTTATCTAGAGACTACATGGTCTTCTTTGGAAAACAAACAAACAAACAAACTTGCCTTAAATGAAGGTTAGAATGTGACAAAGGATATAGAGAGCCAATGTGGTGAAGTGAGTAGTGCTATATGCAGTGTTTATTAATTTATATTCTACTCTGTAGTAAAATCCTGTTATAGTGAACTCAATGATACTGTAAACATTTCCTGATGTTCTTACTCCAATTGAAGAAAAAAGCACTATAACAGTGATTGGTCACTTGCCAGCATAATTCATCAAAATAAATTATTCCATGGAAACAAGACCTTTGTCATTTGTTTATCTAATATGAATGTAGAAGCAGAACATAAATGTTGTTACATTGCAATACGGACTAGAGCTTGTGGTCCCATTTTCACTAGTTACTGGCTGAAATAGTAAATACTAGCGAATGCAAGGCCAAATATTCTAGTCTGCTCGAAAATGAGTGGTTACAGCAGGAGTAGGTTGTCTTTATTCTCTGCGCTATCCATCTGTTAGTCTCTCTCCAGTGTGCATCTTTGCAGAAGGTTGGATGTCTGAGGGGAGAGAAAAGTGCTTTCTTGTACGTGTCTCAGCGAGTGTTGGGATTTTGTAGCTCTTTCACTGAGAAATGGGCATTCCTTGGAGGGGTTTGCTGACCGAGTGGTGGGACACTGGGAAGGACTCAGCATTCTGCCAAAGGTGTTGGGAGAACTTTTTTTTTCCCCCTAACCTGCTCTCTTGTATTGGAAAGAGAATTCATCTCTACTACATGAACAGTTACTGAATACAAGATGCCTTAATGTCCGTTATAATTTTTGTTTGTTTTGAGATGAACTTTAATAAATGCCTATTTATCTGCTGTGGTATGTGTTAATTTTTTTTAAATTGTGTATTGCCTACTGCACTTCTAGGGCCAAGTTTGAATTTGCAAAGGATTTTCTATGACAAAGAAAGCATTCTTAAAAATTGATGGAAGAATTCTGTCTTCCCTCTTTCGGTATATGTTTACACGTTCTTCAGGGTAGCCGTGTTTGTTATTAATATGAGGGTCAGTCAACCTACTGAGAGTCCTAGGAGAACATCCAGTATGTTCAGTACACGCAGCAAATCCGGTGTCTCTGAAAGAGCGCGCTCCACTGCACACGCTAGGTACGGCGTTTGGTGAGAGGGATGTTGGATGCTCCGATCAGTGGTGCTGAGATAAGAGCCCGCGTAGCCAGTATGGGATAGTTCATGTTGTTGGGAGTGGAAGTGTTTATGCTACTGCCTATGTCAAGAGAGCTTATATACAGCGTATGTTAGTGCACTTCTTGTAAATTCTCTAAATATATTGCAAAATTACTACTTGTCTTCATACGTATAGTTAAAGGAAAAAAGGATGCGTGAAATGTGACTGCAAGTGAAAGAAAAAAGATTGAGTTTGTTCTGTGCTTTTCACTCTTGTGAAGACACTGTGGAGATCTGACAGAAGTGCGGTCTGTACTGCTGTCATCCAACAGGAACCTGTAGTTTTTACTGAAACACTTGAGTTACAGTCGGTAAATATATGTGCTTCCTCAATAAGGAAAATACTACTAATTCTTACAGAATTCTTCATTTCCGAACGTCACGATTTCTTTTTGAACTCAACTCGCGTTTAGTAAAAGCTAATAAAATACACAAGGCAGGACTTTTTCCAAAGGGTGCAGTCTTGCCTTTGACATAAACAGTAGGCTCACGGCTGCAATCCGAGCAAGAGCGTCTGGCAGGGAGTAGCACTGCGGAGAGGAGCTGGTAGTACGCGGCGAGCCTGTAACTGGGAAGGGCATTTAGCTTTAGGCTCTGCCAGCATCAGAATGGGCAGGGCTTTTTCTATTCACAAGCTCTCCATGGGGAATTGACTTGTCTTTGCTCGTATCCTTGGTGTATAAATCAAGTTGCCATGACAATTTATCTGAATAGATTAGTTAGGGAGGGTGGGGGAAGGACAAATAAGAACACATCTTTTGCTTTTATAGTGTTACTCTGTGTAACGGCAATCTTGTTAACCTTGTGAAACGCCTAATTTTTCAGCTCCTAGGCTGCCTATAAATCACGTGCTCTTGTGAAGATGTCTGAGCAATCTCCTCTGCTTCTGTTAGTAAACATGTGTGTGTTTGGAAGTCTGCTTCCAAGGGAAATATTCTGCATTGGGAAATTTTGTATGAGTTCTTTGCTTCTGTGTAGATTTTGAAAGGTAGTTTGTGTCGTTAAACCATTTTCTAATATCACATGGTGGTTGGAACATGGTCATTTCAAGAATTTAGGTACTTGATATTATGGGGAGGCCTGAGCACTGGCAACTGAGGGGAGGGAAAATGTAATGATTCTTATCAGGAAAGGCACAATTATAAATAGAGATTGTGACTACTGAGGGAATTCTAAACACTGTTGAAAAATGCACCACCATCACCCCCTTTTAAAGTGAAAAACCCACTGGCAATGGAAAAACAGTGGTTTGTGCTTTATTTCGGTAGGGCTAGAGTCTTGGTTGTAGAGCTACACTGTCTGTTTAAATTCATGGGTTTTGCAGTAGAGCTTTAGTTGGCCTGAGAAGACAAGTGTCGATGCTAGTAACAGTAAGGTAAAAGTAGCAAATGTGCAAAATACAGGATGATCAAAAAGGAATTTGTCGGTTAACAAAATTTTCCATAATGCATGGGTACTAATTGCCTTACTGAAGCACTAGTTGAAAGGGCTTTTTTTAAAAAAAAAAAATACTTTTTATCTATAGTGTTGTTGCAGTAACCACTTGGAGGTCTCATCCGACCAAGCATAGCTTACTTTTTTCCCTTTTTCAAGTTTGTTTCAGAGAATCTTTCCTTGGGACAAATTTGGTGCAGAAAATTGAGGTGGCAATGCCAATGCTTAAATGAAGTTTAGTTTTTTTAACTGAAATTTCACTTGAAGTATTTTTCCCTTCAGTCTTTTAGTATATATTTGAATTCTCAATATTCCTAATGCCTTTGAAAGTTAATTTTAAGCTGCGCTTTTTTTTTTACTTTTCTTTCAAAAAGCAGTCTATCATTTTGTGGTTTGTTTGCTTGCTGCTAAGGAGGCAAGGAGTCTTTCTCTCTTCCTCCCCCCCATCCCTCATGTTTTTCTCCCCCCTGTCAGTCCTTACGGTACCCTGGAGCACATCACTAGGCAGTGCGCTTTCCAGCCTCGGCTTACAGGAGCGATTAGCATAGGACCACGTAGGCAGGTTTTGCTATAAAATGATTCGGTACCTCTGAAACACAGTGACCTTTTCTCAAAAATCTGTCCAGCTCGTTCTTTTGTTGACGCAGGTATTTGAAGAATACAGAAAAAAACCCCAAACAACTATAGCAGGGACACAAGAACTGTCACTATCGCGTTGGTATTTTATACTTTATTTCAGCTGAAACTTCAAAAAAGTCTTTAGTTGTATTTGCATGATGTTAAATACAAGCTCAGTCAGTGCTGTTAGTACCAAGGCTGAAGATGCTCCGTTGCACTGTCATGTATCGAATCCCAGGGAATAATGGGAAATATGGAAAATGGAAAATATTCCCAGCCTGCATTTAAGTATGTTGGGTGGAGGGGTGATGGCTGTGGTTCATCAGTGTGTCCTGCTCATCCCCTTGGTCAGCCTGGCACAGCTGACACTGAACTCAAGGCTGCCCATCTCTGCAGTACCACGGCAACTGGTTTTATAGAATCATAGGCTCACAGAATCGTTTTGGTTGGAAGGGACCTTTAAGATCATTGGGACCAGCCATCAACCTAACACTGCCAAGTTACCACTAAACCATGTCCCTCAGCACCACGTCTATCCGTCTTTTAAATACCCCCAGGGATGGTGACTTCACCCCTTCCCTGGGCAGCCTGTTCCAATGCTTGACAACCCTTTCGGTGAAGAAATTTTTCCTAATACCCAATCTAAACCTCCCCTGGTCGTACGTGTGGTGGATAGATAAAGAATGCCCAACAGATGAGCAATTAGATTTTGGTAAGCAAAAGAACAGTAGGAAAAAAGCCAGCATTTCTTCATCTGGAACCTTTGGCAGAAGTGCAAACATAGGGAGGCTATACTCCTTTCATCTGAGGCAATACAAACCGTTCTGAGTTATACTCTGAACTTCATGCTGTGAAAATCATTGAACTGGTCTGAACCAGAAATAGTTCCCCTTTGGAAACTGTTTCCTTCAACTATGTTTTGTGGCTTATAGTACGGCACCCTAAGCACTTGTGGTTAACAGCAGAGTGAAGGGGGGAGAAAACAATTGTTCAACAGAGAAAATAACAGAAGTGTGAGAATTCTGAGTGGATTGGAGGAGGAAGTGGAGGTGGAAAAGCATCCTCGTACGCAAAACTAGAAGAGCATAAGGGATAATGTAGGGTCCTGCACCTGGGGAGGAACAACCCCATGCACCAGTACAGGTTAGGGACTGACCTGCTGGAAAGCAGCTCTGTGGAGAGGGACCTGGGAGTCCTGGTGGACAACAGGATGACCCTGAGGCAGCAATGTGCCCTTGTGGCCAAGAAGGCCAAAGGCATCCTGGGGAGCATCAAGAGGAGTGTGGCAAGCAGGTCACGGGAGGTTATTCCCCCTCTCTGCTCTTCCCTGGTGAGGCCTCACCTGGAGTACTGTGTCCAGTTCTGGGCTCCCCAGTTCAAGAACGTCGGGGAACTGCTGGAGAGGGTACAGCAGAGGGCGACCAAGATGATCAAGGGACTGGAACATCTTTGTTATGAGGAAAGGCTGAGGGACTTGGGTCTTTTTAGTCTGGAGAAGAGAAGACTGAGGGGGGATCTCATCAATGCTTACAAATACTTAAAGGGAGGGTGCTGGGAGGATGGCACCAGTCTTTTTGCAGTGGTGCCCCGTGATAGGACAAGAGGGAATGGGCACAAACTTGACCATAGGAAGTTCCATCTAAACACAAGGAGGCACTTCTTTCCTTTGAGGGTGGCAGAGCACTGGAAGAGGCTGCCCAGAGAGGTGGTGGAGTCTTTGGCTCTGGAGACGTTCCAAACCCGCCTGGACGCCATCCTGTGCAACCTGCTGTAGGTGGCCCTTCTGTGGCAGGGGGGTTGGACTAGGTGATCTCTAGAGGTCCCTTCCAACCCCGGTGATTCTGTGATAAACCTTCATTGCTTCCGGCCAATACAACAACAACAACAAAAAGCTAAGCTTATGGCTGCAGAGCTATAAATTCTGGCATGAGGTTGGGTTATGGTAAAAGACAAGAGCATTGTAGATTTTCTTTCTGTCACTGTCACCTGTTCTTTCACCAGCATGCATCTGGTTTCATCATTCATCAGGAGAATGGGGCTGCTCCATGGTTGTGAGAAGAATTTGTGTTTGTCTGACTGTTGGGCTTCCTGTTACTCTCTTTCCGTGAGCCCATGGAAGCAACCTCTGAAAGTCTGGTTTACTTTCAGAAATAAGTTAAGACAAAACATCTCAACTAGGCACTGGAAAACCACGTTAGAATATTTGATGTGGGTGAAAGAAAGAATTAACTCTTTTCTCTTCTCTCTCCTTCATTCAGAGCAAAGTGAGGAGTGACTCCAAATGGCTGAATGACACAAGATGTATGAGAATTTATATCCAGACACTGGTGTCCTGTGTCAGACTGAAAGTTTAAAGTTTTACATAGCTATCCCTTGCTGCTGTGTCTGAGCATTCGTGCTTGTGGTTCCTACAGAAGTATGTGTTTAAAGTATTCATGTTTGCAGAAATTTGAAGACTCTTATGGTGATGGTCTACTCGAGTTGCTTGTGTTGTGAGATGGGATAAGGTCGCAGCAATAAGAGAGGAAGCCAAACTGTAACTGCACGGCTTTAGTGGAGAGGAATGGGGTTGTGTGGGTGTCTCTGAGGGCTTAATTTCTTCTGCAGTATCTTTATTACTGGTAATGATCAGTGGAAGGGAAAAATCAGTCTAGGATGAGTTTGGAAGATACCATTCCAGAAAAGATAATCTTTTCCTTCTCAAACAATTATCTGTTACAGTATCACTGAGAGACAATAAACATAAACATAGTCTTGTATGGAGTCACTCTTCAGAGCAGGATCTTGCTTTAAATCAAGTTAAATGTCTCTGTCAGTAATGCACTTGATGATTTCCTGCAGAAAAGTCAAATGTGAAGAAAGCATTACTATCTAAAGAGCTGCTGTCTCTGCCATAGGGAACCATTTGATCTCTACTTATGGGGGAAACTGTGGTTCAATTGACCTTGAAGACAGAGATTTTATAATAGTACAGGGAAAAGGTAGAAGCCCATTGATAAAAAGTACATATCTTCTATAGCTGGTTGACAAATTTGCACAGCATTATCAGTTTTGTATTTTTCTCTGAAGATCAGCGCTAGAGTATTACCAGGTTTTAGTTAACTGGCATACGGCATGATTATGATTTTTTTTCCCCACTTGTGCCATATGTCTTTAGATGATAAAAGTACAGGGTGTAGTATAGAAATTTATTTCCTAGATTAAAATAGTGCTAAAGTTACAAATCCACTCAAAGGAAGGCAACCAGCCTTACTCAGAAGTAAGGGTGTGCCAAAATTAAAGCTGCCTATGTGGTATTTATATGAAAAAGAATGTATAGGAAGATTTTCTTTCTGTGACTACATGTTTTTGGGTTTTGTTTGTGGAATTTTTTTTCTCCCTTGGTAGCGTCCAAGCAGATGCTTTGTGCTTTGCTTCCTAGTGTCCCCATTAGTAGGAAAGCAGTACAAAAAATGAGGTTTAGTATGCTCCTAAATCTGAAAATGGAAGAAAGTTTTCACTTTGCAGAAGTAAATAAAATAACAGAACTGTCCCTGGAACGAAGCGGACGTTTGAAATAGGATGACCAGGTATAGAGGCAAATTAATTTGTTTTAATAAAACTGACTGGATCTGAGTGGCTTTAGTGCCTGGGTCAGTGTCTGTCTCAGTGCAGTGGATCTGTGACGTATAAATGCTTATGGATAATTTTAGGTTGACTCTATAGCTACAGTCCATGTGATTAAGCATTGCTTTCAATAAACTTGTTTTATGGAAGTCAGTAAGATTCTAATGTCAGTAAGAGTCTAATGATCTATTGTTAATAAGCTCTAGTTTCATCCCTTTTCATTTGATGGAAGGAAAGGAGATAGCCTGCTTACTTCTCTGGGACGAAAGAAATCCACGTGTATGCTGTCAACGAAGGCGACCTGGACTTGGTCAACAGGCATTACAATCAGTCTGAAAAAGTTAAAAAGGTGAAGTTCCCCAAGATAATTGTAGTGGGTTATATGAATGTGGATCCACTATTTTTGTATATTCCTTTCTTTGTCAGCTTGCTTATTGTGATGTTTAAAATGCTGTGAGTGCAAGCAGGTATACTGGCTTATTAGCTAGTGTGTAACTGTTGAGTCAGATGAGTTCAAGAGCAGTGGCCTGGACGCCATCCTGTGCAACCTGCTGTAGGTGACCCTGCTCTGGCAGGGAGGTTGGACGAGATGATCCCCAGAGGTCCCTTCCAACCCATGTGGTTCTGTGACCTTGTCTTTCCTAATTTCATGGCATGATGAGAGTTCTCTAACTCTTTCCGCGGTGCCTACCTACAGATAATATCCCTCCCCTGGTTTTCTTCCCAGCATAGGCAAAAAAAGGGTACTCAGCATCACCACGTGTTTCCTTCACAGCTTTTATATAGAAAGATATATTGGGTGGAGGAGGAAGAAAAAATGTAATAGAAACTACTGACTGGCACTGATGCCTCACACCTGGAACTAATTAAGATAATCTGCATCACATTTTGTATAATATAATGCGCAAGCTACAATATGTCTCCCTCCTGATTTTTCTCCTGTTTTAAATGTATATACTTGAAGCCTCTGCCACAACCTCTGACTGGTAAAGATTGGGCAGAATCTGTCTGTGACCGTCACAGTAATCTTTGTTTCACAGACGCATCCCTGCTCTGTTAGATGCTGAATCAATGAACTCAAAGGAAGCAGCGGTGGTCAGGGTCTTGCAGGATCAGGAAACGGGGAAGAGACGTATTCTATGAGGAGACACATGGAATCCTCTTGGTTGGAAGAGACCTTTAAGACCATCAAGTCCAGCCGTTAACCTAGCACTGCCAAGTTACCACTAAACCATGTTTCTCAGCACCACGTCTACACATCTTTTAAAACATGCTAAGTATGAAAAAGCAAACACTGAACTTCGGATATCTCTTCAGGGAGAGAAGATGACAGGAGTATTGAAGAGATGAAAGAAGGAGGGAGGAACAGCTTGAGGTCGGGAGCCTTAAGAACATGGTTGGTTACTCTTCTAAAAAATACAGTTGATAACACGCAAGGAACAACGTATGTTTAAAACATCTCTAAGATATTTTAAAAGGTGATAAAATCTTTTTGAAGGTGTTAATGATAAACCATTGAGGGGAGGAAAGAATGTCACCAGAAGAAAGTCATACACAGGAGCAAATCTGGAAATTTTGATTTGAAGCTGTGAGATTCCTGTATACCAAGCAAATGCAATTTCCATTATGTGAAGAGATGGAGACAGCTCTACAATCTAGCTTCATCTTTCATGCCAGATTTTTGGTAGTTTAATATTTTTAGCGTTGCAAGCTCAGTATTTTCTGGAATCTGCTGGAAGGAAGGGTACTGCACAAAATTTGGATTTAGATGTACATTTTGCACATGCAAATTTGGCTCATCAGTATTTAAATCTCCAATTAAAGTGTCTGTCCTGTGAGAGCAGAATGGTTAAAATGTGATTTGCCACACCTGTGCATATAGGCACAGTCTTGGTAAGGTGCATCATTACATCGTATCACTTAAGTTACGAATGTTCAAAGTATATCCCCTGTAAGAACATCTGTCTTATTTGAGAAATATTTATCCTCTGACTCATTCAAAGCTTTTGTTGCCATCGAATGATGGGGTTTTCAGTGTGACCTGGACAGGCTGGAGAGTTGGGCAGAGAGGAACCTACTGAAGTTCAACAAGGGCAAGTGTAGGGTCCTGCACCGAGGGAGGAATAACCCCATGCACCGGTACAGGTTAGGGGCTGACCTGCTGGAAAGCAGCTCTGTGGAAAGGGACCTGGGAGTCCTGGTGGACAACAGGATGACCATGAGCCAGCAATGTGCCCTTGTGGCCAAGAAGGCCAATGGCATCCTGGGGTGCATCAAGAGGTGTGTGGCAAGCAGGTCGTGGGAGGTTATCCTCCNTCAAAATAATCCAAACTGCAATGATTTTTTATTACAACAAGCTGATCTCATGATGCTTATTTGTGCTAGAATCAGAGATGGAAAGAAATGCATTAATGGAAGAACCCTATCCTCAATTATACAATTACTGTAAACAAAAAGATTGTAATTCCAGCTGATGGACCTGAGGTGGGGGCTTCCAGGTGGTGTCAAAAGTGATGACCACAATGTTTTGCTACATCTGGAGATTTTGAAGAAGCGTCAAGAGATGAGACATCAAACATTTGTTTTAAGGTTTTTGGGATCTTTTTATTTAATTTTGGAATTCAATTGAATTTCTATTTTTAGGGTACAATAAGTGTATTACTGGTTTTATTATATAAAGGAAGGGCGTACTGTAAACATGGCATGCAAAAGAAGGGATAGTGAAACATTCTAGACTGATACACACTATAAGAAACCTCTTGGATGGGCTTTTGTGCTGTATGTAAATCAGGGTTGTATTTGTCTCCTTTGCCTATGTATTCCTTTTTTCATTGCTTTCAGGTTTTTGTTGGGCGAAAGCCTGATGATCCTGTCATCCCAGGAATATTATGAAAGAAAAACTTAGAATTAATTAAAGGTATAACTGGAAGAATGAAACTAACGGAATTAATGCAAAAGCAGAAAATGTTAAGTGTTGCGTCTCATGGGGAATCAAAAGAGACAGTTCTGAGTGGAAAAGCAGCGCAGACGGATGATCACTGGGCAGGTGTTACTCAATGCTTTTGGGGAACTGGCAAATCATCAAAAGAAAATATGGCTGGAATTCACTCTAACAGAGAATCAGACTTAAACATTGCAGATGAGGAAGATCTGTTTAACGTGTCATTTTCATTCCGCGAGCATAAACCTGCTGTTGAATGTGACAAAGAACTGCAGCTTCTTAACCAGTGGTACAGACAGGATGAAAATTTTGTTTCAAGTATTTGCAAACCACAGCCTACCAGGTTAGTGCCCAGTCCCTTCTGTTCAGAAGTTGTTTGGTAAGGGAATAAATGTAGTTTTCCTTCCAGTCCATTAAGGAGATGAATTTCTTCTTCGTTAGTCTGAAAGTCGTTCGCTTCTTTAATCACGGCAAGTTTTATTGCTAAGCACTTGCATGACAGAAATACTAAATCTGAAGTGTTTCCTTCAACGTTATACCCCGCAAATGAATAGTATCTTTATTTAAATGAGCAGCAGTGCTTTTCTCATAGTATGAAGTGCAGCATTAGAAGGTATCATTTAAAGCAAAACTTCCCCTGAATATTTATTAACGATGCTGGTAACACCATCATCAAATAGGCATATGAGATTTTATCCCCATCTTGGAGATGGTGTAACTGGAGCCCGGTGGAGATACATACTTCTTAAAACAGAGGTAATAAGACTCAAACCTGTATCTGTCCATCCGCCAAACTGCAGCAATTTGGTAGGCTACAGCTGCACCTACCTGAAGTAATGGGTTTTTTTAATCGTGTTTTATGGTTAGAGCAGCTTCTTAATTTTCCAGTCTGTTCTCACAGCTTGTCTTTTACTCATCTCCATAGCATGTTTTCCGGGGACATTTTCAGCAGTGATCCTGCGCACAGGCAACAAGCTAAGAGCAAATGGCTGAGCTCTTTGCAGAAACTACACCAGATCTTTCAAGGGTATGCTCCACTTAGAGAATCATAGAATCGTTTAGGTTGGAAAAGACCTTTAAGATCATCCAGTCCAACCATTGACCCTGCTCTACCAGGTCTGCCATTAAACCATGTCTCCAAGCACCACATCTACACGACTTTTAAACACCTCTAGGGATGGTGACCCAACCACCTCCCTGGGCAGCCTGTTCCAATGCTTGATAACTCAGTGAAAATTTTTTTCCTAATGTCCAGCTTAAACCTCCCCTGGCGCAACTTGAACCCGAACTTACTCTCAGGGAGGAAGCATCCACTGAGCTGCTTGGGACAGGTGAGACTAGAAACCCAAAATGAAGAGAAAGGCACTCAGCTGGAATGCTCGGCAGTACATTATTTCCTAAAAGAAGGAGAAAGTTTAGTTTCAGTAAATAGAATAAGTTAAAGGAGTTAGAGACATCGCCGGTTTTGGCAGTCCTCAGAATCTTGTGGTAGGACAAGCAATACTTAAGTGAGTGTGTTACTGCTGTCATATATATGTATGATAGACAGAACTTCAAAGACGTTACTTCTCCATAACCCTAAATGCCTTTTTCTGTTCTATGTACTGTTTAGTCCGCTTAGACACGCATAACTCCTCCTACAGACAACTCTTGAGGCTCTCCTAGAGGAGCAAAAAGCCTGGAGTTTGGCCAAACAAAATAAAATACATGCTGTGAAATTCTGTTTAACTGCAGAGAATAAAATGACTACTGCAGAATAAGCTTAATAATGCAATAATAATTTAGCAGCAAAACCACGCGTTTCATGAGGTTTTTGTTACAAATAGATCTTTTCTGGTTTTCATATGAAGAACAAAGGAAAATCAAATGTTTTCTCTGAGGTTCAAAGTGGTTGTGCATCACAGCTAAGAAAGTCCTTTAGTACTTCTTTCTGCCAACCTTACCACAGTATGGTGCTCATAGTGCTCAGATGAGCACTTAAATTATTTAGAGATATTATAAAGCTATTAACCTTCAATCCCGTGAAGAAAGTTGCCCCTTCTGGGATATCTTGGGGGTTATTTATGCATTTGAAGACTATCCCTGTTGGTTACTGGTTAGTATGAGTTGGATCAATTTAGTTCTTAATGAGTCCTCCTGGCGATTTCCCCGTTAAGCAAAGTGGTTTGTTGATGTTCTTGGCCTGCCCTGCACTTTGTTGATACCTTTCCCTAGTGTTTTGTAAGTAAACTCAGGTTCTTATGCCAGAGCCACACTTGGTCTCAGATTATTAATGCCCTGTTCCATAAAAAGAACAGACCTTTGATTTTAGCACCTAGAATAACACGGGTCTTTTCTTGTATCCATAATCATCTTGTGATGTAGATATTTCCACTCTCTTTCAATTCCACTCTTTCGCAGCATTATTGTCTTGTAACTTTTCTCCACCATTTAACATGTTTTCCATTATGTTACCCTGATCTAGACCAATTAATTAAATTCCAATCAATAATTTATCAGAGTTTGTTAGAAGCTTTCACAGGTTTATAGAAGGGTCTGTGTTGCTGCAAGTGTACCAAGATCTTTATTGCCATCCTCATGCGTGCGATGTTCTCTCCCAGCATAATATTTTCTTAAATTATTTTGATGGTAACTTTTAAAAAATGGAGTTAAGAATTAGAACATTTTGTCTCTCTCAAGTCGTGCAGCAAGAGGTTGATCAAAGATTCAAAATTCAGGGCTCTCCAGAAGATCACTGTTAACTGCTTCAAGGTGAAGACCTGTGACTTAGAACACAACCTGTCAAGCAAGTAGACTTCAAAATGTTTTGACATTCACCTTGTGAGAACAGAGGTTAATGAAAAGAAGTATGAAGCACATCAGAACATCCTAGAAAGCATCCATGCACAGGTATGCCCACCATCCCCTTTCCTTTGCTCACCTCTGCCCCAGATGCTGGTGATTTCTTTTCATCATGTTCTAGAGCTTTAAACAGGGAAAAATTGAAGATCACGATATTTTTTTGTCTTGTCTTGAGTGTACACACTCTGTATTTTTAAAGGTGCATCCTAAACCTGCAGTAATTTTATACTCCCAAGTCAGGTCCCTTCACTCTTTCTTTAAATACCTTCTCCAAGTTCCATTCTTTCAGCTTGGTTTTCCCACCTAGTTGTTTATTCTAACGTTCTTTATCTCTCTCCCCTAATCAGCTGCAATCTCCTAAGACTTCCTGAAGACCCGTCTTCAGTTTGCTTTGCCTGTTACCTCAATTCTCAGTGTTCAGGAAAAGCTATACAGAGGAGAGTCTGTGTCACTTTAACTCCTTAGAGGGGCACGCTGAGTTAGAGTGATGTAGAAGGCCGACACGTCATTCTTAATTCACCCTGGATACCCAACTTCATCAGCAATCCCATCACAAATGGCGGGATTGGCATGGAATTAAGGCAGTGTGAATCAGGAATCAAAATCTTAGCAGCAGTTGTTGATTGACATCCAATTAAAATCTCTGTCTACTCATTTATTGCTATTAATTCTTTGGGTTAGCACCAAACTCAGCTGTGTCTCGCAAATCTGAAGAAGCCAAGGAAAGTATTAGGTACGGCCTAGAGTAACTCTTTTTCTCCTAACTAAAATGAGATCTAAGTGGGCTCATTCAGCTTTGGGGTTTCGGGGCTGATTTTCTGTTACATGGACTCACAGACAGAACACTGTATTAATCTGTTGAGAAAAGGTGTAACACGAGATATGACATATCTACTTTTGGCTTCACTTTATCTTAATTCTTCCCTTCAGTCCTCATCTTAGATCGCCTCTCTTGTCTGTGGATACGTGCTCTGGGCTTTACAAGTTTGTAAAACAAAAAGTACATTATTGAGCATAAACCTGCCCCATGTTTTCTTCCTGCCCAGCCCCCTTTATCTCCTCTTTTGCATCTCAGTAAAATGGGTTTGGCCATTGCTTGTCTTATGCTTCAACATACTCAAAAGCATGCATGAAGGGATGTTATTTTCTTTTCTTGTTGCAAACCTAAAACTGTCAGGTAGAAACGCAAGCTATAGATAGCGCAAGCTATCGTCTAGGATTGTTAGAAGGAAGTTTAGCACGACTTGTGCAGAAAGACGTTATTTATCAGTGTACTGAATATAATGCAGACGTTACTTTGTTGTAGCAAGAGTTATCACTGGTTGCCTTCCAGTATGCTTCGACTCAACTAGTTTCCATGATTGATAGGTTTATTCTCTCTATTTAGCTTCATCACGCCAATAAGAAAAATGTAAGCAAGGGTAAAGATGGAATTGAACCCGACAACAGCAGATGCCATTCCTTCTACCTTGAACGCCTCCGCAGTGACTGGCAGAACATTGTCATTGCCCAGTTCCACTGGTCAGCTCTTGACAGGGACCTTATCTGAGGGAAAGTAACAAAGATCGGAAGATGTAGGAGCTGCAGGCAAAAGCCTGTGTTTTAAGTACCTTGAAAAGTTATAGTGAAAAAAATCCCCTTGTATTTAAGTGAGTCTGAAAACGGTCTTGAGACTAACAACACCATGGACAATTGACCTGGTATGAAGTGAGATCTTCCTAGTCAGCTGCCAGACAGCACACCGCTTCCCATGTGAGGACACTGTTTACAACGTATTTTCATTTTATTAATAGCAGAACTGGAGAATAATTAGAAAATCAGCTTGGTAGATTTGGGGAAAAGTAAACCCTTAAACTAAATTTTGCCTTTGCTGTTAATTTTTACATAGCTTTGTCTATATATTGTCTAAAAAATATAAGAATTTTTTTGTTTGTTTGCAACTATATGAATCTGTTGGGTTGTACGTTAAATGTCATATTAGTTGACCCCTGTCTTTGAATGTGCTTAGAGTTAACTAGGGCAGTGGAAGATAATGGCATATTTTGTGTCTGCTTACAAAGGGCCAGTCTCTGCAATTTTATGCAGAATTTGTAGATAGGGCAGCTGGTTTAAGAACATAGTTTACAGATTAGGTAACTTTCGTGTGTACTTCCAGTGTCATTACGAAATAATGGTGTTTGGGTTCGCCGTTCAGGAAGAGCTATTTATTTACTTGTAAGACTGCTGGGAGTTTTGTAAATAAAGGAAAAGGAAAATGTGTTTAGCCAAGGCTTTCTCTCTTTCTGTTTACCTAGAATGACCAATTCCAAGTTTTTCCCCAGAAATGCTACATGTCGGAAGGAAAAGGGAAGTGTTTACGATGGGGATGAGGAAATTCTGGCGCGTGTTCAGCAGGGTCAGGCTCTGTGAGCTCACCAGCAAGCTGCCGTTTATTTTATGTCCGCCGGCGCAAAGCTGAGTAGAACATGCTGTGGTGGAGAAAACTTGGAATATCTCACCTGTCTGTAAAAACTGGTGAGTTTTTTTTCCTTTTGAGAGTAGCTGTTTGATGATTTTTTTTCCTTGCTTTTTTCCCCCTCCCCCCAAAATAAGTTCAAAAGTATATGTGTGATTCATCTTAATAATACCCCGCCAGTTTATTAAGGGAGTCCTCCCTACGATCCTAAGAAGGGACACCGTTTTCAGTGCTGCAGGAGCAAAGAATGATCCTCCAAAGCTGTAGCCGGTCTGATGTAGGAGAATGATTTCTTGATCTAAAATCTGACCATACACATGGTCCAGAGCTTGGGATTTGAAAACTAAGGCTTTTCTGCGCCACCTCAGTGTACTGCCACCATTGGCCCTCTCTTAACCAAGCTTCTTTCAGTGTTTCAAGGAAAAGACAAAACACCTTCCCTCTCTCAAATATCCCTCACCTCAAATATATCTAATATGTGTCTGTATACACAAATATATCAGTACCTGAGAGGAGTGAGGTTACGTACACGAGAGGAGGAGCAGTCTTCCTCCTGAGCTCTGCAGATGAAGGCCAGAAGCATGAGATTTGCTCATTGTATTATCTTAGCCCACAACTATGAGTGTTTTAAGCAGGTTGATACAAATCCATTCTGCCCCAGTCCATGATACACGAGCAGGAGGATTCATAAATTTACAGATTAATTAGCTTGCGGAGACCACATGGAGGATCCAGTCCTACGTGTCTACAAACAAGTCAGTCTGTACTGTGTAGGACTTGCATGTAAGCCCCTCACCCCATAAAAACCTTACGTTAGTTAATGTAATGCGCAAACATATGAAGCAGCATAACGGGAGAGGGAACTAATTAAAATAATTCTAGGAGAGGTTTCTAGGGTACTTCATCCATTGCTTAGATTTCCAGTTAAAACCACATCTCTAGTGAAGAGCTTCTGATATCAGCTTCTTATTTGTACCTGAAAGTTGGATGGTTTCCTTTTTAAAAGGAGGAAAACATTAATTAGAAAGAAATGTCTTTTATAAATTCTGCAGTTTTCTTTCAGAATGAAAGTTGTAATGTAAAATACATGCCTGAAGCTTAGTTATCATAGAGTCATAGAAACATAGAATGGTTTGGGACCTTTAAAGGTCATCTAGTCCAACCCCCCTGCCATGAGCAGGGACATCTTCAACCAGGGCAGATTGCTCAGAGCCCCGTCCAACCTGACCTGGAATGTTTCCAGGGATGGGGCATCTACCACCTCTCTGGGCAACCTGGGCCAGTGTTTCACCACCCTCAGCGTAAAAAAATTTCCTCCTTATATCTAGTCTAAATCTACCCTCTTTTAGTTTAAAGCCATTACCCCTTGTCCTATTGGAACAGGCCCTGCTAAGAACTTTGTCTTTCTTATAAGCCTCCTTTAAGTACTGGAAGGCTGCTCTAAGCTCTCCCCGGAGCCTTCTCTTCTCCAGGCTCAACACCCCCAACTCTCAGCCTGTCCTCGCAGCAGAGGGGCTCCAGCCCTCTCATCATCTTTGTGTCCCTCCTCTGGACCCGCTCCAACAGGTCCATGTCCTCCTTATGTTGGGGTCCCCAGAGCTGGAGGCAGCACTGCAGGTGGGGTCTCACCAGAGTGGAGCAGAGGGGCAGAGTCACCTCCCTCGCCCTGCTGGCCACGCTGCTGGGGATGCAGCCCAGGATGTGGGGGGCTTTCTGGGCTGTGAGTGCACACTGCCAGCTCATGTCCAGCTTTTCATCCACTGAGTTGTCTTTAAATATGATGTAACTCCGTAAGCAATTTAATGAATATACTATACAGTTGTGTAAGTTGGTCCTATACCTGAACAGTATGGACTGGGTCCACTGAAGAACATGAACTCGTTTAACCGTTCTTACCCCAAATTCTCACACTTGATTACTGTTTTCTGATGGGAACATTGTTATTTTTCCAACAAAACAACTGTCAGTATGTGTTTCAGATCAACAAGTAAGGTTCGGAAAGAAAAAAAAATATTTAACACAGAGATCTAAGATTTATTGGTGCCATTGGTGAAAGCAGAAAAGTATGATTAATTCTAAGCCTTTGCTATCACATTGCTGGTGTTTGCAAAATTTCCATGCATTTTTCGGAGGTAACCAAAATTTCAGTACTGTTTTGCAGTGCAGAGTTACTGGTGCTTATTTTAATATTATAATTATTGCAAATTGCCATTATCATAACCTGTGTATTTGGGATACTGTAATACAAGGTGCACATCGTTCTTGTGCCCAAGAATATAAATTATAAAATATGCTTTAATTTTCAGTTGTTTCAGCTGGTAAATGTGTGCACATGTATGGTTTTTAGGTAAGATATCACAGATTTAAAAGCATATTTTTCTTTTCCACTGGAACTAATCTCCTTGTAACAAATAAAGAATCTTTGGGGTGTAAGATTTGTGAAATAATGAATATTTTCTGAATCCTGCAAACAAAATATTTTTGAGAAAGGACAACAAACTTTAGGCCTCAAAGTATCAGTCAAGAACAGAAATCCAAGCAAACATTCTCATCAAAAAGAATAGTGTTTAACTAGTTCCTTATTTTATTTTAATCAACATTAGATACTGAGAATAGATTTCTGCCTAGACCAAACCCCCCATCTCTTTTCTTCTCTGAATTTGAAGGGAGGTCAAGTCTGGCAGGAACCTTGTATCTTCCTCTTTTCAGGATGAATGTGTCAAGTTGCAGCCTAAAGCTGTGATTTCAGTTATAATCATTACTCAGCTGGTGTATTTCTGTATATTTTAAGAAAAATCTAGCAACCTGCATGTTGTTTTGTTTCGTGGTGGTTACCTTTACCCGTAGCTGCTGTTCTCTGGAGTGTGCGTTACCCTCCAGAGGGAGCCGAAGCCAAGAACTATCAGATTTTCATAGAATTGTAGAATCGTGGAAAAGACCTTTAAGATCATTAAAGGCCATTAGCCTAGCACTGCCAAGTCCACCACTAAACCATGTCCCTCAACACCACGTCTACCCTTCTTTTAAATACCTCCAGGGATGACGATTCCACCACTTCCCTGGGCAGCCTGTTCCAATGCTTGACAACCCTTTTGGTGAAGAAATTTTTCTTAATATCCAATCTAAACCTCCCCTGGGGCAACTTGAGTTGGCTTTTCAATTCCCAAGGGGGTTCCCTGGTGAAAGTCCTCTCTTACACATCACAGGGCTCTGGATTTGGGTATCAGTCCTCAAGTTAGCTTGGGAGCAGCTGGGGACCGGACAGGAAATCAGTGCACCTCCCTGTGCTAAGTTAGGACCTCTTTTGGGAGGTTGCTTCTGTGTCAAAGCAAGCAAAGCAAAGCCTTGTCATATACAGAATCACAGAATCACCGGGGTTGGAAGGGACCTCTGGAGATCATCTCGTCCAACCCCTCTACCAGAGCAGGGTCACCTACAGCAGGTTGTACAGGATGGCGTCCAGGCGGGTTTGGAATGTCTCCAGAGCCAAAGACTCCACCACCTCTCTGGCCAGCCTCTTCCAGTGCTCGGCCACCCTCAAAGGAAAGAAGTTCCTCCTCATGTTTAGATGGAACTTCCTGTGGTCAAGGTTGTGCCCATTCCCTCTTGTCCTGTGACTGGGCACCACTGCAGAAAGACTGGTGCCATCCTCCCGGCACCCTCCCTTTAACATGTCATCGTTCTTTGGGTTTTATGTATGCCATTCTTTGTAACATCAATAAGGACACCAAAATTGTATGAAAGAGAAATAACTTTGAGAGTAAACTAATTATCCCTGGGAAAATTAGGCCAGGTAGAAGCAACGGTGAGTAGGTTATCCGGGTCTCTAAAAGGAAATCTCTGAAAAGTCCTGGCTACAAACAGGCTGGGGGATATTTCTGCTGTCTATTGAACTGACATTTTGTTTATCAAGAAATAAATTGGGTGAAAAAGGATGTAGAAGGTGTAGTTCATGCATATTTTTTGTTTTGATTTTGTTCAGCAAGGAAGTATGTGTCAAGTGTCTAAAGTGTTTATTTTGACTGAGAACTTTGGAACTAAATGTTTAAGTGTTTCCAGACTTACATATTTCAATTTTTCCTTAAAAATCATAGTAATGTGACATATTTCAATTTATCCCAATTCGTGATGATATCCTGAAGAATGTCCTGATTTTTTTTACTCAGCCAATTTTTTTATCCAGCTCAACTGCAATGGTTTCTTAAATGAATATTGATAAAAGCTTGTTAAAATTCAAGCAATTTTTTAATTATATCAAGCTATGTTTTCATTATTACATGTAAAAACCCCAGGGCTCTAAAATGATTTAAAATTAAGCCTTAGCGCGATGCTGAACAGGTTAGGAGCCACACAACTCCCATAAAAAGCAATTTACAAAAAAAAATATATTCTTGAGAATGTTGATATAGCTAATTTATTTATCAATAAATATGAGGGATTAACAGTGTTGTGGTTTGGGTGCACCAATACTGACATGGGCAACGAACAGGGAACTCCTTGGGGGTTTTTTTATGGTAACCAATTGGTCAAGGTGAGGGGGCTTTTATAGTTCTTGTTCTTGGTTTTCCTTCTGTTCATTAAATCACAAGATTAATTTATGTTCCATCAAGTTTTAATAAAAATCTTCCTTTGACTTAGAGGACAGGAGGAGTGCTGGTCGTTCTGGACAAATGAGTTTCTTCCCAGACGTTTCCTTCTGCACCTGGAATAAGTCGTCCACAGAGAAATAAGTAGATGTTGTTAATTATAGTTGAGCAATCATATATAAGCTGGTCCTTATTGCCTCTAAGCTGCTTGCTCCTTGCTCAAGTAATTTGTAATTCTCAGTGCTGTGGCATCCTTTGACTTCTGCAGGACCTTTAGTCTGTTGGTCATAAAAATTGTGACCGATGGGAGACATTGTAACGTCCCTAGGTAATAGTCAAATTTGCTTTCTACACCACCAATTGTGGGTAAACAGCCTATTAGACCTCCGATGGGATTTTTTTTCCAAATTCAAAATCTTGTCATACGAAAATGGTAACAGTCACATCAAATAACCCCCAATTTCAGCTCAGGTTTCTGTTCCTTGGCAGCATTTTGTCATGTCTTTCAAAGGAATGTACAAGACAGTTTCTATCCAATTGCTGTCTAATGGACTTGGCTTTATGACTTCCTCAGTCAGACGTTGCCTTATATACTGGAGCATGAGGTTTTAATAGATATTTTTTTTTAATGTCTGGATCCCATCTAACTTATGAAGGGCTCATTATCCATATTTCAGCATTTCAGAGAGGAGGACTTATTTCTGTATTTATTTTGTTGTCAGTTTAGTTAAATAATGGCATAACTTGTCAGGATTTTTAATAGGCAATTTCCAACATCTCAATGTAGTAAATGAAAAGAGAAATGTAAAAATTTCCAAAAGATTAGCAGGAGACTCATAAATTTGAAAACCAAAACAAACGTTCAATTATGCAGTTTGCAATCGCACTTCCTCAGCAGTGGCTGTTGGGTAAATTACAGGGCTCTATGACACGTTGAATGTGCACTTCAGGATTTTCTTAATTAAAGAAAACAGAAGGGGAGAATATCTTACAACTTTTTTGGAAGAGGAGATACATTATATTATAATTTCTTTCAGATGCAGTAAACTAGCTGTAAAATGACCCTTCACTTCTCTTTTTTAGTTTTCTTGGATTACTTTTTACGCTCCTCCTAATTATTTCTGACAGCTTTTTCCTTCTGTCTCTGCACTTCATTCCCGCTGTCTTTTCAATCTTTGTTCCAGTTTTCTGTCTTCTTTGGGTTTATTTTTCTGTCTTGCTTTGTGTGGGGGTGATACGTTCATATTCTCTGTTTTCACATTTGACTTCCCTTCCCCTCAGAATTTTATTGCCTCATACTTTATTCTGAGGTCAGGGAAGGGAAAGGAATATATGCCAGCTGCAGACTCAGGAAATATACTCAGCTCTGTGTTTGAATCTATACTTCTTATTATTATTTCAGGGGTTTGATCTGATGGACTCATGCCAGTTGCTGCACAAAATACACATTTCTTCAGCAACTGCTCCTATACACAGGGATTGCTCCATACTTATATCAAGGAATTCAGTGAAAGATTGTATTCTATGTGCTCATAGATGAGTAGGAACTATTTTTCACCAGTGAGAATTTAGGATTAAAAAATTCCTCTTCATAACTCAACTGACTATCAGCCTTCCATCATTATATTTTTGTGAAAGTCAGGTCTGTAAATAATTTCTTTACGTTTACTCCATTGCTCCATAACCAACGTATTCCCATTATATAATCCAAACGTTGTAAGGGATTAATCCTAAGGGTACATTTTGTAGATATGAATTCCCTCATCCCTTCGACAACCTACTATATCTTCCACTAACAAAGTGCTGCTCAAGTACTTCTTCCAAACTGAAGCTGAAGGGCGTTCTTTCCTGGTTTGATACGCCAATCCAGCATGCGGCTTTACGTGTTTTTTGTTGAGAATGTCAAACTGAAATTTCTGAGAACGAGATCTGTGCTAGTGCAGTGCAGGAGTGTTCTCTCAGCTGTATCCTAATCCCTGTGTCAGATGGGATTTCTGGCCAGCAGGGTGAGGGAGGGGATTCTGGCCCTCTGCTCCGCTCTGGTGAGACCCCACCTGCAGTGCTGCCTCCAGCTCTGGGGANCATCTTTGCTCTGTGTAAATATTGTAGCCATATGAAAAAATGTTAGGTTTTCTAAGGGTGACTAGTCCACTTCTGTAGCATATAGAAGGAAAGGATATATGTAGGAAAAGATAATCAATCACAATTACTTACGCAGTATGTTTGTCAGGATTTGAATGCTGATGTTTAGGAGAAGTCCAGTGTCTGTCACTCACATTAATTTGATTTTCAAATGGCGCTGGCAATATTCTATATCAAAGACAGAAATAGTTTGCAAAGGCAAATCCAGCTGCAAGGACTTAAGACAAAGTGTTAGAAAGAAAATTGATGAAAGAGGAAGGAAGCAATAGGCCATACATAAAAGAGATTATAAAGAGAATCATCCAAAGTCTATGCTGATGTCCTTATTCAGTACAGTATTTTATCACCGGTATGTCTGAAGGGTGTAAAAGCTGGATTTGCAGCCAATAATGACACTGGGAGCACCACAAATCATAATGTATTCTGCATCTAGATTCAGGGCAGGCAGAGACAGAGGCAAAATATTTCAAAAGAAGCAAAATCAAACCACGTTAAAAATCCCAACAACTGTACATGACAATCTTTTGTAGCATTAAAATGTGCAGTTAACTAGCGTATTTGGCAATCAGATAGTTTTTTATTCCTGAACTGTCACTGCCAGAGCAGCAAGATTGCCCTTCCAATCCTCCCCCTCCCAGTCATGTCAGAGCTGGTATAAAAAGTCCAAATCTGGCTGCATCAGAGCGTCTGGGGTTTATTCCGCACCTTCCTCATCTAGTTGGTTCTGACGGTATAGACCTGATGTTGTCATATGCCTCTTGCACTGGGTTGTGCACGCACATCTGGAAACAATTCAGTCTTCCTTCTACATGCACTTAGTCTTCAGGTGTTATTTAGTAGTGTGACAGCATAAGGCTACGGGTATGTTTTCTCTGTTTTGATTGACTCTTCTTTTGTACAGGAATAGAAATTAGCCGTGGTGTTCGGTGCTAGCAAAGGAGATGTGGTTGGTAAGGTGATATGCCAAGAGTCTGTGGCCGCTGTTGAGGGAGAAGCTGTAACTAACAGCTGCTTCCTTGTGATCCTTAGGTAATGAATGTTTAGAAAATATATTCTTGCTTCTCCAGAAAAGGAAGTTCTGCCCAATTTTTTAGAATATTTGGGTGGCCCGTGAGGTTTTCAGGAGCATCTTCTCTAAATTCTTCTGGAGTTTTGGAAAATCACCCTGGCAGCCTTCCAGCAACTTTAGGTGCCTATTTCCTCCTAAAAATCTGGGCTTTTACCCCTAACTTTTTCAGCCAGCTGTGTTCCCTCTCAAGGCAGGAGGTTTCAGCTCTCTCACGCCTCCATTAAACCTTCCACATTCTGGTACCTGCATCCTACCATGCCTGGCAGCTGCTCCAAGAGCAAATGCTGAATTACCCCATTACTTTCAGAAGGGTCAGCAGGGCTGCCCTTGCCTTACGCCGAGGTGAGTTTGACCCTAAAATATTCTTGAGACACCACATTTGCTTTTCAGATAGCGTTATAGATTAAAAAAACAATTGCTGTTTTAAAAGTGCCTGCAGCGGTGTGGTAGAAACCTCCCTCTTGTTCCTTATGGGGCAGCAAGCTATTATGCGAGTAGAACTTTTTGGTGTTAGCACCTTTGCCTACTCTCGCACTCTTCAGGGCTGCTGCGATGATTTTATTTGCACCTGCTTCATTGATCATCGGGGCTATCATCTCGTGGCGTTCAGCCGTATTCCAGACACTAATACCACTGAGATGGTACTCTGGAATCTGAAGACCACAAGCATGTGGCCAAGTTACCTTCAGTTCATCTTGAAGGTGAGTGGTGTCATTTCTGTTGCCATTTGTTAAGTAAAGGAGAATTGTTTCTTTGGATTGATCCATTTCTGAAAGGATCATGCAAATGGAAATCTCAAACTATCGATATTGTCATTCCATATTCTGTTTCATTAATCTCTTCTACTTTACCATGGTACATTATTTAATTTCCTATTGTTTCACGTGAACATCTGTAACAAGATTGCAATGAAAAACGGTGTGCCATGTGGTTAAAAAAATGCATACCTGGTGAGCTAAGTGCTCAGAAATCAATCATGCAATGAAGGACATGGGCACAAGTGGTGAACAAGTGTTTTCATTCTTGTGAGAATACAAGAGATCTGAACCAAATTTCATGCAGATTTTGTGGAACTCAAAGACAATTTAAACAAAGTTCCAAAGGTTATGATTGCTCCTTACCACTGAAATATGTACTCTCTAACCCTAAAAATCTCCACATTCTGAAAACCAAAGATAGGATTTTCAGTGCTGCATTCAAGCTTCTGGTGCTATCTCAATATTTTATCAGTAAACTCAATACTATGATCAAAGATCTATAATTGAATATACATTTTATATCTTCTTGTAAATAATATGAGATTCAAACATATATTCAATGGCGTTAAAGTAAAAAAATGGCTTATTCTAAAAAACATCCTTAAATCCTGTGCAGCTTAGCTCAGGAAAAGATACCTGGAAACATTCCTTCTGAACACAGTCGTTTTGGTAAGACAGCTGCAGAGAGAAAATTTTGCCGATTTCTACATTCTCTGTAGGCCAGATTGCATCAGGCTTTACACAGAGCGAGCGGCACCCTGTATTTCACCTAGAAAGTGAAATGATCACCACTGCAGACGTTTGTGTACCTGGCCTTTGTGTACTTACCAAAAAGGTGGACAGCAAAATTCAGGTAGACCATTCAAGCAACCTCACAAGCCAGTCCCAGTAGAACAACCACAGACACAAGTGTTAATTGCAGAATATCCTATTCCTGTGCTACAAATATTTGTTGGGGTTTTTTTGTTTGTTTTTTTGGTTGGGTTGGGTTTTTTTTTTCAATTTAGCCTTAAATATGTAAGCGTTTGTCCTGAACTTCTTTGTTTAGCCTTTTGTGATGGAGAAGGTTCCACCTTCCCATGTGGAACTTGGCTGCAAAGATCAGTGACCAGTTTTTGACTGTTACTACAAAGAAGGGAAAAAACACAAACGGAATTTGAGACATTGTGGCTATGCAGAATTGTCCCAGGCAAGTTCAAAATACACAGGTATTTGATGTTTAAACATTCCTGTTCTTTCAGATTAGGGCAGGTAGAGCAGACAAGACAACATGACAGGCACAATGTTGCATTTGAAACTGGGACCGAAACCTTTAAAAGGTGGTTCTGCCAAAAAGAACAGACGAAATATACTCATTTCCGTAATTTGTGCCTGAATTGCCTTGCCTGTTTCTGAAGTAGTTTACACATTGCAAAGGGCTGGATTTAGAACTGACATAAATGAACACAACGCTGAGCACTGCTGGAATCATCCAGTTAAAAACAAGTTGAACACGAAGAGTTGGCCAAAGGACTCATCCTTGCAACACCTTGATGTGGGGGCTTTTTTTAGAATGCGTCTCAGCCAAATTATAGCCAAAAAAATGAAGAAAAAAAATAGAATTTTTTTTAACGATGAAAGCTCAGAACTCCAAAAGTGAACTCCTGATTCCCACTAGTTTCAGCGAGGCCAGGATTTCAGCCCTGTGTCCCAACTGGATACGTATATATCTGTGCTGGGGAACTGGAGATCACTGTCACGGCAGTGTTCAGAAGATTCAAAAACCAAGCCACTACAAACTTTGAAACATAACAGGGACAACTCTGTAGGCAGAATAATTACTAGTCATAGATTGGTGAGTGTTTTGTTTTGTTTTTGTCTTGGAGATACGTCGTGTGCAGGAATCTCAGTGCTGGAGTGATTACAGCGTGGAACATAGTAGAATCAAGATTCCATGCTGTTAGACTGGAAAAGGGACTTGTAGAAAGCATTGGAATGGTGCTGGTGAGGGATACAAAACTCTTCATCTTCACAGACAAGGGTTTGGCCTCTCTTACGGATTCCCTGAGACTCATTTTTCAGCTACTAAATACAAATTTATTCAGAAAACAAGTTTTGGGGTGTGTGTGCATTTTTTTTTACATTTCTGTAAAACCTAATTTAACAAGACATTTACTTAGAGAGTTACACAAAGCAGGCAAGGTGGGTTTTTTTTTTAATATTTTTACTAGATTCTGTTAACTTAGGACCTTTTGAAAAAGAAGTATGTGGAGAAACAGTCAGAGGTCATTACATCTTTCCTTGCCAAAGTAAAGAGTACAGGATTCTTGAGGGAGGGCCGCTGCTTGTCCTCTCTGAGAACAGGTAGGAGTTTGTCTCTGGCACTGACTGCATCATCCACAAAGTTTTGCATATAGAACAAACCATATGTTCATGCTCTGTAAAGCTAACTGCTAAATACTTTTAAGTAGAAGGATTGTTCAGTCAACCATCTTATTTTTTTTTTCATATTCTTGAGTCACAGTAGACATTAGCCTAAAGGGCATTCTCTTAAAATCCATCAGATACTCATGGAAGTGTCTCTAAATAAAGTTAAAACCTGAAAATTAGCAATTCTTTACAGTGTATTGTGTCTCTGAGTGGAAACTTTAAGTCTGGTTAAGGTCAGCTGTACTTCGTAGTGTCAAAGGTACTGTGGGACCCAAACTGTGAGCTCAGGCTCCCTTTTCCAGAAATGGAGGAAGACAAAAGAAGTCACTTTCTGGGGATAAAACCCTTTGACGGCAATAAAGACCTCACTGGAGCAGAAAGATGCAACTCGTTCTTCCCTGCCTGTTGGACTGAGCTGGTTTTCCCTAGCGTTTGTGAGGTCTGTGAGAAATGTTTGGATAAGATCTTTTGGTGCTGTTCCCAGAACATGGTTCATGTGATGTCAAAGAATCCTGTGGTTCTGCCAGGGACCTTGTTGTCATTGGGAATTTGGAGTCTGGGTTTGTAAGGCGTTGGCTGCGGCCACAATACAAAGACAAAACTCCTGAGCAACCTATCCTGGCAGGCCATCGTCTGTCAAAGGCCACCAGTGACCTGTACCAGGAGACTCCACCCCAGAGGAGAATGAGCAAGGGAGCGACAGGTGACAGCTCTAAATTCTTTAGCACTGCAGAGCTGGAGCTGAAACATCGGTTGTGCAGGCCATGTATCTGCACAGAAATGTGAATTATTTTAATAAATAAACCAGCTTATCGTAACCTTCCTTAAAGCCAGAGTCTTGAAGCAGGGAGATCAAAGAGACGAAGACCGGATTGATGTACAATTATTATCGTCCTTCAACTGCACAAATTTTAGTGACCCTAGCTGCCTGAGAAGTGAGAAGGAGGAACTGTGACTATGCTCACTTAAGTACTATTTAAGTAACATCACTGTCTCTCTAGACAGCACTCTAGACCAGTGGTTTCCAATCTTTGCTCCGTCTGTAACCCATAGATTTTCTCCAGTCCTGGCTGAACTGAAGGTAAGCATACAGACAGTTTTCCTCACTTCTTTCTGGTGACCTCTTAAAGTCTGAAGTTGCAGACAGTCTATTTTGACTTCTGAGTAAACTCAAGGAATTTATCTTGTATCTACCATTGCTGTTCACAGTAGTTATTTAAGGTGCAACCTTTCCCCACCTGCTTATAATATCCAAAAGATGAGAAGGACGCAAACTTTCCAGAAGTCTTAAAATTGTAGTGACCACCCATTAAATGAATTGTGCATCCTTCCTTCTGAGGAATTTTGCTGCTGTGAATGTAGTCAAAAGGTTGTATTGGGTGACAAATGTCAATATTCAGTATTTTTTCAGAACTTTGGACCCCATGGGAAAGGTGCAAGGAAATTAAGACAGGAGAAGAAGGTATAACAAGAATGGAAAAAATGCAACTTGCGAGTGAAAAACAGAATGGCATTGATCAGTACTTCCTTAGTGGAGATGAAAAGGTGAGAAACAACATCTGAATATATCAAGTTTTCTTTCATTACAATATACTTGCATTTTCTTGCATATGTGCGTGATTTGTGTCAGATGAAGTGAGTGGCATCACTCGCTGCCTGTGTCTTCTATTTCCATGGATTTGCAATTATATTTATTGAAATCTGCTGTCTTTATAGTGAATGATAAATTCTATCACATAACAAACTGCTTTATCATTTGGTATGATGCAGATCTTTTTTCCTAACACAAAATTTACACCATTACAGTTTTGCTCAAATCTCAAGATGTTGTTCTGCTTACTGATGGATACGTTATGTAGTACCTGTTGGAACGCTGAGAAGCTGTTTTGTCTTACTTGTTTGGTTTTGGTTGGTTGGAGTTTTTTTTTAAGGTTTCTTGTTTCTATCTTGTTTTCATTCCATAGTTTCCGTTATGATCTGGTATCAGGAAGTTCTTGAATAGGCAAGTGTTTTGGGGTCATAGTCATAATTAAGTCCACCTTTTGACTGCTTAATTTACACTGATTAATTTTCTAAGTGGAAACTCTGTAGTTGCTCTTCCTAAAGATCAAATTTTAAATTGTAATAAGAATTTCACAGTTTTGTTGTGTTGTAACCAGAATGTCTTTTTTCACAAGTTTGCAAAGTTTATTTTCTTTGCTATTTACTGTCATGTGCACGTATGAAGTACCACTGGTGGGCTGTGTTTGGCTTTACTATGAACAGTTTCCCATCTGGCTTACTGTACCTCGTCTGTCCTGTGTTCATTTGACATGATTTACCCTCATTTTCTCCGTCACCCCTGCATCGCGTCAACAGACAGATCAGCTGGAGAAGTTATTCACGTGTACATATGTGTAAATATACAATAATTTATACATCCATATGAAAGGGCTTATGCCGTTTGGTTTTAAGGTTCATTGGCAAACACCAATGCTGATTAACTACTCATATAAAAAATTACGCTAAGAATTGAGAAAAGGGTACGTGTTTTTAATTAGATATAAATGAGATTTAAAAAGCGCCGATGGAAATCTGCAGAAAAGTTCTTGAGCTTGTGACTGACTTGCCAGTCGATCTCCTGCCCCCTGGGTCACGGTGTGTTCATACCACGCGCGCCATCTGTCTGGGGTCACTTTGCAAGCCCTGCGCCAACTCCGTCTTCTTGCAACCAGCACATCCATCCTCTTTCTATACCCAACTGCCTTGACCTACATTGGCCACTATCTGGTGCTTCTCAGCCTACGCTGAAGAAGAAAAAATTGACTATATCACAGTGTGAATAGAAACCGGAACGGTAGGTATTATTTTTTGTAAGCTTAAATGCACTTTTCATGTTGAAAAGTGACTGCTAGATGTGGCATTCATAAAAATAACCAAGAGCTTGGATGGTGACTATTTGCGTGAAGCTAGTCAGAAATGATCAGCGCAGTAAGGATTACTTACTGAACATGTTCTCTAGTTGCTAAAAATTCATGTACTCATTTTGCCAGTCCCTTCCACCAAAAATTAACACTTATCAAAGAAAATACTGTGAAACATTATTCCAGTGTTTCTTGAATAGGTAGAAACCAAAGCATAGTATCCAGGTTTGCTGCTTAAAATACCTGAACATCTATCATATTTTCTATGAGTGTGGAGAATATAATTAGTTTGTTATTAATAAGTTACATATGCAAGAAGTAGAAAGCAGAGCTGGAAATCCATTTAGGAGGTCATTTTTTTCAACAGTACTGAAATTTATTATTATTGGCCCTATCTTTCTACTGTAATAGGATAGGCCATTCATATATACAAACATCCCTATTTTCGCTCCAGCAAATAGATGGTAATTCTGTACAACAGCTAGAATCTTGTCTCTGGGTAGTTGTGTTCTGCAGCCATTGCCCAAACCGCCAGGTCTCATTAGAAGCTTTCTCTCCCCGATCCTGGTCTCAATGCCTATGGGAAACTGCACCATTCCTCACATCCTTTGCCTTTAAATGTTCCTCGATTGCGGATCAGGATTTCACTGCGAAGAGAAAGGTCAGCCTTCCCCAGGGACTTTGTGCCACTGTGGTAGCATAACCTCTGACGCAGTTCATCTCGCTTTCTCCAGGGGAACGCAAGGAACATGCAACAAGTGTCCACCCAGCTGGCCACCGGCGATGCTCAAAATGTGCCCTTAGGTAGGGTGGATCTGATGGCTCTGCTCCCCTCCTGTCCCGCTGGCTGAGAGTAAATACTACGTTCTTCAAATAGTTTTCAGAGAGAACTTTCAGGGAAAAAGGTAGGAAGAAGGAGAAATATCAGATTAAATTTTCCTGGAGCTTTGCCTAGGCCTCCAAGGACGTGTCAGTGCCTTCCCACAGCTCAAGAACTGCTGATCCAATCCATTTCCCCTGCCCAAAGGCAGGATCCGTTCTAATTAAACTGATGCTGACATGATTGTCTAGCCTGTCTTGTAGCATCTTCGTCACTGGAAATCTTTACTTTCCAAAGTAATATATTCCAGGGCTTCACTGTCATTATGGTCGGACAGTTCTCTTTTTGTTTTGTTTTCTCCCTCATGTCTTATTTAAACCTTCAGCGCCCCATCTGAAGGACATTAATTATTGTCCTTTTCACTTAGAAAGACTGTCCCTTTCCTCTCGGAAGCAAGCTTTCATGTTACCGAGGACTATTGACTGCAGTCCTCTTGTTTCTAGGCTTTGTTCTATTTTTCATTAGAAGTCATTGTCTTCTACACATCTTCTCTATCTTCTTGCTTATTTGAACTCCCTCCACCCTTAAGTGTGGTTTCCAAACCTGAATAGCGTATAATTACTTAACATGCCTTAAAACAGCATTCCTATTTATTCAGCTCACAAGATTTGTCTTTTCTGCAATGGCGCAAATTTAGTGACACGTTGATCTTACTCTCTTCAAATCCTGGGGTTTTTTTATTGTCATTGATTATTGTACTATATTAAATAATAATTAAAGTGCTATTACTTAAGACTAATATCAAATTAATAGTAGAGGTGTTTATCTGACAGATACTTAAAATCACTATTTTTCCAAATTCTAGGTTTAAAAATGATTGAAAAATGAGCCAGATGTGTACTGCTTGACAATTACAGATGATGCCAGTAGAAGTGGTTTTGGAGTCATGACGGAAAACGGGTGAACTCCTGAATATGTTCCTCTTTTGTTATTACATGAACAGTACACTCCACAACCATCAAGTTCCTCTACCAAATCACTTGCTCAGACAGGAAAAAAATGAGGAAGCTGGCTAATGCTGATAAAGTAACTTCATGAAATGCGAAAAGTAAGAGATTTTGTGCTTCTGCTGGTAAGTGAAGGATTTTGCATATTTGTAAAAATTATTTTGCGTTACCTTTTCAAACAAAATGACTCTGACATCATTTTCTTCCACCCACGTGCATCCTTTCACTAAGTGTGATAAAACGATGGTTGGTCATCTTGCCAGGTTTTTGCTACTGTAAGAAATGAGACAAATGACAGATAATCAATGGTTTGGAATGACAAATATATCAGTGTCTGCTTACCTATTTGGCTCTTCTAAACTGGAAATGAGCAGGAACCTTGGGCAGTCATTGCTAAAGAGTTGCTTCATTTGTTTGAAATTAGGCTTGGTTGTGTGTCATCTTTATTAAGCAGTCCTCTCTTTATATGGGACTCAGGTTTTAAGTATGGCTATTTGTGAATGGCCCCCTCTTTTCCAAGCTGGAGTAGATGATGTTCCTTCCACTCAGGAGTAAAAATCTGATCACAGCGACACAAACAACATGGGGAGACTCTGAGCTGAAGGAGGTACGATTTAGAAGCCCAAGCATCAAACAAAATAAAAGAGATCTAGGGAAAATTTAGTGATAAAGGCAGCCAGCCATCCCCAACTACTCAGTGAAATTCCAGTAGAAGGTGACAGGATTCCAGTGTCTATATTCATAGACAAAATAAGATTTAGAAGAAACTTAAGTGTTTTTAAGGCTTGCACAGTAGCAGAGAAGCTACGCACACCATTTATTTAGCGCTATGGGAAGTCCAGTCAGCCTCTCTAGTTGTGCTGTTTCATGATCTTTCCAAGTACAACAGCGTATGGGATGATCTCTGATGGGTTTTATTTAAGGTTTGACCAGAGATCTGCTTGAAATAATACACTGAAATAAAGTTATGCCAAAGCTATTAATACAGTCTATTTTACTGGTGTCGCTTCTATCAGCACCATCTTCAGCTGAAACTCGCAACACTCCATTAAATATTATATCTTCCTACGTGGTTCAAAAGCGCAGCAGAAACAGCAAAACCACAGTTATTGCTTCAGTTACTTCCCATGGAGTTTAAGAATCCTGACCCAGCAGAAGGTTAGCCTTGTTTTAGAGCCTTGAGTTAGGTGACGTCAACTCGGCTACCTTAGATGCTTTCGGTTGAGGCACTTAAGCCATCGGTAGCAACTTGGGCATTTTGCTGAAAACACAAGCAGTTATCTTACAGGAACGAGCTTAGAGCCACCTCGTTAGCCAGTATTTGCGCAACTGGCTTTAGTTCAGGAGCTCGTACCCACTGTCTCTCCTCATTTTTGCTATGCAAGGCAAAAATAAACAGTTTCAACATCATGTGTTCATGGCTTTTTAAATTTTTTTAATAGAGCCAGCTTCTGAACGGAGAGAGATTCCGTGTTTTGCCAAGGCCACGATTTAAAATTGCACCTCGGTCTTATCAGTTATATTCAGGCTGTTGAATGGGAGACGAAGCATCTGCCGAAGAGCGTGTTTGCACACCACCTTTGGAGAAACAGGTAGAGAGGAAAGGTGCAAGCTGTTAGAAAATAATACCAGTTTATAGCAAGGAGAAAATAAAAGGCGTTTGAAAGCAGTCTGCCTAAAGAACTTTGCTTCGGCTATAAAGAACAGAATGGAAGTATGTAATTTTTATATCAACCAGATAATTCCAATTAGACGCTGTGCTTAATTTAGTGAAAAGGAAAACTAGGACTATAATCTGGGCACATTTTACATATCTTTATATGCAGATTTACTTTGGCCATAAGTTTCAAGAAGGAGCCTTATTAAATGATCTGTTGTTTTGGCAAGCATGCTAACATGATCTTAATTTAATAACAACTTTTTCCTACTGAGTTTTTTAAATAAACTTCTGCCTAGAGGCTGTATTCCAAAATATCAGGATTTACATTTTTAAATTTTTTTTTTTTTTTTAGACCTTTATCCAGAGACAGAATACATGCAGGAATGTTTCTGGTTACAGTCAGGACGTTCCTCCTGTAATGGACCTGCATGATTTGAATTATTATGAAAAGTTTTAAATTTCTTCTCAGTTCATTTAATTCTCGTAAGTTTTAACAGCCTTTTACGGTTGGCAGTTACTGAAGCTGCAGTTCAGTCACTCTGGTGCACTCCACAAAGTCAAGCTGTTGAAATCTGTGGGTGCTTTCTTCTCTGCTGCGGGACCTCATGACAGCAAGCACAGATGACAAGTCATTAAATACAAAAGAGAGAGGTGTTAGTTAAAAAAAAAAATAAAAATTATTAAATACGAGATTTATGTCTGACCTGCTTCCCCCAAACCAATTCTGTCTCCGTGGCAACAGCCACTAGCATGTGCCAAAACATTCGGGATTTCGCTAAAGAAAAATTTAAATACTTAAAATGTCACTTTTTAAGGAAGCATCATATTTTATCCTCAAACAGGTTTCAAAAAACGCCTAGCACGTTTACAGGAAGACAAGCCCTGTGGCTTGTGAAGCTTCATCAGCTCCGGCATTAAGCACAGGCGTAAGACCAAGCACTTAACGCCCTTAACTTACCTGCTCTGGCAGTCCTTTGGGAGCAGGGACGCGTGTCTTCCGCAGTCGGAGTTTAGAATAGCTCTGGTACAGTACTCATGACCTCCTAGGCTACCATTTTATTGCAATGTTCTTTACTTGAATCATCCAGAAGTACCTGCGTGGTTTACTACAAATATTTTAATAGCGTAAGAGAGGAAAGACTCAAAATTTTTCT
Source organism: Burhinus bistriatus (assembly GCA_013397275.1). Lineage (NCBI taxonomy): Eukaryota > Metazoa > Chordata > Aves > Charadriiformes > Burhinidae > Burhinus > Burhinus bistriatus. The sequence goes on from VYXH01001129.1 coordinate 108,671, forward strand.
TACCTTCTATTACTAAATAAAAATGTAATCATAATGGTTATCAAGCATTGGAACAGGCTTCCCAGGGAAGCGGTGGAATCACCATCCCTGGAGGTATTTAAAAGCCGGGCAGACGTGGTGCTGAGGGACACGGTTTAGTGGTGGTTTTGGCAGCGTTGGGTTCATGGTTGGACTCGATGATCTCAAAGGTCTCTTCCAACCCAGGTGATTGTATAAATGTAGATGAATTTGCCACTCCAGTGTATACCATCATTCGATTACAGATTACTACACTGAAATCATAGCCAAAGTATGGGGTATTGTTTTTGTGTTTGGGGGGGGGGGGGGGGGTGTTTGTTTTTTTAGAAAATGCTCAATGGTCTATTTCTGTAAGATTTCAATTATCATTATTCAACATTTCCAAGTTTTATGAAATTAATATGAAGAGTTCTTCACAGATGCAGAAATTCTGATGACCTAACTGATACTCAGAAATCCAAGTCATTTACCATTTTTGAAACTTCTTAAAAGCTCTCCCAAAAGCCATTTAATAGTGAGATTATCTTCCATCCCGTGCCCCAGCTCTCCTGGTTAACCCATACGACTCGCTGTGTTCCACTGACAATACAATTGTTACCATCTCAGTATTACACCTTCAAGGGAAAAAACATCTTTAGGGGTTTTTTTTCTTACAGAATTTACAGAATGTTTCTTACAGAATTTACAGAGGCCTAGCTAAAAAGTAAAGTTACTGAACAAAATTGGTCCTGTTTTACCTCAAACCAGGACAATTATGTATTTGAGTATGTTTTTGTTATCTGTTCACAGGATAAAAGTCTGGGAAGCATCTGAACACCGGCATAACATTATTCCAGGTTATGAAGGTGTACATCATACAGCCATCAGCAAACTCCAGTTGCTGGAGGAAAGGGCAAAAGCAGTCCTACTTACAGGTCTGTAAAAATGATTATTATATTGGTAATGCTTCTCCAATTCTATTTCTCAACCTTCTCCTGTAATAGATGGCATATTAGAAATTTTGCCTTGTTTAACACTAAGTAGGCAATCATGTAGGTATATAGTGGGCTGCAACTCTAAGATGGTTTTGATATTATTTGGTTTTCTTTTTATTTGAGAAATGATGGGTACTTTCTCCTTTTAAATGGGATATTGAGGACTTAAACTCTGCTATCTGAGGAGGTCAAAAGGAGCCTTGGAATAATTCTGTGTCTGCCCAGCAGCAGCTGACAGAGTAGGGAGCATGCAGCCCCCTTTTTGTCCCTGCGCTGGAGAGCGGGATCGATGATCGCAGGTACCAATCCCTGCCTGTCTCGGGCACCCAGCTATTTCAATGGCTCCGATAAAGTGTTCCGCAGACAATTAAAGGCACTCTTCAAGGCCTGGAAAGCACATAAGTCGAGAGACGACAAGGTGAAAAATAGTCAAAGAACAAGAAAGCAAAACTAAGGAAATAACAGTACCAGATAATCCTCACGCAAATAGCAGAAATTTGGGGTTCGTTGTTGTTGTAGTTTAACACAGGTTCCTTTTACTCTAGACTTATAATGTCCATTTCTATTCATTTCCACCACTCAAACTAATAATCTATTTGTTATTGATCTCCAACAGCAAGAAAGCAGCATCTCCTTACAAGCCCAAAAGAGACACGTAGCAAGTATGAACGCTGGGGTGCCTGTGGGCAAATGAATTAATTGCACAACCTCTCTCCATCTCCCTCCCCTCTCCTTAAACAAAAAAACAACACAAAACCAAACCAAACCAAACCAAAAAATCCCAATATTGTTCCTCCACTGCCAGCAAACACAGCTACTCTGGTAACCTCACCTAGGACCCATCTGGCCTGCTGTCTCCCAGATGAACCTTGCTGTATTCCTCATCGGAACGGTACAGTTGCAAGTAAATTGCAGCCTTTTCCCCAAAAGCGTGAAACAAATTTACGCACCTAAAGCTTGTCAGATTTTTAAATTCATACTGCGTGTTGCATAGCATCCAGTTTGCCTCCCGCAAAAACCCCTGCCTCGCTGAGACCATGCAGGGGCAAAATGAAGTTTGGGGTGGTATCTATAAGCCTACCATTTCCTAGCCTGACTGGTGACCTAAATAAAACTTTCAGTATTAGGTTTTTCCAAGATGTAATTTATACTATGGCTGTCAGGAGTTAAGATAGCAGTTGCCATGGAGCTTTAATCTTTTTTTAGGCTTTAGTCAAAGGAAGCTGGAAGTCTGTATGCTGGGTAGAACCCTGCTCAACAGAATTTAATTTAAATTGGGACAGAATTTTATCCTAATTTCTCTACTGAAAGTTATTCTCAAAGGTTTAGAATTCTTTTTCTTTTATTCTGTTTCTCAGCAGGAGATGAAAGTTTCCTTTTAGGCTTCTTAAATCACACGACATTCAACCACAGAAGTACCCAAGTTGCTTCCCCCTCACTCTTCCAACTATAAACCGTAACTTTCTACTAGTCTTAATGTGTGCAGCTAATCACTGTAGCGAAATTCATTCACCATTTTTACCATTTGCAGCGGAGGTACTCCATAAGTATGCAGAAGCAAAGCTTTGGGGAGGATTTTATTTTTCTGTGTGCCCACTGAGCACTAATCCCTACACTGGAAAAGAGACCTTTGGAACAGGAGAAGTAATTACAGTTGGAATCTGTGTGTATGCTACTTACAACTGTCCTGAGGTATATTTAAGAAAAAAAGAAGCGTGCAATGCGTGAAGTGCATCTCTGAGAAGTACGGAATTGGCCACGCTAGTTAGTAATGTTCTGCTAGAACAGAGCTGCAGCAGAACAGAGAGGCAGTCCAGCCTAGTACTTGCAGTTAAAACATCGCTGACTGACTTAAAACTGAACTTGCCCTGCCTAGTAAACCAAAAGAATGCAGAAACAGGTGGGGAAAAAAATGCAGAATTTGTCAAAATAAGCTTTCAGAACTCTTACCCTACCCCAACCAAAAATTAGAAAGGATTCAGGTGCAATATGAGCTTGATCTTAAGAACAGACTTGGATTCAAAGGCAAATGACAGCTTCATTTAATGAAAAATTTGCCAGAATTTTCACTAAATAGAACTGTTTACAGGCCAGCTGTAGCAGAAATCCATAATCCTCAAGCAGTTCCAAAGACTGCAGGATAATCGGAGAATTGGCACAAAAGAGAGGATTTCAAGCTTTTTCAACTCTTTCACAGCATGTATTATAAAAGAGGCATGATAATAGTAAAAAAATAAACATCTGTTTCCTTCTAGGATACGTAAGTCTGTGGGACTTGAACAGTTGCACAGTAACATCTGTTTTACTGCTGAGAATAAAATGTCTTACCTAACTAGCACTGGACAGAAAAACAATTCTTGTGGGTTTGAGTGACAGCCCTGCTCATCATCTTGAGGGGATCCGATGCAAAACCAAGTGTCCATTCCACTGAAAAAAAAAGACTTCTTTGGAGAAGTATCCGCTAGCAGCCAGGAAGAATCTGAAGAAACCTAGACTATCCGATGATTAAAGACACAAGGAGCATCTTGCATCTCTTGAAGGCGGCTATTCAGAGATGTAATTGTTCACTGTGCCCAAGAAAAGCTATGCACTGTGAATAGGATTCAGAAAGCCGCAATGGTCAAGGAAACTGCTTGAAGTAGCTCAAAAGAACTTTTGAGAGGTGAAGGGAATAAGATAAGTGCCTATCTTCAAGGACAGATGCTTTACTCTGAATTGCAGGGAGATACACATAGAATCATAGAATGGTTTGGGTTGGAAGGGACCTTAAAGATCATCCAGTTCCAACCCCCCCTGCCATGGGCAGGGACACCCCCNTTCAAGGTTTCCAACCTTTCTTGAGTTAGGCTCCTATATGAAACTCTCACAAACCAGCCAGCGCCACTGCTTCCCTAACCTCACCTGACTGGCCAAGTGCAGACCTTCCCAACGCACATCTCGGTTAATTTGTCTGGTCTGTGGCATTCCACAGGTCAAACCATACTTGGCCTGCCTCAAGTCTCCTCCGCAGAGACTAGCCAGGGTTGCTGGTCCGGACAGAAGAAGATATGCTACTTCTAAGCTATAGCATAAGTTGCTTTTTCTTTGCCCATGATACATTTCTTTGCTGAGACTCCCTGAGTAGACCGGCTGCCTTTCAGGACTAACACATGTTATTTGAGTTTAAAGGAAGCTTCAGCAAGCAATAGCTACCAAGATAGTATTAGCTTTGAAATATGCAATAGAAGAATTTCAGACATATTACCTGATGTGATAAAGTATCTTCACGATTTGCAGGGGCTTTCATCATTGCTCTGTTAGATTCAGGTATGTATGGAGGGGGGGGGAAAAAAGGTCTAGATTAGATTGCAGCTTTTAAAGCAAGTTGGGCTTTTATATGAAACCTGCAGTGTTTTTTCAGTCTGAGGTGGCAATGTCAGACTTGCAGAGCTACTGGAGATGAGACCTCTTAATAAGAGAAATACGCATGCAGATAAAACGGAGAAAGAACTCTAAGCCCTTAACATGCTGGGGTGGCAATCGCTCCAGCTTTGTCCCAAAAGACTGGTTGGGTTTCAGGGGAGACCAAACAGGGTGCAGTTCAGCCCAGTTGAGTCTAAAGAATAAAACCCCAGGGTTAAGACTCCAAGAATCAGCTCTGTTGCAGTCAGAAATGGTACAAGCCACAGAAGTACTAAACTGCTCATTTTTAACTATGAATACAGACAAACTCTAGTAGTTTCCTTCAAGCTGAAGTTAGAGGCTTTTAAATGAAGAAAAAAGGTAAGGAAATGCCATCTTCTTTGCAGAGGTCCACGTCAGCTCTAGAAGAACATCTAAAATGGAAAATCCTTAGATAAATTCAAGGAAGAATGGGGCATTTGACTTACCACCCTTCTGTGCCAGTTTCAGGACTTGTCTGTACCACATTACCATTTTTGGATGCGTAGATTAGTTAATGCTTGGCAGGAAAATACACTTAGAACTAGTTCAAATACAAAGGTATTATCATTGTGCTTTCTAGCAATCAACAGCTATGAACATACAACAGCATCAGGAGACTACACTTGAAGAATTTGTATCTATCATGGCTGGTAATTAACTGTATTTGGATTCAGGCAGCTTACGCAACAGAATAAAGTAATACACAGCAATTGGAAGAAACCTGCATTAATCTTCCAGACCTGCCAGAATTCCAGAGTCCAAAAAAAAAAAAAAAAAAAAAGAATGCAGTAACTGCTGGAGTTAGCAAGATGGCCTTATAATACAGACAGCAAATATTATTCAATTGCTCATTTTGCTTTCAAAACAGTAAGCTTTCTATTAGGTGTATATTTTGGTTTTGGTTTGATTAAATGATTATTTTGTCAAGAACCGGTCCATGGGACAATGATCCAGAAACACTCTTGCTCTGATGCCGTTCCTTTTAAATCGTTTATGGGGACTTTTTGCTGCTGATGAACTTGCCTTACTTCAAAACTGAAAGGCAAAAAGGAAGAACTTCAAAGCGCACCGTATTTTCATGAGCTTCAAGAAAACAAAACGTAACCTATGCTGAATTCGGATGCAGCATTAATTTTCACAAAGAGGAAGCAGTCTCCTGTGTAGTTACACATACTTCTATCAACTTCCAAAGTGTTTGTTGCCCAGATTTTTTTTTTTTTTCAAGAAGCTAGACTCACTTCATGACAGTCAAAATGTATCTTGAAGATGAACATGTTTAACAGTGTTGACTTTCCATTTTCACTTCACTAGTGAGGTTTGTCCCTTTAAGAAAAGGAACTCAACATTAAGAAGCCACATAAGAGTTCTCTACTTACCTTTCTGATTTCATACTAGCATCTTATGTGCGTCTTCAGCAATTACCATTGATCTTCTATGAAAATGGATGCAAAACCACAAAATCTGGGTTTGGTCAAAAAAAGCTGGTGAAATACTAACAGATCTTCTCTCATGTATGTTTTAACAACAAATTAGCCAGAGTATTTAAAAGAGGTAATTTCAGATGCACCCATGTATATTTGAGGCACACTGCTAATCTGCTTATGAACTGAATTATTTCTGCATTTGAGCAATTTCATGTATTAGGCAAGCAAGTGCTGTTTCCCCAGCAATATATTCACTGGAAACCTTGAGAATTCATATTCCCTAATAGAAGGGCCATTAGCATAAAAGAAAGCATCCCTGCATTAGAGATATTTATCTGGACCACTTTCAGAATCTAAAATTTTCTTTCTCTAACACACACTTCCTACTTTAGCAATTATTCCAGATGAACAATTATATAAGGCTCCCAGCTTTCTCCTCTGCCTTGGATAAAAGTATTCTTGATTTAGCCAGTAGAAATTCAAGCAATACTTTCCAAGATAAATTAGTAATGTTAATAGTTACAATTTCACTTGTACTTTGTTCTGCAACTTCAGTGTTTACTTAAGTGATGTTTGTTTTTTAATAATAGGGAGCATCGCCATTTTAAGTAGACATTAGATGTTGACACAATCCCCAGCTCAAGGCTTCCAACCAGTCTCCCCAAGAAGGAAATTTAAGAATCATTAAGCTGTAACAAATAGAAAAAGGAGTAAAATGCAGAGGCAGACTTATGACACTTGCCTCCAACAGCTGGCCTCACCATTCTCCATCAGTAGCCGTGATCCAGCCCCCTCAAGAAGCCTATCTTTACAACCTCCAATTAGCCACTAGGCCTGGAAAGCAAGATGCGGCCCTGGGATAAGGTTTACCTTCTCTCCTACCCTGCTGATGGTCAGAGCCTTTACAGTAGTTTCCTGCAAGAGCTGTTTGCTCACTGTGGTACAGGTCTCCCCAGCGGAGCTAGTCCACTTAATAAACCTACGATTTTAGAGGAAAGATTCAAAACACCAGCTTTACGCTCCCCTGCCATATGTTAACTAGTGTTACTTATAAATGCTAAACCCTGTTAAGGAATCAGATCATAACTGTGGAAAAAGGCTCGGTATTTTACATAGCTTATAATATTTAGAGTCCTGCGCATTGATTCATACCATCTGGCCTGACAGCACTGAGGCTTTCTTTATGCCAAGTGCAGTGCATCCTGCTGCCAACCCCCAGCCCCGGCCGTCACAGCCCTCTCGTGGAGATACAGGAGGGAGTTTTGATGGCATTCATCCATCGTGGCTTGGTTTTGCTCATCTGCCTTCTGGGCTGCTCTCAACTCAGCACAACTGCTTTTCAATCGGGCTTGGCCAGAGATGGTGTCATTTCTCCCTCTGTGCTGGCAAGAGAGACCTTAGCAGCAAGGAACGGATATCAACAGGGGCTTCTGAGCTCTTGCAGCCCACCTAGAGATAACCCACACCCCCAGCCCTGCAGAGCTGCCCTGCCTGCCTTGCCAAGCCCACCAGGGCACAGGTGGTCTCAAGGAAGAACATTGTTGAGCAGGAACCCAAGGTGCAAGATTTGGTACACCACTCACTCACTCCTTGATTAGCATCTCCCATTGCAAAGGGGCAGAAACAGCTGTTTTTCATCTTTTTTTCCACCTCCTCTAAGGTGTGGGGGTGAGGCAGTTCACTTTTAACTACCGCCCAAGTAGTGTTTAGACACTACGAGCATACTTCAGGACAATGCTGTTACTTAGCCTGTCAGAAACTTGCTGGGATTTGTCTACTGGCTTTGTGCCAGTCATGCTTAGGTTTTGTTTTTTACTAGCTATCAAAACTTTTATTAAAAGCTTTTGCCTTCAGGCTTTCTAGATAGTTGCCCAAGTCCAAAAACTGTGGTGCTGTGCCTAAACCCAGGTGTGGCCACACACATACCCAAACACCACTTAAAGAAAAGCAAAGTTTACATCCCAGAGAATACCAGTCATGTTTCAGCTCTCTAGAGATCTGTTAGGGTGAAGATCTCATGACATATGCAATTTCTGTTCCCCGAGATGTCAATATCCCCTCCTCTCAAGGGATCCTTATAGCACTTCAAAGCTTATATAGGCAGCGACAAAACATAAACAATCAAGGAAATAGGTTCAGCATTAAAGAGACCATCTTAAACAATAAAGACCACATCAGGATGTTTGACAGAACCCCAGCAAAACCCACTAAGAATATCCAAAACTGCTTATACACCATAATTCTATCACATCCAAAAACTGACTCCCAAGTGTAAAGTCACAGAGACAAGAGTTTAATATTGACAAAAAAAAAAAAGCTTAAGTTAGTGGTATTTTCTTCCTTGAAATAACATACTGGTCATATGAAAGTCACTGAAGAGGTCTGCTTTTAGCTCGGAAGACTTTTACAGTTACAGCTGAATTCAAAAACTCCAATTCCAAATGTGTGATGGTAACACAAAAAACTGAAACCTTAAGACCTGGGATAAAGAACAAATTCAGTTGTTAAGATTCTAGCAGTTACGTGAGGCCTTTCAATGCCGTTCCCATCACATGAAAAGTTCTTCAGTATCTTTCCAACCACCATTATTTCAAGATTCACAAGTTTGGTTTTTTTTTTAAATACTAATGGGGTTAAATTGAAACCAAGCGCCATATGCTTGTAATGTCTTCTGTGAAGGTCTGAAGCCACCCTGTTTCAACTATTTGGTTATTCAGTGCAGAAAGTTAAAGATCACAGAAGGTATAACAGCTTTTAATACTCCATTAATATTATAGATTAAAAATTATTGCATAGTCTTATGCATTTCCTAAAACAGCGTTCTCTGGAAATTAAACATTTTAATATAAAAGGAGCAACTCTTTAAAACATGAATTGCTTTCACTACCTCGATCTTCTATCCTTTTTTGATTTGTCAGTACATTTGTCCATCGTTTTCTCATTGTCTCCTCTGCACTTGGGGCAATACCATTTCCCCTTTGGTTTGTAGGTGAGTCCAACACATGAGAAGTGGAACCACTCGATAGGACACTGTTCATTATCACATCCTATCATTTCACCGTAAGACACTTGGTTGCATAAGCAGTAAGTTGGTTCATTGGGATCAATTGCAAATTCTACAGGTGAAACCTCTCTCTCTTGTTTGGCTTTGGAGCGTTTTTTCTTCTTGGAAGATTTAGATCTTTTTTCTTTAGGTGGCTGATCGTCGCAGTCATCAATACCATTTGCTATATGGCACAGATCACGGCTTTCGCTGGTGCGCTGGCGACGAGGTCTACGTGAAGATCTCTCTGGCTGGCAGGACTCCATCTTTGCCTTTTCTAGAGGCTTTTCGTTCTCAGACAGATCTTGGAAACACTGAGAGTGTGTTTCCATTTGCCGGGCTCTATTCTCTACCAGTTCTAGCATCTGAGTAACTATTTGAATTTTTTCATCTCCAAGTTCTTGGCTGTTGATTAATGCACGCTGAAGATGCTGCTGCAAGCGTTTCTTCTGAACAGGATCATTTTCTGACTTGTATTTTTCATAGACATCATCTATTTCTTTTAACGCCTCTATAAAATAAAGGTAATAGGAATAATTACACAAGATTACAATATTAGAATTACACTCAAGAAAACATAGAAATGTATTTCTAACTGATGAGAAATAGTACAGATTTTCGTTACAGTATACCCTAGAGGGCTAGATCAGATATTTTATTCAAGTTGCACGTGGTCATCAAATTGGTGTTTAAGATCACAATCTGTTGCAAGAAAAAATTCTCAAGTTCTAAGAAAAAGCAAGGTTATTTTAGCCATTGGAAAAAGAAAGGATAACACGAGAAAGGGGACCATAGCTGCTGCAGCGTGGATAGTCCAGATCCTGCCTCCATCTGACAAAGCAGGAATCTCTGTTGAGAGTCCTTAGCACAGGAGTCACAAAGCCATGGCCTACAAACCAAAGCAATAGCTTATCATATCACAGGGAGAAACTTAGAATTCATATAATTATATATCACAGTATATAACACTCCAGAATCAGGATATCCAGGTCCTCTGCCTTCCCCTTCTTATTCATCGAAAGGTTTGGTATTACACGTTCAAGTAGACATAGTTATAAAAGGATTATGACAACTCAAGTTACACCATAGCAAATTTATAAGCAGTATTTAAATCAACTTAAACCACTCAAAATGCTTTTTCTATTACCAAGAAAAATTACAGCAAGTTGCATTTTAAATCGAGGCTGAACTTTTCAGAATAGGTGACCTACTGTTTAGTGCATCACAGGATATTTTTAAGCTACTAGTAACAAGTGGCTCACAGTTCGACTTCTAAGCTTTTTTTCCCTCTTGCAAGTCATGCAAAATAACTGGATGAGTTGTTGTGAATCTTTCATAAAATTTAGTTCTTAGAAGCAAATTTAATGAACCCAAATACGAGATTAACAAATGCCTCATAAGCTAGTCTTAGTCTGTACTCTGTTGTTCTATATTGCTGGATTTGAAAACAATTATTTTCCAGACCAAAAGTTACACTACATCTATACATAAAAGAAAAATTGCTAATATGGAAGGAAATAGATTAGGAGAACTGACAGTGAAACCTGATGCACAGCGTTAGATACAGTACTGGCTCCTTCTGAAACAACTTAAGGCTTTTATTTGAACAGGCAAGGGAATTTATGAATGCTACTATTTACTTCTAAGGCGAGAAGATATGCAATACAATCTATCTCTTCCTAAAGACCTGTGTTTCACAAACTGACTTTCGTTTTTAAAGAATTTGTCTGCATTGTACAGTTGTGAAATGATTCAAGCTTGTGCTAAATGGAAGCCGTAGATATTATCTCAACATTGTTCACAGTGATTTTTTTTTTTTTCCTGCTGACATCTTGAAACAGTAGCTTAAGCATGAACAGCCACTTTTTACTATAAATTCTGAAACCTGTATGACAACAGGAGCCAACAGCATTTTGTTCTGTTCCAGACTTTCACTAGGGGAAGATAAAAATCACTACTCTGCCTGTCCAATAACTCACTTAACTTATTCTTTCTCAAAACTAGCATTCCAGCTACCATTAAAAACACAAGCTTTGTTTCCCTACATCTTCTGCCGTGTCTCTTGCCCGTTGCCCTGATGAGGGAAGGGGTGGGGGGGTGGAGAGATTAACAAAAACATCTTATTCTCTGCTCCTGAAAAGCATGGAGAAAGGTAGTTTGTAGGCTGTTGAACTAGAAAGGCATAAACAGAGTACAACATTCTGCAGCCACATTATCTCCCACCCAGCCTTTTTTATGGGGAAGGGGGGAAGTGTAGGTGTAGTTACACAGATTTCCCATATTGAGAATGCCCAGCCCAGAAGAACCCACAAGCAATAGCTGTTCACTTTTTCACACTGTGACAGAGAACAACCTCCGCATTACATTGATTATTCCCTGGGTGCAGCCCGTGAAGACACGCTGAAGACTTTAAATGGATGACCATCCATTAAAAAGAGGAAAGAACTTCTGGATTGAGAGATGCAAGCTCAAACTCCTTGTTGGTCCCTAAGATTAGAGAAGGCATCCGTACACCCAACTAAATAGCTCTGAAACCCCTGTTAAAATAAAAAAAGACAAAAACCCCAACACAACACAAACCAGGGCCAAGTGTTCATTACAGATAATCTGATTAAGTTTGGTGGAGCTAATAAAAGCTAAAAGGATTTCACTTTTCCAAGCATAGGAGTGGCTTTGTCCCTCCTGCATGAACTATCACTACCTTTTAAATTAGCTGAAATTACATAGCACTGCTTTTACGTCTTCAGACTTGGGCCTAAACTACTTCTATCCAATTTTTAGGGTTTGGGGTGTTTTTGTTGTTGTTTTTTAACAGTTGAAGGCTTTGGTAAAACTAGGAACAAACTCCTGCTTTGGCCTAGTACTGCATTAGTGGCTGGAGAAATACATAAAAAGGGATATAACCTAAATAAAAAACTGAATCTATTCAAGGCAGATGTGGAGTGTTGGCTAGTTACCACAGATCAGGTAAAGCATCCGCCAGGCAGTCCAGCCTTGACCAGGAATTCAAAATGCTACAGACAAGTCTAAAGGTAGGCTTTTAAAACACAGAAAACTTACAAAACCCTGTTCTTATGTACCTTCCTGGGTAATTAGAAAGATAATTGAAAGAATCTCGTTTACAATAGCAGTCTTCTGGGGTGGCCCCTTTAACACCCGAAAGGCCTTAAGGGTCTCCTCCGACCCATGCTGAAGAAAGCCCTCCACGAGGAAGGGCGACAGGGCTCCAGCTCCCACTCCACGGGACCAAACCCCCTCTCCCCACTCCTGCTGTGGGTCTGCGCCGTTCGGCTTCTGCTGTATAGTTCAAGCAAGAATCATAGAACGGTTTGGGTTGCACCTTAAAGCTCACCTAGTTCCAACCCCCCTGCCATGGGCAGGGACACCTCCCACTAGACCAGGTTGCTCCAAGCCCCATCCAACCTGGCCTTGAACACCTCCAGGGACGGGGCAGCCACAGCTTCCCTGGGCAACCTGGGCCAGTGTCTCACCACCCTCAGAGTGAAAAAATTTCTTCCTAATGTCTAATGTAAATCTCTCCTCTTTCGGATTGAAGCCATTACCCCTTGTCCTATCACTGCACTCTCTGATCACGACTCCCTCCCCATCTTTCCTGTAGGCCCCCTTTAGGGACTGGAAGGGGCTCTAAGGTCTCCCCGGAGCCTTCTCCAGGCTGAACACCCCCAACCCTCCCAGCCTGTCCCCGCAGCAGAGGTGCCCCAGCCCTCCGAACGCTCGTTCAGGAGTAGATCCCACCTTACGGCGTAGGCGCTCGGGCAGCAATCAGAAGCTACCACAGCTGTGCAGCCCAGCGGGGCGGGACGGATTTAATTGCTATTTAAACCCGCATTTCGGAAGAGGCCGCGTCTTTAGCTGAAGTTCAGGCCAACTTCCCGCTCGGTAGACCCTCCCCACAACCACGGGCACGCCGCGAACGCCCGCTCCACCCCCACACC
>VYXH01001129.1:137168-168228 GCA_013397275.1 Burhinus bistriatus
CGGGGCCTGTGGTGTTTCCCTCAGCCTTCCCTTAGGTTTTTGGGGAAAGGAGCTGGGGTGGGCAGGGTGGCTCGCTTCGCAGTCTGCCTGGCAAACGTGCAGCCAACAGCCCTGCTCCCGCCCCTCCGTTCCAGCCGTGCTGAGGTCGGAGCTGATGGCGTCGGTCTATGTGTTTTTCCCTCCCCGGTGTGTGTGTGTGACGGGGAAGGGGCAGGGAGGAAGCGGGTTGTTGTGGCGTTTTGGAGGAAAGGTTCGTAAGTGAGGGGTTCTGAGCGCGGGGGCTGCTGGCCACGAAGGGTTCAGGTAATCGCTCGTGCGACTGGCCGGGCTGTCTCTGCGTTGCAGGAGTTTACCTCAGAATGGTGTTCAAAACCGGTTGGGGAATTCGGTTTGATAAGGGAATAAACGCACTGAAAATACCCCAGGCTTCAATCTGCCAAGATCACAGAATCATAGAATCATTTAGGTTGGGAACGACCTTTAAGATTGAGTCCAGCTGTTAACCTAGCACTGCCGAGTTACCACTAACCCATGTCCCTCAGCACCACGTCTGCCCGTCTTTTAAATACCCCCAGGGATGGCGACTCCACCACTTCCCTGGGCAGCCTGTTCCAATGCTTGACAACCCTTTCGGTGAAGAAGTTTTTCCTAATATCCAATCTAAACCTCCCCTGGCGCAACTTGAGGCTGTTTCCTCTCATCCTGTGGCTTGTTACCTGGGAGACCAACCCCCACCTCTCTACAACCTCCTCTCAGGTAGCAAGAAGGTCTCCCTTCAGGCTCCTTTTCTCCAGGCTAAACAACCCCAGGTCCCTCAGCTGCTCCTCACAAGACTTGTTCTCCAGACCCCTCACCAGCTTCGTTGCCCTTCTCTGGACACGCTCCAGCACCTCAAGATGGTGCTGAACGAGTGCAACAGAGGAGAGAGCTTTGGATTCCAAAGGGCTGTCCCTCCCAAAGAGCTGTATTGGTTTTTTTCCCCATGAATTAGAAGTCAGACCTTGCTTAAGTTTTCAATTTTTAATACCTACATGTCATCATGAAGTGAACTACGAGATAGATTGCATTTAAGGAAGGAGCGTTTCTCCTTAAGTGACTTTATTTAGGCCAGGTTGGACTGACTTTGAGCAGCCTGGTCTAGTGGGAGGTGGCCCTGCCCACAGCAGGGGGGATGGAACTACATGATCTTCAAGGTCCCTTCCAACCCAAATCATTCTGATTCTATGATTTCATGGAAATTGTTGTGTAGTGGTTTAACTTGTAGTACTTCCATGGTGCAAAAATAAGTGATTAAGGAAACTAAGCCAGAAAAAAATAGTCCAACGCACTTTTGCTCTGTATCCACACTTAGCGTGGAAGTGCTTTTCCTTCACTTTCTTGGTTAGCCCACGCAGTGTTATCTCGTGCATCGGCAAGAATAATTCAGTGACAGAGAGCGAGTGAGCAGTAGTGAGTGGGATGGGACCCGACAAACTCTCTATTGTTTTTTATTTGCATGTAGAGGAAGGAAAGGGCAGGAAGTTTGTACACTCTCTGGTGTGGGTGTCTTGGAGCAGTTGGTTTGTTTGGAAACACTGTCAGAAGGTTTAGAAACAGCTCTGTGGTCACCACTGGTGTAGTGTTAGCCCTCTTTCCAGACGTTAGTTCTGTCAGCCCTGCATGTGGTTATCTGGTAATGTAGCCTGAAATATATGAAGGGCATGATCTGTCACAATAAGGTTTCCACCTAGAAATGAGGTGGGCCTGTCTCCTGGACCTCTGAGTCTGTGATACCACAATTCTTGATTTCACAGTCAATGCAGACCCTAGAAGGGAACGGTGAATGGAATCCCTGGCAAAGATAGGTTTGAGTTTGCACTCGAGCTGAGATCATCCATGCTGCCAGCCTGTTTGTTCACGCTCTTCAATGAACCAGTTCTTTCTAACACGGCCAGCTGGGGCTTGGCCCAGGCTTGACGTCTGCCCCTCAGGGACAGCAGGAATTCAGCCAGGCCTGCGTAGCTGTAACAGGACTGCCTGTACTCTTGCAGAGGTAGCAGAGTGGACAGCACAGCCTTGAATGCCCTGTTCTCCTCTGCAACCATCTGAGCCGCCAAGTGAAGCGACTAAGGACTAGTCCATGTTGAGCTGGTCATATACCAGTTGAGAGTAGGAGCTGGGGAGGGTTAGACTCCAGCAGGTGATAGGGGCAATCTTGTACACTCAGAGAGATCCCCAGAAGCCATATTCCAGAGTTGCTGAGTGGACGACAGCTCCTGATGCCAAACATCAGAGGTAGGCCTCCACATCTCAGAGTTTTGTGTCTGCTCTTGGTCACCCCATGTGTATATGATTATGTGGACTCACCTGCGAGTCCTGGTCTCCTCCAAAAGCATCATCCTAGGGAGTGTTGGAGACTCAGCACAACTACAAATCTTAATACATTGTCTGGTCTTAGAGTGGCTCAAGGACTGATTAGAACAAGTTTTTCTCACCCAGTTTTGTAGGACAAATGAACTGAAAGCCATTTCACTGCTTTGCCCACTGACCGTGCATGTGAACAAAAACATAGGTGACAGCTGGAGAAAAGTCAGAGGACAGTCCTGCGCGCTTCTGGAATGACTCACAACAGTTTTGGCTGTAATGAGCAACTTCTATGGTCTGGTACCCCTCTGGCACCTTACGCTGTTAACTTTGGGTTAATTTTCTCCAGTGCTCCTTCTGCATCGATGTACAAAGATGACTTAAACCAAAATTGAGCCTTTTGGCTTCCCTACCTGTTTTTTTCCAGACATACTCTTTCTACTTTATTATTGTGTGCTTGAATCATACTGGAAAGAGGTGAGGTCCTGGCCTCGGGGTGTGGGATGTCATGCACGTACACGCACAGACAAACATAGGTGTATACCCGCAATGCTCTCTGAGCACTAGAGACATAACTGTGTCTCGGGTTGATTAAACAAGTGTGTGGAGTGGAAGAGAGAGGAAAACACTGCTGTTAATTTTAAAAAAGGAAACAAGTAGCGTTTTCATTCTCACCAGGAAAGGCAATTTTGAAGTTAAACACCTCATTGATGGTGCTAATACTGTGCATTTAATTTTCAACATTGGAAGAAAAGAGATGTTTTTGTTCCCACTAGGGAAGGAACTTCTAAATATCACACTGATAGTAGTGTTGTTAAAGTCATTTGGGGCTTGATAATAGTGTCTTTTGGCAAGATATAACTAAAATCTCAAGGTGAATCATACCAGTGTCTATAATCACAGTATTGCACCTGCACTTCCTGTATAATAAAGAAAGTTTATTTCTGCCTTTGTAAACCAGTGAATTATTATTTCTTCAAAGTCAAGTCCCACTGAAACACGGGGCAGTAGCCCCATTGAGTTCAATTATGTTCTGTGCAGTTAAGGTTAATATATAGTGACACTGTTTATTCAGCTTAATATGAAAAGTGTGCCCTTAACATCACAGCAATGCAAAGATAAAGTTTGGAGTTATTGCCACAGGAAGGCAATAACAGTGGGATCTTCCTGGCCTGGCACAATAAATCCTCTGAGCACCATCTTTCGGTTGGTCCCTGCCGTAAGTAGTAAGTACACACTTGAGAGCCCTGGCTTAAGTTCGTTAGAAATGCAGCTTGAAGAAGGATGGGGAAGAGACGTTTTGCTGTTTCCTGAGATAACATACGTGTTCTGCTGGAGCGGATCCTTGAAGGTCTCCTAGCCAGGCAAAGGATAGCACTTCCAGGGAGACATGTCTGCATGTGCCAACGTAGCCAGTCGTTACTGTTCAGTAAACTCAGCCTTGGAATAAAAGAAAATACTTGCTAAAAGAGCATTAATGACTATGTAGGCTTGTCAATGGAAGGGAGGTTAGAGTAAATCTGTGTTTCTATTTCACCACAGTTGTGCAACTGTTGTTATGCCACTGTAAGCAGCTCTGGATCACAGAATCATCCACTCTTTTGACATTTATCAACTGAGGAAAACATATTGTGTAGTTGCCATGGATAAAACTAAAGGTAAAAATGAAGAGCTTAATTGATAATGATTTTCCTTTACTCATATGTGCTCTTATTACTAGCTTAAATACTATTTTGCATTTTGTAGTATGTTGTACTTGAAATATATAACAATGCCTGCAACAGGGTTGTCAGTTGTTTTCCTTTAAATGAGTTTATCAAGCTTTAGCTACAGCTAAAGGTAGCACAGCACTTGCTAAACTATACTTTAGGTAGCATACCACTTGGGTTGACGTGAAATTTTCCTTACTGAGAATGAAAGTTTAGGGTGACTTTACTGCTACCAAACATGATCTAAGAACAAAGGCAGGAAAAAAATGGCTTTGTCTAGGATAAAATATTGTGGAGATCTTATCTTGGAAGTGTTTACATGCCTTTATGCTCTAGAGCAGACTTGGAATTTGTCATGAAAAACTGAATTGGGGAGTGGGGTGGTGTCTGATCTTCTGACTACGCTTAGCATAATTTATAAACCTTTGAAGAAATGAATTTTCCACATTCCTGCCTTGGCATCCTTGCTACTGCTGCAGTCAAGTCTACCCCAGTTGTGGCTGCAGGGCCCAAACGAGTCCTCTCTTTGCCACTATGGACTGGGGTGGGTCTATGGACTGGGAGTGAGGCAATACATACTATCCCCCGTGCTCCCAAAAAGCTGCTGTTTTCTCCTCTTCACAGGTGCCTGAGCATGTCTGATAGGAATGGCGAGGGGACAAGGACAACTGACGGGAGGGAAACAGTAAGTATGGAGGCAGGGGATATGGTGAGACTGAAACTACTAGGGGGTAGAAAAGCTTAACATGAGAGTAAAAGGGATAGGATTGTTGGGATTAGGTGAGGAAGGAAATTAAATTCTCAAGGAGGAATGAAGGAGAATAAGTTTAAGGCATGGGGACAAGTACACATAGATGAGGAATCGGAGGGGGACTGTATGCCAGGAGCCTAGGACTAAGAGAAATGAGAGAGGATAGGTGTGGAAGCCAGTGAGGAAACCAGAAGAATGAGAGCACGTTGGTAGAGCAGACAAAATCGAACAGAATCAAGTCTTGACTCTGAGCAAAGGGACAAGCTGTGATGGGAAGGGGAGCGTTGACAGAGGAACCGCTGGGATTTGAACAGAGACTTAGAGAAAGGAAAGTTAAAACTCAGAGAGCACAGAGATATTAGCATTTCAATGTTTTTTTTCTGCTGCAGTAGGCATCTGCTAGGGTAAGTAAGACCAAGAAAATATTCTGCCGTTCTAATTTAGTATAAGATATTTTATTGTCTTTTCTGTGTGCTATAAAGGAACAAAAGAGGTAGAAATCCATTTGTTTGCAGAAATCCATCTTGCAAGCCACCTTTAAAGAGTTTTTACGTAGGAAGCCTTAGGCCTTTGGCAGACAGCTCTACCCTGGGGTTGGAAAAAGCAAGAAAACAGCCTTAGGAAACTTAATGCAAATATTGGTATGCGTTCATTGTAATTCAGGAGGATTCAGCAAAAGCACTAAAAGGGCAAGGAGGTCTTATATGAAAAAAGAATCTATTACGAGCTATAACATACTGAACTTTTATTTGTGTGTGTGCATATATATGTATACACACACATATACATATCTACATACACATGCATATGTAATACAATACAGATATGTGTGAATTTGTTTTAAAAATTGTATTATTGAGAATATAAACACCTATAAATCTATATGCCCCTGCTCCTTCCGTCAAACTGTTGATGCCTTGGAGGAAAAGAAAAATTACAACTAGTATTTTATTGGCTTGTGTTGTGGATAGATGCATTACACAAATGGATGCTATTAAATCTTTATACCATACTGTACCAGTATGAATTTTGTATGTGCTACATATTTTTCAGACACAAATAACTATTTTAGAAATGATACAAGGAGCTTTTCTGAGACTCCAGGCACCAATGTCAGATCTAATTTGAATTATTGCTATTGAAAATCATGGCTCTGTTTTTCATTATTGTTACACCAATATCCCTGACAACCTGCAATTTACCTGGTATGAACAGCACCTCCTGAAAATACAGAGCTGGTTTGTGTGCTGTGGTATTTTTGTATATAGTACTTGTGCATAGGCATGATATTTCACATTAATTCCACTGGATGGCACTGAAGGAGACAAGATTGCATGGAAATATCTCCAGAAGTTGAGTTTAACTCCAAAAAGTGAGAGTGGCTTACTTTTTCGTTCCATTACTGAAATAGACAAATGTGGACTCATTTTCCATCCTGATGTAACAATTTGTCATCAAAACCAGCTCTTGAACACTCCTAGCTGTAGTTCTACATTTTGACAGTAGCAAAATTACAGTGGAGGCAGAGTCAAGGCTTCTGAGTCCAAATACCCCTTCTCCCTTCAAAAAGGCAAGGGCTAAAAGATGCGGCTTTGTCCCATTCTGGGTTCTTTTGTGAAGGTTTGCAAAACATGTGAAGAATTTTTGGTCCCTGTCCTCCATGGCAATGCTGTCGATACTGGCCACTTCTACCATTATGAGCAAGTGCAAGTATGTTAGCTTGTAAGCTCATGTGAAAAAAACTACATAGGAATTCATTCAGAATTAAAAGCTTCCACCTGTTGAGGAAATGTATAGTGTTTCAGAGAACCTCCTGACTTGAAACTCCATCTGCAGTCCCCACACAAGGACCCCTGTTTTTTCCTGGGTAGGGACTTTGTGATCCTGCCTGGAAAGCAAACAATTACTCTCTGTCAATCAGACCTATAACCTGGGAGCCATCTTTGACTCCACTCTCTTTTTTGACCTGTTTATCTTGATGTATATGAATTTTGTTTCCTTTTCTTCTCTGAAGTCTCCTCTTATCTCTGTCCACTTCACAGATATGCTTTTTTAGGCTTTTGTTATCTCTCATCCTGCTTATGACAGCTTTTTTTTCCTATGCCTGACCTGACCTGTCAAAAAGGTCCCTTGAAACACTATTCTTGCACTTATCTCCCTGGCCTATTTCTGTGGCTCCTTTTTGTACTTACCTCTTTAGTATATCTCCATAGATTTCCCTGTCTCCGCTAGCCCCCTAGCCTTCTGAGAGGGCAGTTTGACAATTTTTTTGGCAGCTGTGCTGTTCGAAGACAGTCTCTGCTCCCAGCCATTCGCTCCTGTCTCTTTGATGCGCCCGCTAGTTTGCTGGCACAGTTGTTTTGCTCAGCGGTGTGGTAAACCAGATTAGGAACCTGATTTGGCTGAAAAGCAGCATGGGGGAAGGGAGGAGAGGCACCTTTTTCAACCAGCTTATTTCTCCAATCTAGTCTATCAGGCAGCACTTCTGCTGGTGCAACGGAGGGGTTGGGTCTGGGGCAGAGGCAAGTGGTGAGAGACGTGGGGCTGCAGAGCAGCAACGGCTTATGCTGGTTCGTGCAGCGCTGTTGCTAGCTGTTGAGCCGTGACCTGATTTTGACGATAGAGCTAAGCCAAGCTAATAGTTAGCTGCTGCTGAAAGGGTTATGCTGCACCTCCTTCCTCATCCCTCGTCATGGGTTGGTTCCTGGCAATCCCCTTGTGCCAGCCCTGGAGCTTATCTCACCCCAGCGAGCCAGTGGTGGGAGCTAACCCAGCACAGAAGCAGTCGTTTCTTCTCGTAAGGGTTTACCTGGCTGTTCTTCTGGGTGCCCATGGAGCCCACCTGCTCAGCAGCAGCTGGGTGCTCTGGCAGCTCAGCTGTGTTCTCAATTGCGCCACAACACTTCACAACTTTGCTTTGTCCTGTCATCTGCTCTCCTCTTCTCCCTCAGCCTCCATCTCTACTCCATCTGCTTTTCTCGTAGCTGTGTTAATGATGTCCTTTTGGTCACCCTCAACATACGGAATACCCTCCCCGAAGCAATCGCTGCATCCTTCAGATCTCTCAAGATTTCTTCTACCATGACACATATGATAAACTGCCAGCTGATAATGCCCAGTTTAGTTGCTTGTAGGAATTTTGAATTTCATTACTACACTTTATGTGTCCATGTATTAGCTTGAAATGGGCATACTCTATCAGTTTATTTGAGAGGCTAAAAGGGATTCAACTGCCAAAGAATCTTTTTTTGGAAAACAAAAATTCCCAAAGCTATGCCCTGAAGGAGATGTACTTCCCTAAGGTCATATAGAAATACCAGAGTCTGATTTTCTGTTGCTTCACACCTTGGATCATCATTCATGCTTGTGCAAATGGACATAGCATTGCTACTAAGCAGTTTACAGTAGCATCTTACAGAATTGTAAATTAGTGCCCCAGGGACAAGACAGCAGAGACTCAGCGCTTACATAAGCAGCTGAGCATAGAGACTTACGGATTTCTTTTCACCTAGTTGTTTTCATTGTTTGGGTTCTTTTAGACACATGTAGAAGCATATCCTAAACATACTTTATCCCAGTATTTTGGTATGCTAAGCTTTTTTTTTCCCCTATGCAGTTAAATAGAAAATGTATGGAAAGCCAGCAGCAAGTGACGCTTCAGATTGCCTTGGAAGCAATAAGATAAAATTATCTGTGTTTGCTATTTAAAAAAAAAAAACAAACAACATGACAGAGGGCACCTGTACACCATGCAACAGAGCACGGGACTTAGCAGAGCATGTACTCACATTGAGTTACTTGCAGAATAGGAAGCAGCAGCTGTACACTTGCATATGTGTACTGCTGCCCCCAAAGTACTTAACCCTGTTAGTAGGTGGTGCTAATTAGGTTGGACATGGTGCTAATTAGGTTAGATACAACACTGTGGTCATGCAGATACACAGTGCCTGTGACTCCGGCTTAGACCTGGCTGGAGGATTCTGTGGATGCTGCTGTATTGAGCCATATGTGCGGATCCAGAGAGAGAAATTGTTTGCCCGTGGCCTCTTGTTCATTACCCCTGTAGGGTTTAGCTGCAGTAACAGATGCATTTGGCACATACAGGTGTCAGATGTGGCTTTGTGCCAGGGATTACCTCCCTCTTGGTAAAAACAGAAGATGCCCTTTTAGGTGTGTATTTCAGGCTGCGAGTTGTTGCTGTGGAATAATGGATGTCCACCGTAGCTGCTTCTTAAAACTGTTCTGTTTTACTTCTTAGTTAAGACAGTAAGTACTGACAGGAGCAGGAAAGACGGGGATGGTAATTTTTTCAGCCACCATAACTTTATAGAAATTGTGAATCTACTGCAAGGTCATGGAGGCAGACAGCAGTATGGCAAAGAGCAAAGCTCAGTCTCCTCCAGTACATTTATCAGGAGACCTACCTTCCCCCTTCAGTGAGACAAAGCAATGTTTCAGCTTAGAGATACGATTGTGTTTACTGCATAAATTCTGTGTCTGTGTAACTGGGTGGCAAGAGTATTCCCAAAGCACGGAATGGAGAATTGCTGTCTTCTCAAATAACTGATTAATATATTCGTAAACATCGCATTCTTTCAAAATAATTTGAAGATTCAAGTTGGTGTTTGTATGAAGGCTGGTGCTTATTAGCAAGAAAAAGGTAAACTGAAGAAGCAAAACAAAAGCATTGTTCAGGAGGCAGTGTTCAGAATGACCTGTGGGATGGAGGGTAATAGAGCATCTTTCTCCTCTTGTATATTTTTTAAAGGATCAGCAGTCATTTTGGCAACTTCTCTCTGTTATTTCATTTCCATTTGACAGACAGATGAGATAGAGATTTTATTAGAATGTAGTGAACCATCAATAATTAGCCCATGGCAAGTCAGCGAGGAACTATGCAGCATAATATACTTGGGCATAATGGATTAAGATTTGACACCTGTGAAATTATGAAAATGATGAAAATTAATAGCTTCTTGATATTGGAATGGTTGTTCCTGGTGTTTTGTAAATTCTTTAATGTCCCAGGGAGGGATCCGGTTCCCTGAAGATTTGAGCAATCATTGTAAACTTTATAATGTCATCAACCTTTTTTTTTTATCCAAAGTATGACAGTGATAGTGAGCACATTATAGCAAGAACATAGATTTTACAAAATAATACTGCTAAGCGAAGGGCACACACAGAGTAGGTAGTCAAGAAAATGAAGTTGGGTATTTTTTCTTTTTTTTTAATCCTTTTTGATGCTATCTTCAATTAGGTTTTTTTCCACTGTGTCTGCCAGGAAAATTTATGCATGCACAGCTAGATATCTCTGACTTTTAAAGTCATGGCACTTAGCAAAATGCTTTTAAAGAGAGATACACAAAAGCCAACATTATCCATGAAAATTACGTAAATATTTATAGGCAGTATATGTTTGATTTCTGCTTTTTTTTTTTTTTTTAATTTAAAAAATCCATCTGCTGCTAGCAGATGATAAATATTTAGATTAAATTTGTGCCTAGGATATGAGGGCACTATTTCTTCCAGGAGGGACATTATAAAGTTGATACTATAGGCCCAGCCTCAGTTACCCAACTCAAACAGCATAGCAGGCACTCTGTTGGGGTGCATTCGTAGATTCGTATGAAAAGGCTTCCTGGCTGGAAGGCTATAAGCAACCTTAGTGATCATTTTGCGTAATCTCTGTCAGGAGTTTTCCTAGAGGCTGGACTGAAGTATGTCTCCTGGGAAAATACCTCATTTTGCCTTAAAGACTCCAAGCAATGGTGACTCTATCACCTCCCCTTGTAAGTTGTTCCAGTGTTTAGTTACCCCAACTGCTAAGAAATTGCATCTTATTTCAATCTTGAATTTGTCTAACTCCAGTTTCCAGTCACTAGATCTTGTTATATTTCTGTCTACAAGACTAAAAAGCTCCCCCCACTATCAAGTTATCTTTTCCATGTGTATGTATCTGTGCACAGTGATCAGTCACCACTCTTCTCTGATAGATTTCCTAAGCCTTATTCCTTAGAGATTGTTTTTCAACCTCTGGATCACTTTTGCTGCCCTCTGTCTGACTTTTTTCTAGGGTTTGCATATCCTTCTTGAATGATGGGCACTGTTTTTTCTGATGCTGTGTGTAGAGCAAGGTCACATCCTAACAGTTATTTCCTTTTTCCTACAGCCGATAACCAGTTATTAAATATTACAGCTGACATTTGCTGGATACATTGCATGTATCCAGAGATGGGTAGATACAGTCCCTAGAACTGTGGAGGTGTGACACTTGCACTCTGAATGTCTATTCGCATTACAATAACGTGTGCTGTGAATTAAAGGAACAATGGCAGATCTTCTGTCATATTATATCCCTTTTTGCTACTTAGATGATCCATAAATCCTATTAATACATATAAATTGTAATCCCACATATTCTAAAGAGGGAAAGGCTATGTTGTAAAGAATGAATTTTGTCCTTCCCGTGGGAGAGGTCCTACATTAGGAAGAGAAGCAGAGCAACTATTCTATTGCTGTGCTCAGAGTAGAAGAAATAAGGGAGGAATAAGCGCAAAGAAGCACTGAGAGAGTGCGGTGGCAGTCTCCTGAGAAAGCCCTGAGTGACTGCTTTGCCAGGCAGCAGGAGAGTGGAAATAGCACCCAGTTAGAAGCTTTCCTCAAGAAGAGCTGAAATTTAACAGCTGGCTGGCTTACGTCTGGACACATGAAAAACTGGTAAGAGAAACATTGGCATTAATAACTTGTGCAGATTTAAAATATACTTATTAATAGAGTTCATTTAGCACATGTACAAAAACTGCTGTAAGTACTGGTGTGCGGCTTTTAATTCCTGTAGTAGAGAATTATAAAATCACAGGAATGTTCTTTGGGAGGGACGTCTGTAAGTCCTCTAGTCTAGCTCTGTCCTTGAAGCAGGCTATCATCAACACTTGCTCAGGAATGGACCTCCTTGGATCATCTGAAAATTTTGTCCACAGCTCTTCCAACTCCTCATCTACTATACCTATCCACTTTTTCTTGTTCTGCCATCGTGCAGGCAAATCTTGTTCAGCTCTAACATGAACTCAATAAGGGAACACCTCTGGCTGAAAAAAAGGATGCTTTTTTTTACTCCAGACTTCTTGAGTTTAATTAGATCCTTGATCCTGTCCATCACAAGGCTGCATGACTATGGATGCTGGCACACGAATGGTCCAGGAGCAGATATGAGCATTCAAAGGGAATTGTTATGCAGCACAGCTTTGCAATGCAACCACATAACTCTAGCGGTTTGCCAGTGCAAAAAAGTCAGGTCATTCTACTTCTCTCCCTCCTCCTTGGCCACTCATTTCCACTTTTCTGGTGGCCGTGGCGAGCTGAACTAGAGGAAAACAAAACTCACCATAAAAAGTGAGCAGTTATTGAATGGTTTATTGAGTAGCAGTGCCAGTTGGGGCTGACTTGTATGGAACTGCTCCTTTCAGTGGCAGCTGGCCATTTGGTTGGCTTTGCTGCAATGAGAAATGTCATCTCTGGAGTGCAGTTCCATAGCAGTTTATTCTTACCTAAGTCAGAGCGACCATGGTCCCTCCTGGTATTTGTGCAGCTGAACAGTAGGTTGGTCCAGGGAGCTTTGCAGCCAAGAACTAAGCTTGCCAAAAAAAGAGCTGCTCATTCTCAACTGGTTTCAGGGAGTTGATGTGGCTGAAAATGAATCGTTATTTTATACAGTGAGTTTTCAGCCAAACTTGTGACCTGATCTGATGCCTTGTGCTGGTACATGTGATGAGATGGGGAAGGGAGAGAGGTTGAATCGTGAGTCTGTGTCCTCAGACACTGACAATGTCCATGATTTCACTTGTTCTTTTCCTGAAGCACATTATTGATGCGGCTTTTTGTGTTCACAGTAGGTTTTAAGATTATTGTAAGATGCTGAAAGAGGCCTGTTTTGTATGGAGGCATGCGGCATCAATATTCTGTGGCTCGTTCTGGACTCAGTGATTATTGAATGACAGCTTGTGTTTGCAGGGACTGACTCAATGACCCAGATGGTCTCTTCCAGTCTTATGTTTCTAGCAGTATCCTTCCTAAGAGCACCCTACTGTTAAAACTGTTGAGAATTAATTTTTCTTTATTCTGTATTTCACTTTAGCCGCTCTCTAATTTGATGCAATTGCTACTATTCCGTCCTTCACTACTATATTTCTTTAACAGCAGAGTGAGAGGGAGCTTTTGCTGTTAGCTGTGCTAAAGATTTTCCCCAAATGCAGCCATTAGAGACCAGCTGCAGACAAAACAGCACAGGCATTTGATTTTTTCAGCAATGTTACATTTTGAGCTCCTGTCTGCAGTAATTAATTAGCATCATTGCTGAACTGACTCCCTGCGGGACTGCATGATCATTAGTGCCAAAGTCAGGAAGAGAGCAGGAACTCCCAAACCCCTGAGTAGGCTACTGCAGCAACTGCTGGCATCTATAGAGCATTTCAAGAACATTTCAAGTGACACTGGTGAAAAAGATTCACTTTCTCATCTGTATGAGGGGCTTGCCCAGACTCAGTTAGGCCGCTGGCTGGGATCAGGCAAATCTACTTCCTGGGCAAGATTTTGTCAAAGGCTATCTAAAACCCGAAGGGTTGCTCTCAGCTAGTTCATCTTCATTTTGCTGATATGCAGAGAGAGTTATAGAAGACTTGAGAGACGTCAGGGTACAAATCAGTGATGATGTACATACAGTACTGGGGCTGCTGTGCCAAAGGCTAGCCCAGAACCAAAAATCTGTCAGCTAAAAATCAAACTTAAGTCCAGTAGAGACACAACTGAATCCAAACAGGCCAAAATGAAAGTGCTGGCATGAAATTAAACAACTTCCTTCAGGTGCAGAAAAACAGCAAACACTGAGAGTATTTACAAGTCGCTTTTATGAAATATTTTTTGTAGGCTTGGGATGCAGTGTAATACAGTTTAATCCCTTCTCTCATCCCCCATGCCTGTTTCAGAAGAGAACAAGAAATATAATCCAAACAAAGGATTAAGAAATTTCAATAACTGGACTATTGCCATTATCCAGACAATGGGCCAGCTCTTTAAATGCTTGTTCTTGATTGAATTGAAGTCAATGACTACATCAGAGGGAGCAGAATTGGAATGCAGAAAAGAGGAAATGAAAAGTCTAGAAGAGCTACACAATTATTTTACCTATTAGCCCCTTCCAGCAATGCATCCCAATAAACAAAGCAGCTCTGAGAAAGGATCTCTCCTCACTGGAGAATAAGGTTAGGGGCAACTTTTGAGAGATGGACAGAGGAAAGAGAAATGAGATTTAATATAGATAAATGTAAGGTAATACACCTGGGAAGAAATAATAATCATTATATATACAAAATCAGGAGCTGCTGTTTAGAAAACAGTAATAGAGAAGGCATCCTGGGAGCAATCATTTATAATTAATTACTGCAGACAGGAACTCAAAATCTAACACTGGGACAAAAATCAAATACATTCTTATTCTGGGCCAGCACCAGAGATTTGCTTCTACAGTGAGTGAGTGGAGATCATTTATGCAAACAAGAGGGAGCTGGCAACAACACAAGCAAAATATTAAACTTATGGCTACCGTGTTATTCATTTTATTTATAAGCTAGAGCCTTGACTGCTGATACCATAAGCACAAGCTGGTGGTTTTGTATTTGCTGAATACAGTAAAACAATAAGATAAATGATCTCCAAGATGCAAGCTCCTGATGAGTTTGTAGAAGGGTACTTTCTCTTTTCTTGTCCTCATATTTAAATGCAGGCCAGTGGCTTAAAAGTGATCAGATTTAGTCTAGCCAAGATTGAGGACATAAAACCCCTTTCTTAAAGAAAAACACTACAGCTCTAAACAGCACAGAGAGAATTAAGACAATGTAACCATTCTATAATTGAGTACAAGAGAATCTGTTGGTAAGAAACGAGCACCAAATGTAGAGCTATGCTTTTATTTAGGTAAGAGGTGTTGCTCAATAAATGCATTTAGCAGATAATGAACAAAGATATCAAAATTATCTGTGTTCCACCAAAGACCAGATGAAACATTACTATGCTGAGAAGACAGTGTCATGTGAAAGCCTGCCAGACAACCCAGACGGAGTGTCATGAAGAACTGTCTGATTGCAAGACCTGATGGCTGTGTATTTAGAAGTTCATAGACTTGTAGATCAGAACGAAACACAAATTGATTCTAGTCCTAGAAAAGCAAAGGGGGAAAACCCTAATGAGGCATAGGATGCAGAATATTAAAGATTTACCGGACTCTTTCATCTTGTTAGTGCTGTGAGCTAGTAGCACAGGGTAATCCTGTCTTTGATTCCTTACAGGCCATGCTCCCCACTACAAGGCAACCTTGGGTTGGTACCGTTTCTTCCCAGGCTGGATACAGCTTGGGCTCAAACCACCAGGCTGTACACAGGCACAAAAAGAGGCTTCAATTGTACTAACTTTTTCTCCTCCTGGGAAAAAGGGCAATGGATCATTTCTTAGACCCTTATACCTCAAAAAGCATTTGTTTTGCTAAGTGCAAAACTGAGTAACTTATTTTTTAAAAGCAGCAAAAAAATATGGCAAGATTATATAAAAGCCTTCAAAATTGAAATTTCATCTTCCATCTGAGAAGGCAGATAAAGCTACATAATTAATCAGGGAAGGGTCGCTCTTCTTCTCCCCACAGCCTCCAGAGGATAAACTCCAGATAAGCTTTTCAGAGACTGCAGAGGGTTTTAGACTGTGAAAAGAGGTTTGGAGCACATGGTAATTAGCAGCTCACAGCTGAATTTTGCTAGCTGTCAGAGTATTCTTTGCTATCACTGCATGGAAGTACTCCTGTAGGTCTCCCAAGTCTCCCTAAATGTGTGCTTTAGTCTGATTTGTCCACATGGAACTTTTTAATGTAGAATTTAGTCAGTGTAGAACACTTAAAGGCTTACGGCAAATCCCTTTTTCCTGGCAGAACAACACCTGGACAGAATTAGAAAATAAAGGGTTTTTTTCTCGGACAAAGCAGGAACTGCTTTACTGTTTATGCTATACCCAGACAATCCCCATACAATTCAGGGGAATTCAGTGTGCTGGGAGAATCCATGGGTAGCCTGCTAATCCAAATCCACATCTTCTTTGTATCCCCAAATCAGCACTCAAGAGTTCTAGCAGGAAACAGGCCTTTTCTTAAGACTTGTCCTTTATCTCTGCTTGCTCACAGTTTTTACGTTCCAGTGAGAAAACTGTAGAGACACTGGGAGAAAGACAGTAACTATAATGCGATTGCTTTAAACTTAATTGAGGTTTACCTCTGTTTTAAGAAAGCAAACACCGAGAACTGTCCGGTTTACCTGAAGTTCGGCATGTGCTTAAGTGTTTCAGGACTGACACTGTTTCTGACTTACAGTCTTCATTACTGCTGTTTTCCAGACTGCAGTCTCAGACTTGTATGAATTTCTTATAAAATATTCTAACCTTTAATTACAGGAGACTTAATAGTAGGATGCACTTCTGCTGGCTCTTGTCTCATGCAAACCAGCTGCTCAAGTTGTTTATCTGTGGGCTGTAGTCTGTTTTCAACAGTTGGTTTCTGTCCTGTTACTGCTTTTTATCTTTTTCAGGTATGTCTTGCTTACCTTCTCAGCTCCCATGGCCTCCTGCTTCCCTCCCCCCAGAAAAACGTGCTGGGAGCTATGTGCATAACACATACGCACGTAACAACACTTCCATTGTCTTCCAGTCCAATTGCAAAGGTCATTTTCTTGGCTCTTTGTCCCAGTTCTGTCACTC
The DNA here is from genome assembly GCA_013397275.1 of Burhinus bistriatus. Classification (NCBI taxonomy): domain Eukaryota; kingdom Metazoa; phylum Chordata; class Aves; order Charadriiformes; family Burhinidae; genus Burhinus; species Burhinus bistriatus. Next base: position 153,762 of record VYXH01001129.1, read on the forward strand.
TGCTTCTTTGCACAATGCCATTGGCTTCCTTTTCTTCACTGTGAAATACTGATGACTTCTCTTCACTTTTCAACCCATGTCTCATCTACACCACCAAGTAGTCCCTCACTGCCATTATATAAATGATGCCTGTCTTTTAAAGCACTCTTGTACATTTACGTTCATGCTTTCACCCATGCTGCTGATTATGCATAGCACAAAATCTGTGTAAATACCCCTAAGCCCATCTTCCTCTGCTTTTTCAAGCATCTTGTCTCTGCCCCAAGGCCTGTCAGTCTGTGCATAGCTATATAACTGTGTTCCTAGATATACTTCTTCATATGAACCGGTATCACATCTTCTTCCTGCTCATCTTCTCTCTGTAAGCCTAGTAATAAATAATAAGCCCTTTACAGTCAAAACAGCCTCTTTGTTTTATGTCTGTACAGTGCAAGCTACAATGAGGGTGGGTTTAGGTGTAATTTTAAGAGCTATTAGTCATGAACACAGAATAAACTGAATTATTTCTCGTTTGTAGGACCGTAATGAACTTTCAAGAAGTAGCTCCAACATAGGATATTTAATTTGCCGTACCAAAGTTGCTTAAATCTGTTGATTCCAGAAACTAAGAGAGAAAGAGGGGGACCGGGACTGTGCCTTTTGTGGCAGATGACTCTTACTGGCTTTGTAGTGTTACCAGACCGCACCCTGTGGTCACCCTGTTTGTCTCAGTGAGGACCGTGCTCAGGGTGGTGCGATGAGGCCACAGTGGTGGTTTTTACAGGTCCCTCACCAGCATCACAATCAAATTCACCCAATGTCCTGGTTTGAGGTAAAACAGGACCAATTTTGTTCAGTAACTTTTTAGCTAGGCCTCTTCTAACTGCTGAAATTACCAGCATGTTGTGCAGAAAACTGTTCACTCTCAGAGTGGTAAGACCCATGTTTATAGTTGATGCCAAGGAACGGTGACTGGATAAACATCTGGCCACATCTGTTTAGAATTTTGGTTTTAGAATGGAGCTACATGTGGTTCTGCATAATGCCATTTTATGGAGAACTAATATAAAATGGCATTTTTTTCTCTGTTTTTGTTTCTTTTGGAAATTCTGTGATTTTATCATCTCATGTGTAGGTACAGAAAAGTGAATATTCTGTTGTAAGTTATACCTTCCGAAAAGGAATTGGAAGTGATGAGACCAGAGCAGAATTTAGGCTAATAACCAGGGTATGTAGTTTAAGATTTTTAGAGACTTAAGACATCACTGAGAGGCGGACAGAAAGCTTGAGAATTGGGACGTCCACATGCTTTCAGTATTTAGCAGCTGGAATATCATGTTTTCATTCACGACCATAAAGTGCCTGTTCTATTCAGGAAAAATGTGTCTTGTCAAACAACTTTGATATTTTCTTTGGGAAGATTACAAGTACATTTAATAAAGATGACTCTATTGACATAATACACTAGAGTTTATGTAGGGCATTTGTTTTATGCTGTAGGGCAGCCTACATAAAAGGAATGCATAGGAAGCAAATGAATTAAACCTCTTTTTCTATATGGTTGTTTGCTATGTCACAACGCCCTGCGACAAGCTTGCCTTGTTTCTGTGTTTTCCATGACTTTATTGCCTCATAATGCCACTCGTTTAAAGAGGTCCAGTCTTTGCAACTGTGGGATAAAGCTCATGAACTGCTAATTTAAAATGAGCCCAGTGCAGGGCATGACTCAATCCAGTTCACTGTGGGTATATATATGCACCTTTAAAAATATCCAGCTATCATTTGCATGCTGTTGGAGTAGTCGCAAGAGAGTCTACAGATTGAACAGTGAAAGGGCAAAAGCTGTTCTCCAAGTTCTCAGTGCGACTGGAGCGCCAGCAGTGTGGACACACATGCCAGTGGAGAGGGGAGGGCTTCTGTCCCTCTGTGATGGCGATCAGTCCCTGATGCTATTCACTGATACTAAGTTACACAAAGTTTAATCTCAGTCATTTCAGTGCAATTCTGAGCACAATTCTCAGTAGATTTCTTTGTAATTTCGCCATGCAGGCAATGAAAGGCAAAACTGTGTTTTTTTATAGCACTCAGGAACAAAAAGCACTGATAATAAAATGTCTCTTTAATTGTCTAGTGGTTTGGCTAATTAAGGTGACAGGCCGTGAAGTTTCAGAATATTTATGCTTTTAAAAGGTGGATTATAAGTCCAATAAACACCGCTAGATATTTGACTCTTTAGTATTCAGGAAGACTTGATTCCTAAGCTGCAAACCCTATTAATCATCTGGATGTTAAGTATTGATTCTAGCAGGTACAGAGTAAAAAGGCCTTTGACTTCGACGTCGTTCAAATAGCGTACACACTATATGAATAAACCATACACAGACAAAAACTTCTCTGACTACAGGTAAGGAAGGCTCCCTCCTTCTTTATGTGAGAAACTCTCAAAGGCTACGCATTTGTGTCTTTCTAGCCATGAATATGTAGAGAGCTGGTGCTCTGAATATTTGTCTGGTGTGTGTAGGAAACAAGGCACTAGAGAAATTATTTTGTATAAAATCAGTTCAGTTGTCAGCAGCCAAAACATTTTGTTTTCTTCAAAAGTATATTTTGACTGAGACAAGGCTATAAGAAGACAGGCGTTCTTTATCTGACTTCATTAAACTAGAAATTGTGTAATTTGCTGAGAGAGACAAAATCAAATATACTTTTTAGTGGCTTGTAATCATCTGATATCTCCTAAAGTAACAACGTGCAACCTGTATTGTGCTTAAGAAAGCTTCTTGGGATTATGAGTATGGCTGTAACAAGCGACTAGTGTTATCAACAGAGATTTTAAGCGAAGGCTTTACTGTGATAGACTTGTCTGACTTGGATAACAAACTCTTTTAGTGCTTCAGCCCATAAATCCTGAAGAGAAAGATACTATTCTCTTAGGTCACTGACAAACTAAAAGAGAATCTTTGTTTGCAGAGCTCCACAGAGTTAACGCAGTAGTAGTTAATGATTTCACCATGGTAATTACTTTCTAGGGTCTGTCAATCAGGCAATTTTAATGTATTCAGCATGGGCCACATTAATTTTGTGCAATACTGCTATTTTACCTGTCTTCATACTCTTAGTCTATCAATCCCTCCATAACAAGTTTTGAATCTACGGACCAATTTCTGCCAAGTTTGAGATGAAAAGTGTTTTTAAATCTCAGAAACACTTGTAATCCTGCAAGTTTTGTGCATATTGACAGGTGGGCAGAGAGAAACTCACATGAGGGCTCCCATGGTGAAAAGGTTTTGGAAGGAGCTCTGCTGTTACCACTTCCCTAAGGTATGCTAGATGGCCAGCTGGTATATGCTTAATTCAGAAATTGCACATCATGTGCTACCTCCTGTCAAGCTCACAGGTAGGGGATGAAGTGGACTAAAGTGTACATGCAAATGATAGTTGTGTATTTTTAAAGGTACACTTATCCACTCTGAACTTGATTTAATCCTGCCCTACACTAAATTAGCAGTTCATGAGCTTTATACCATGGTTGCATCACTGATTCGTATGTGCTTTATTCAAGCAGGCGTCTAATAATACCTCTTTTATAAAATAGAGAGAAGGCAGGTCTAACCTTGTAGTTTTGGGGTGTAAATAGAAAGGGACAGATCCTTGCCAAACTGCTTTGGTTCCTGTGCCTATTATTTTGGTATTCTGAATACCACAAGACATCAGAGATTATGTGAAGACTGGACTTTTTTAAACATGAGTTCACTGAGTATGCCTGCCAATGTTTGTAAAGGACTCTGGCACCCAGTTGGAGTGCTGACATTGGTTTCAATTAGTGTGTGATGAGTCCCTTTGTCGTTGAAAGCATCATGTTTAATGGTATAATTAGACAGAGCAACTGGCTAATAAAATGTAAAGTGAAATAAAATCGGGTTTAATATGTTTGTAGGAGCTGGGTCATGACTTTTTTCAGCACAACAGTTGGAGTCACAGCTTGGAGAAACTTGAGAACATCTGTTATTTCTGTTGAAAAATACAAGTACATTGAGTAACTCACACCTTTGAAATTCCTTTGTGGGGGTGGAAGACAACTCCTCTCCAACACAAAGCCGATTTACTCAGGATTTTGGAGAACATTTGACTGGTTCATCCTTTAGGTCTCTCATAATTCAGACACAAATGTTTTTTGGAAGGAAGCTTTGAAAAGGTTTTTTCCTGTGTTACTAGTCAGTGAGGTTAGTTGATTCCAGAAGGAAAGGCTAAAATGTCTTACAAATTTGCAAATTTGCAGTTAATTTTGCATATGAACTTATTTAGTTTGTAAAACACATGAAGTTGCTGTCTTTAAAAAAGCCAGAAGAAATCTAGTTACAATTGAACTGTGATCCAAGACTAAATTTCTGTTGTACCTCTTAAATGCAACTATCTTACTATGTTTTTTATAATAGATTTTTGGAAATCTCTTTTCTTCTTTAACAAGTCCTAGGGGTAAGGAAAAAATCAGCAGGAGCTGAAAATATTTCTTACCATCAACACACCTATCGTGTGCACATACATGTTACACCCCTGAGCATATACATCACAACACGTAATTGAAAAATCTTCTCTTTTTTACGCTTGAAATTCTTTGTTGGTACTGAGGGGTTTTTTTACGTATAAATATGTATCCTTTGTGCCAGCACACACCAAGGACTCATGTTTTACAAACACGCTCACATCTTCTATCAGCCCCTTAACTAGCATCAGCTAAGAGGCTTGTTTTCTGGGCTCGTGAAAAGGGTCTGAGTGACAGCCATTTGAGAATGAAGATTCCTGGACGGGCTGATGTGCCTGAAATGCTAAAGAAAGCATGTTACTTTTCATAGCAGACATACTAGTCTTCGTGGCAGACGGTGTCTAGTAAATAAGGATGGGGGCAGAGAGAAGGTGGCAGTAATGTGGAAAGAGATGTGGTAGTAGTGGTAAGAGCGTGGAGGGTAGAAGAAATATCTTTGGGTGTGAGAGGAGGTGAGGGTAGGAAATAGAGAACCATTAATAAGGCTGTGGACTAGCAGCAAATAATGAGTACAAGTGGGAAGGGGGGAACTCTATGAAAGAAACAGTTCTGTGCCTTATTCCCATTTTCGTCTCTAGACTAGGTGTCTGTTTAGGCGACGTCTCCCGTAACATACCGGTTTTCCTGCAAGTAGTGTATAATGTAACAGTTTTGGCAGATGGGAAGCTGCAATCCTCCTTGGGAAAGTTAATCCATTGAATAGAATGGGGTAGTTGAACAATAACTCCCCAGAAACCCTACAACAATTCACACAGGAAAAGTTTAGTTATAGATTAACCCCAAATGAGGGAGGTTGATTGGTTAGACGAACTTAACATCAATTCAGTTTCACTCAGAATAACATATTTTGTTCTGCTTTTCCTAACAGAATAGAAACATTTCAGGAAAATTGTGATTTGGACACTTAATTTTCCAGGGGAAAAAACCAAAACATTTTGTAGAGCTTTCCTGACTTCCTCTAAATCAAACAACAATGTGTGTAATTTAGATTAGGTTTAGTACAAATGAGAAAATGGCAGATAACTTAGGCTTTTCTTCATTTTGTCATGGTTTTTCTTTTCCTTTTCTAGCTCCCGTTTCTTTAGTGTAACTTAGTGAATTTTCCTAGTCGTTTTAGTTTCTTCTGGATTTGCACAATCAGTACTTACCCTGGTTTCCCCTTTCATGCAACAATCTCACATCTTCCACATGCTTTTTCCTTACTCTCTTCCTGTACCTCCCTGTGATGTCTTGTCAGTCTCCCTCATTTCTATACATCTTTTCTTCTCTGCATTCATTTTTCTCTTTCCTCTTCACCAAGTTCACCAAAAGGTAGAGGGAGGTTATCCTCCCCCTCTACTCTGCCCTGGTGAGGCCGCACCTGGAGTACTGTGTCCAGTTCTGGGCTCCCCAGTTCAAGAAGGACAGGGAACTGCTGGAGAGGGTACAGCAGAGGGCTACGAAGATGATTAGGGGGCTGGAACATCTTTCTTCTGAGGAAAGGCTGAGGGACTCGGGTCTTTTTAGTCTGGAGAAGAGAAGGCTCAGAGGGGATCTCATCAATGCTTATAAATACTTAAAGGGAGGGTGCCAGGAGGATGGGACCAGTCTTTTTGCAGTGGGGCCCAGAAGTAACGGGCACAACCTTGGCCATAGGAAGTTCCATCTAGACATGAGGAGGAACTTCTTTCCTTTGAGGGTGGCAGAGCACTGGAAGAGGCTGCCCAGAGAGGTGGTGGAGTCTCCAACTCTGGAGACATTCCAAACCCGCCTGGACGCCATCCTGTGCAACCTGCTGTAGGTGACCCTACTCTGGCAGGGGGCTTGGACGAGATGATCATCAGAGGTCCCTTCCAACAACGGTGATTCTGTGAAAGGCGCTATCTCATGTGCTTTTCTGAAGTTATATTAAACTGCAATTCCTGTCTGCCGTTAGCTTCTCATTCTCTCCCCCAGAGTCACACACAGTTGTTTTCTCTCACATTATTAGAAAGCAGGTCCCTCAGTTTCCTTCCCTCTTCACTCAGCAGAACCATGATTTTATTTTTCTAGATCGAGACTTCTTGGGTTTTTCCCTTAGTTATTTTCCTTCTAACTTCAACTTTGGTCCTATGAGGAAAAATAAGATAGTATATTTTGCTCCTTGGATGGCATTCCTCTCTAAATAAGGAAGGTTATTTCTGTTCTTGATGGTCTTTAGTCATTAACAAAGAGAGTTTGCTTTGCAAATATTTGTCAATAGTTTAGTTAAATAGTAACAAAAAGTAAACTGATTGCAAATCCAAAATTCCTTCTCCTGTAGTGGTTCAAGTGGTTTAGGTCATACATAAAAGGGAATTTCAGGTTATAGAGTAAAATATTTAAAAGACAGCTTTTTAGCATGAACATGTGCATATGGTGCAAGAACAATTACAAAAAATAGTCCTATTAAAAAGAACATGTAATAACTAGAAAATAAAAGTTACAAGTTACCTTATTAATACGTTAAAATATATTAAAACTAACTGAAAGAATACACACATTAAACTTTAGACAATACAAAGCTTATTTTTCCCCAGAGTAAAAGAAATTATGGCCAGAGTACAAGAGTAGAGATAATTAGAGATTTGTTTCTTCTCTACCTCCCAAGGTAAGGCTTAATCCTACAGTAATCTCTTTATTGAGAGCCAAATACTAACTTAGTCAAGGAGCCTGCTGCACAGATTTGAAACTAGCATTTAGCCCATATTTTCAGTATTTGGGAAGGAGCTATCCTATGAATTTATAGTCTGCATTGTTTTAAAGAGGTATCTTGATATGTTTTTTATTTTATCCTGCACTGTAATACATTGGCATGGCTTCACGATACGTTTGCTAGCTTATATTGTGATACAGAGCGAGACTTCTCATTCATGACCAGTAAACCTCCAGAGCCCTTCTGTCTTTTAGCACAGAAAAGGGGTTTGTATTGGGCATACAATGAATGGCACAATCTGTGAATGTGCATAAACCGATTATCCCAGAACAGTTTTGCCTTTGAGCATTTCAGCGTCCTATTGCCCCACTGTCAAGTGTGCTTTAAGGATAAATGCCCAACGAACTTGGGATTCATTCGAGTGGCGTAGATGTTAAGCAAATTCACCTTCTGTCTTTTTTATTTCCAAACTGTGGTTTGTAGCCTTGTTGTAAACTGGTTGGCTCTTTTAATTCCCAGGTTAGATGGCAAAGAGAAAAATAGCGAAAAGAGAAAAATACATGCTGAGGTTAGTTTATTTTTTTTAAAAAAAAGGCCTAAAGGTTAGATCCACAAATGGATTTAAGTGGTATTTATGTATGTGAGGTTAAAATTTACACTGCTGCAATTTTGCATGGAAGGATCTGTAATCCAGAGGTGCCTGCTTCTCTGATAAAGTTCCCACGTAGCACGTGCCGTGCCCGTGCCCAGGGGTGTCACAGACTTGGTAGCGCTGGAGAGCTCAGTGCTGCTCTCATTTATGTAGGTTCCACTGAGGTTCACAGATGAGGTACCTCCTTCATATATGGACATTAATCCAGCCATCATTCTGGATTTAACGAGCACAGGCTCCATGCAAAACACAGCTATCTTGGGAAGAGGTAGAGCAGAGGTAATGCAGAGAAAGAGGTACTCTGTAGGCCTGGGAGAACAGCCGTAATACTTAATAAAACAACCTGCGGGTGTCTGATTCATACTCAACTGTATAAATTGAATACAAGTCCAGAAAGAGAAGTGAGTGGTCCAAAGCTGAGTGCAACCGGAAGAGATGGATATTCAGTGGGTGCAGGTATCCAAGGTGACCCTGTGTGCCGGTGGCCCATTCCTACACTCTGACCTGAAGGGTCAGGTAGAGAAAGGGTAGAGAAAACATTTTGCTGCTTAGTGGGTTGACATGCTATGGCTATATTTTGTTTGTGTTTAAAATGAAGTTGAGATAGAAACATTTTTTTTATTATCTTAGGCTGGTAAAAAGGCAAGAGTGGCCTATACCCTCCCCTTGTTTATCCAAGGGCTTAATGATTAGAGCATTCATGCGGACAGTAGGTACACAAAGTCCATTTCATTCACTGCTTGCAGGAATTTGAAAGGCAATGCCCTGATTTCCAGGCTATAAACTGTTCTAGTATTTGGCTTACTGAATTCCCTGTAGTGAAGTTTTGCATGGAATAATTAAATATGCTTTGGATGAGGAAGAGTGAGCGTGTCACTTGCTGTTAAGAGCACTCTCAAAGAAAAGGGAAGGTGGGGGATTCTGGTTCTTACAAATAATTAGTGTAGGGTAGTTGCCAAAAGAGGGACTGAAATCCACGTGTCCTCCCTTGTGCAGATCTGACCACCAGGCTGTAGATGTTACGTTCTTTACATGCAAAAATTAAAAATTGGGCCACACAGTTCAGTATTTTCACACTGAGTTGAGGAGCAGCTCCTCGCTGCTGTTCCCAAACCTGATGGAGTGTGGTGGCGAGAGTACTTTGTGTTCAGTTTTGCTGCATTAAAGGCAAAAATCTCCATGTTTTGTGGGGGAGGGAAGTGGTTTTGTTTGTTCGTAGAAAGTGCTTGTTTGGTAACTCAGCAGTTTCCACAAGAACATACCCATTCACAGAGAACTTCCCCAGCGTAAATGGCGTTCCTAGTCAATAGCGAGTACACCAAGTGACTGGGACACTCATTTGAAATCTGAGGGACTGAGGTCAAAATCAGTTTGAATAGAGTCTCTTTGATCTCAGCTGAACAACCAAAACTGTTTACTCTTCTGGAGTGAGCAGGTCTATCTCATTTTATTCCCATACGGTTTTGAAGCATATGGGTCCACCTCAAAGCAAAATAAATTATTTTTCTGAAACTTCTGCAAATCTTTGTGATGGCAGAAAGCAGTCTGTTTCCTGTCTTGTTCCGAGTAAAAAGCAACCCAAAAGCTTTTGTACACAACAGGCGTTGAAGTCTGCCCTCTTTTCACCATAGGGAATCATGGAATCACAGAATCGTTTTGGTTGGAAGAGACCTTTAAGACCATCAAGTCCATCCATTAACCTAGCACTGCCAAGTTGTTAGACACACTGGAAGTTGTTGAGGGATTGACCCAGTGCAGAGGTATAACCCTGAATTAGCAGGAAGGAGGCTTAATGGAGCCTGAGTACCTAAATTAGCTCTCAGCTGTGCCTGGGCGTGTGAGGAACCTGTGGCTGCAGGAAGGACCTACAAGAGGAGAAAAACTTGCTGTGGTGACAGTGCTGGGCTACAAGAAAATTGGAAGATCCACGTGAATTGAAAGGGGAGCTGGAGGAACCCAGGTGGGAGCAGACACTTATGTTTATGGTGCGCGCTTTGAGTGAGGGAAGGCTGGGATGGCACGGTGGCTCTGCAGAGAGCTGCGAGAGGAGCACAGCGACTCGCTCTGGGTGGTGTTTAGCGAGGGGTGGAGGAGCCGAGAAGGCTGTGCTCCCTGGGGAGGAGAAGTGCTGCAGCAAGGCCATGCTGAGCACCCTCTGGCCCTTGTGGGGCTCCTGTTTAAAGCCTGACCGGAGCTCCAGTTTGAACAGTCCAGCAGGATTTATTTGTATGGCAGGACTGGTGTGGAAGGTTGTTGTTTGCAGACAGAGATTAGACTGAACAAAGGGAAATACCGAGTGGTTCCTTGGAAAGAGGCTGATACCTTTGATGGCTTGGCCCGCAAATTAACCTTTTCCCTCCCTGAAGAAAGACACAGCAAGGTCTATGCATGCCTGCGGCAGGGCAGCGGGTGCTATATAGTTTTGGTATTCACGTTTCAGTGCTTTTCCCAGTTGTTTCCTGGTGTTCGTAAGTAATGTCCTGTCTGTCCCCTTGGTGTGAATGTCTAGCGATGTCCAGGTGTATTGAATGAGTGCTTATGGATTCTCCTTCTAATGCCTGAGATAACAGGTGTTTGAAATTTTGCTTTCCAGAAGGGGTACAGGCAACATAGCTGACAGACTGGTTGTTTCTACTGGGAATTTTTGACTGTAGGAGTTGTTTGCTCCGTAGGCCTACCTGAACCTGGAATTTGTGACTTAAAAGAGCTAGTGGTATATACCCCATCAGATGATCTAAACAAGGAACCTTCCCCACCCCTCATAGTTCTAACTAGCTTCAACCCTCAAGAAGACACACAAACGATGCAAGATTTTCTCTCTTAAGCTAATTGGTTCTATCTAGAATGGCAATGGGAGGAAATCTATAGGGTACCTGAGGCCTTTTTGTAGCCATAGAGTTTACTGCTAGTGACACAAAGCATGTCTTGTATCATATTGGTGTGGTGTAAGAGCCGAATCTTGTTGCAAAACTCTTGTTTTCAGGAAATCTGCCTAGGTAATCTTGGGGGGTGCCATTTTGAACTTGTACATTATCCAGCAGAGCTTTACTAGATTGTTCTTTTCCATTTAGAAGTTACTTTGCTTAAAGGGGAAGTATTTAATTGATTTAGAGAGGATCTGTTCCAATCTTGTCTTGAGCAATTGTCTCCCTTGCGAAAACAAAATGGTCTCCCTGTAGCTATGATACGTACTTTGTCTTGCCATGTAGAGGTTCTCAGCTGTTTTTCCCCTAGTAACTTGTAAATTGGAGTTTTTCCCCTCTTTTTTCACCCTCAGCGCTTTTAAGTGGCATGTATTAGAAATTGTATTTGGTTTCTATCACAAAACGGGGCTGAAGAAAGAAGCAGTGTTATTTATCTTCTAACCATTCAGAGCTTTCGCCTTTTACCGTGGCAGTGTATAATATTAAAATGTTAGCTTCTGCTAATTGGCCAAACTGAGGTATTCTAATAAGAAATCTTTCTAAAACTGCTTCATATTCCTGTTAAACATTAACTTTCAATTTAAATTACATGCTGGAAACAATTGTATTAGAAACACTTCTATGATTAAGAAGTTATTAAAAAAAGTCACTGAAATCCTCCTTATGCATACTTATGTCATCTTACACTTTTATCTGTGTGTCTTAAGGCTCTCATGGCACTAGAAATAATATCTCACAATGCATCTCTCCATAATTCCCACTGGTATGCTGAAAGGTAGTATTAAGAAGATCATTAAGAGCAGAGTCTCTTACGTTCCCATAAGCTTTCCATTAATTTGCATTTAGCAGTCTAAACTACAGCAAAGTTAATATTTACAGCAAGATAATACGTTACTAATAGAAATGTGAAGCACACTTATTCCTCCTGGTTATTAATGCTACTGTCTGGGCACAGATGTGTTTCCATAGGATTTATTTGCTTGCTAGATACGTGCTAATGACAAGTGCACCCAGAGTCTTGCTGGACACGCTCAAATTTGTAAGAGCGTGCTGTCCTAAAAACTTGCTTATATACCAAGCAGTGAGACCCCTTTGTGTTTCCAAATGTCCCCGTGGAGTGGTGCTGGGAGCAGTAGCAAGTAGGCTTTACTCTAGATGATGAACATAATATATGGACTATAGAGCACCAATTTTGGCTGAGACCATTGTCTACGTACAGGTCGGTTTTGGGAGGCCTGCATGTTCTATGGGTCTGGCAGTGAGTCATGAGGTTACAACCCAGGCATGGTCAAAATGTGATTTGTGTTTGCCAGAGCAATTGAGTTAGGCTTTCTGCAAATTCAGGCATGCTTTGCTATATTTGATGATCCAAAACTGGAAGCATAGTTTTGGATGTAATTGCAAGACTCCAGAACCCGGTACTCCAGACGTGAATCTACTCTGGCTATCATAGCATTGTTATGGTTGGAAGAGACCTTTAAGATCAAGTCCAACCATTGACCTAGCACTGCCAAGTTACCACTTGGCCATGTCCCTCAGCACCACGGCTCCCCGTCTTTTAAATACCTCCAGGGATGGCGACTCAACCACTTCCCTGGGCAGCCTGTTCCAGTGCTTGACAACCCTTCCGGTGAAGAAATCTTTGATAATATCCACTCTAAACCTCCCCTGGCACAACTCGAGGCTGTTTCCTCTTGTGCTATTGCTTGTTACTTGGGAGAAGAGACCGACCCCCACCTCTCTACAACCTCCTCTCAGGTAGTTGTAGAGAGCGAGAAGGTCTCCCCTCAGCCTCCTTTTCTCCAGGCTGAACAACCCCAATTCCCTCAGCTGCTCCTCACAAGACTTGTGCTCTAGACCCTTGCTATACTACCAGTCTGCTGCTTTTGTTTGCTGGGAGGGAAAGGGTCAATGCTATATTCTTTCCAGATGTGATGAAATAAATATTTTGTTGGAACAGAACATATTTGCATGTATTTGCTACAGTCTGAAGAGACATGTTAGCTTCCATCAGATGGAGAGGTGGTAAATTTTATTGATGGGACTTGTTCCTCACTGCCGGCAGCCTTCTGTGCCTTACAGATCTGTTTTTACCGAGGCCATTTCTAATGTTCCAAAATTGGAAGCAGTTTTAAACAACTGTTTGTTTAAAAGCTGTCATAGAGCTGAGGAGAATGAATGTTTTCTTTAACTAGCCCCAGGCTGCCCATCTGATCGTGGGCTGTGCTCCTTGGAAGAGTGGGGACCCAACTTTAGAGCAGAGAAAGAAAGTTGAGGCAAGGGTTTTTACTTAGCACAGCATCTAGTTTTATTGTGCACTGGTTGGAGCCTCAGTGAACTTTTGCAATAATATTAAATGTGGCTTTTTTCATCAGGCCTGCAGGGAAACTATTACAGAGGTTTTAATCTATTTTTGACTGAAAGTCCTTCAGGACCAGGCACTAACATTTTGTATGCTGTCGTAGCGCGTCTCGCAGCACTGCTCCATTTGTGCCTAGGATCACTGAGCAGTCGTATAATGAAAGGAAAAACAAATGGTGACTGACTCTCAATTGCTTTTGCATTGTGCTAACTGCACTAAGGTATTTGTTTAAATGAAAGCTTTTAGCATAAATAGCTAGGCATACAGAAACCAATTAAAGTTTTGAGAGGTCTACCTAAAATTTCTATTTGCTTCCGCAACAGCTGTAAGAATGAAACAAACAGAATAGTCTGACAGGAACCATATGCCCTTTCTGATGTTAGAGCAATAACAATCAACTTGTCGTACATTATTGCACTAGTGTTAAAATGTTTGTAAGCTGTGTAATAAGGACGTTTAGCAGTTAGTCTCTCAGATGCTGAAGAGCTCAAGCTGCATTTAATTGAAAACTTAATCTTTGAAAACACTGTCAGCTCGGGTTTTAACATAAGAGAAGTTGTAATGCAGGAGAGGTAAGTATAATGTTAATCAATAGTCTGTTGTAAAGCTCTCCGAGGTATGTAACCGATTGGTTTGGTTTATGAATAGACATAAACTGCGTCTGCGAATAACCCCTTAAATGTCTCTCATTTAAGTGGAGAGGAAACTGTCCAGAACTGTTGTTCATCACTTTACCACTATTTGATCATGGTTTTGCAGAAATACACTTTTACATTTTGCTAGTTTAAAAATTGTGTTCTTATTAAAGGTTATTAGTATGCATAACAATGGAAAGCATTGTGTATGTGAATACCTTTTTTATGGTCATACTTTAAGCAGGAACTCTTAAAAGCACAGGAGAAGGCCATCCCCATGTCCCGAAAAACAAGTTGACGGGGAAGACGACCAGCCCGACTAAACAGAGAGCTTTGGCTGGACCTCAGGAACAAAAGGAAAGTTTACACTGTGTGGAAAAGGGGGTTGGCAACTTACGAGGAATACCAAGATGTAGTGAAGCTATGCAGGGGGAAAATTAGAAGGGCCAAAGCCCAAGCAGAACTCAGCTTGGCCACTGCAGTTAAAGGTAATAAGAAGAGGTTCTTTCAGTATATCAATAGAAAAAGGAAGACTAGGGAAAATGTAGGCCCAGTGATGAATGAGATGGGCGCCCTAGTGGTGGAAAACGTAGAGAAGGCGGAGTTACTGAATGCCTTCTTCTCTTCGGTCTTCACTGCTAAAGCTGTCCCTCATGAATCCCAGACCCTGGAGGCATGGGGGAAGGTCTGGAGAGAGGAAGATTTTCCCTCAGTTGAGG
>VYXH01001129.1:168802-202328 GCA_013397275.1 Burhinus bistriatus
TAGGGCAACAAAGATGAGTGGGGGATTGGAGCACCTCCTTTATGAGGAAAGGTTGAGAGAGAGCTGGGACTCTTTAGCCTGGAGAAGAGAAGGCTGAGGGGAGACCTTATTCTTGCTTATGAGTATCTGAAGGGTGGGTTGAAGGAGGATGGAGGCAGACTCTTTTCAGTGGTTCCCAGTGACAGGATGAGGGGCAACGGGCACAAGTTGGAACATAGGAAGTTCCATTCAAACATAAGGAAAAACTTCTTTATGGTGAGGGTGACCGAGCACTGGAACAGGCTGCCCAGGGAGGTTGTGGAGTCCCCTTCTCTGGAGATTTTCCAGACCCGCCTGGATGCAGTCCTGAGTAGTGTGCTCTAGGCATTCCTGCGTCAGCAGGGGAGTTGGACTAGATGATCTCTAGACATGCCTTCCAACTCTAACAATTCCGTGATTCCATGATTCCATAATTTGTTTAAAATAACAAGCCTTACTTAAAAAGAGGTAAATCTGGCAATTCAGGGCTAGTTCATGATACAGTAAATCATCTAGCCTACTTGAAAGTGAATACCTAGAGACAAGAGCAGCGTAAGCATAAAACCCCTTTTCTACAGATAAAATAAGCTTAAAGATGCTACCACAACCCTTTAAAACACACACCTTTTTAGTGTTGAGCTCCTAACATAATTTTGATGACTGCTAGATCAGACTTTTAAGGATTTAAACAATGGCAAGTGTAGGAAATTCTAATTTCCATTGCCATATATGTAAACCCACGCCTCAGGCTGAAGGCTCGTTAGGAAATCTGAGAAGTTTTACGTGTGAATACTTGCAGGATGTCTGTAAGGGAACAGAGTTCTACTACAGCTTTCCGAAACTGAGAAAGAGAAATAGGTGTAAGGGGAGGTGATTTAGTTCTGCTTCACTTGCATTTAGTTCTTCAGGCTTATGTTTCCTATTTCTTCTATCATAGCGTAAGGAAGGTTCATATAGCGTGCTCCTAAGTAATCTTTTAGACATGGATTTTTTTTTAATTGACCCCCCCCCCATCCTGTTGGGATAATAAAATGAAGGCAGCTATTCTTTACCTGAAGGCATATCAACCTTTGCCTCCAGATTAGGAATGTAAAGCAGCAGGAGACTGATTAATGCAAGATCTTGTTTCCTTGCGAATATTACCACTGTCATGTCCAGCTAAATTCTGGCTTGTGTTGATCATGACCTTGAGTGCCTCAGTGGTACCTGGGTCTATTATCATTATTATTATTATTATTTTAATCAATACCTACAGAGGAACATTTGGGACAACTTATGATGTATTCTGAAGGGACAATCGGGAATATCTGGAATAGAATAGGTATTGGCAGGGGGTGGTGGTGGGGTGGATGCAAGAATAGCAAGAGGTAGAAATATTACTTCCTGGGAAGGAAGGGAGCATGAAGTGCTTAGCCTTCTATGTCTAGTTGTGATGTTGCTGCTGTAACAACAGATCCTGATGTCGAGATTTCTTCTCCCACTCCCCTCCCTTCCCCCCAGCCCCCCACCTGGGTGTCTTGTTTAGAGAGCAGTGACGGATGACAGGATTACAGCCGAAGTTGACAAAAGGTGTCATTCAGTTCAGAATTGCTTATTTTGGCACAAAATAAGATAAAAATAGCTAATGTAATTTTTAAAAATATTTAGGGATTCAAAGATTGGGGATAGGTAGCCCTGACTGTGATTATAGGGCTTGAGATGTATAGCTCACTTGTTATTCACTCTCCAGGATGCTAATATGATCCCAGAGCTATGTATTATTGGAATTTATGGGCAAATGGCAATGTAGCAACATGCTGAGTTGTTGGAAATGTCCACATTTGCTGTGTTTTGATGGAAGATTCTTTGTGGAAATGCATTTCCTAATTTGGTTTGGCTTCCTTGCTACTAGCAGATTCCTTGTGAGGTTATGTAAAATAATTTTGTAGTTCCTGCTAGAAAATGCAGAATGGCAAGATATGTGGGAATGTAAGAAATTAGTATGTTTAATCTTCTGTATGTGGGATTAAATATATGCCGCTTAAAGGGGAAATGAGGTATCCATGAAGATGTGTCCACCAGAAATTCTAGAAATACAATCCTGTTGTGCCACACACTCTCTTTGACACTTGGGAGCACTAAGGCAATGTGTCTTTCTATGAGGTAAAGGTAAATCCTCATTTTGGGATGAATCCTGTTCTTGGGATTTGTGCGCAACAGAGTTTTGATTAATTAATAGACCTTGGGGTATGTAACTGACCTGGCAGTACCTCTTCAGGGATGAGAGGGAAAGATATAAGGAACAAAACATATACATCTTACTTTGTTTGCTTCACCTGGGATCCTGAAAAAATCTGGCATCAATAGGTGATCAAAGAGCTAGGCCATTGCATGTCTGTTAATAAAACCCTTGGAGCTGCTGTGTAAGTTTCTTCTATTCACTCTCGCACGGTGAGGGAGTACAGTAGGGTCACTATTGAGATCCAAGACTCCGTGCTGGTTTATACCCCAGGTAACTTAATTTGGTAGGGTTAAACAGTGAATTACATGTTGCCGAAGTTACGGATACTTGCTATCCTTCTGTTGGTTTGTTTTTTATTCATTACTGGATTGTACTCATGGCACGTTCTTACTCTTTCCTGATTTATAATGGATCTCTTTATTGAATTATTGAGCAAAACTTTTAAATAAAACATCAAAGAATTCTCTTCTACTATCAATTCTCCTATAGTTGTAAGATGTATCAACCCTTAGGACCACTTTCCTCATCAGAATACTGACACTGCTAGACTTATTCCTAAATGTGCTGTGCACTAAAATGTTCATCCAATATAGCTTTTTTTTCTTTTGAAAGTGAAATGATTTGCCTTATAAATATGCAAAATTAGATTGCTTCTTGTACAAATATCTTGCACAGTATCTGTTTTGTTCTTTCTGGCCACCTTAGATGTGCCATAGTCTTTTCTGCTCTGAATCCCATTTTATAGGTGAAGTAAAACAAAGTACTGACAGAAAATGTAGTTAAATTGCTTCTTAAAAGTCAGACCATTATCAGAGTTGAGAAGAGGACTGGAGCCTGACTTCCAGCCCTTGGTCATCTTCCTCGTTCTGCGTGTTACACACTGCTTTGCTTGGGCTTGAGAGCCGCTGAATCCAGACTATATTATGAAACTGTGAATTGTGATTGTTTGTCAGCAATCCAGTTTGTGTGGAGATCAAAACTTGAGCTCAGGTTTTCTCATGGCCACTCATGTAAGCTCTACTTGTTAATGCTTTTTGGGATTTGGCTGCTTATTTCAATGCATTAAAACAGACTTTATGGTTCTGATTACTGTTGTACAATAACTTTATGCTACCTTTGAGGTTCTTGTAACTTCCATAGAACCAGTAAGTCTGGGTTTTTTGCCTGGAGGGGATTAGTGTTTAGTTTGCACATAACAAAACAAAGAGAAGGCATAAAGCATTGTTTCGTTATTCCAGAACCCCAAGAAATAGTTTGTAGTGCAAGTATTATGCTTTAAGGATAGATGAGATGAGGCTACTGGGAACAGCATTCAATTTCTGAAAGTAAAGCATAAGCTTTGATTCACAGAAACTGAAATTTGGAACAGCTTGGTTTGTTTTTGTTGTTTTTTTTTTTTTTAATAAATGAAATACCAAAAGGAATACGCATTTTTATATTTAAATGTTTAATTTCTGTGGGCACTATTAAATATATATTTCTGTCTATTGCCTATTTTTCTAAAGGCTAGAATAGGCTTGCTAGGATATCTGAACTAGAAAGCCCTTCTATTATGTCTTGTTGTCTAATATATTTTACTCCCTCAGAAGGAGGGAATAAGCTGTACAAACAGAAAAACTTCTTCAGGTGCTGATTTCAAAACAGGAGAGAAGGGACCGACTTTCACCACAAGCTAATGCTGTTTCACTGGCAAGAGTTTTCTGTAGGCTTGGCCTAAGATGAGAAGTTTCTTTGTAGCCGAACATGATTTCAGTAAGTGCGTGGACAAAATGATGAAAGAACAGTGCAGGTCTATGGAATGCAAAGACACCACCTTAGGAAGCCCCAACCTGCATTTAGGTGGAAACTGGAGAAGATGTTCAGGAAACAGCACTATCTGCTTGCCCTGTTCTTCTGCTCTTCCCTAGCATCTACTACCAGTCCCTGACAGAAATAGGATACTGGCAAAGCGGTGCTTTGGTGTATTGCTGTGATCTGTGCTCCTAATGCACCTTCTTGGATTTGGCGTGATCTGTGTGTGTCTGGGCACAGAAAACTTCCCTTACTGTTTGGGGCTGTCAGCATGTTTTCAGTTGAAACTCTTTGAGCTCTTGTAAATAACTGATTCCCCACCCATTTAAAAGAAAAGTAAAGCAAGGTAGTCCAAGACAGTTCAAGATGTATTTAGATACAAACTGCCTTTTGAATCCTGTGACAACCCACCCCCTTGACTGCTTCTCATACCAAATTCTAACAATGGGGTTTCTTTCCTTTGTGATCTAAATGATTTTCTTTTTTGCCTTCAAGGCCATAGATATGTCTTTATAATATATTTTATCTGTATCAGATGCTCATGGCAGTGCAGAGTCTCAAGTTCTCTATATTAATGATCTAATACTTTATATATGTAACATTTCAAAGATCTTTTTATGCTTTAGTTTGCAGCATTTCTGTGAGGCACAGTCTAAAAGCAAGCTTCTTGTCCCAGTTTGCCCAACTGACTGTAAATCCTTTTTGCCTTTACTGCTGAAATGTTAGTAGGCAGCTCTCAGCTTTCTATCAGCTACTGCTTCTTCCCTGAGCTGTTGGAAACTCCCAAATTATGCATCTGTAGCTCCTGATTCATTTGCAAGAGTCATTCATTTCTGCCCTTAATTCCTATTCCAACTGGCATTGGGGATTGTGGCGGTCCCATGCTGTGCTGCAGTACTTGACCCTGTAGATCCTTCTACTGAAACTTGAGTATCTTTCTTCCATCATGCTCCAAGATCTTTTTATCTGTTCTTGGTTGTTTAGGTCACTTACTAGGCTCCAACAGTGTATTTTCACTCCTGCTGTTACAGAATCACAGAACCACAGAATCACCGGGGTTGGAAGGGACCTCTGGAGATCATCTAGTGCAACCCCCCTGCCGCAGCAGGGTCACCTACAGCNGATACAGAAAGCTAAATCACACAAAAGACAAAGGAGCCAGGATTTTTATTATCTTCTTGCCATGAGAGCTCCTGTGGGCTCCCAGGGCCGCTTTTCCCTGGCCCGCTTCTCCTAGTCTTGCACAAATAACGTAACTCTGTAGTCAACAGTGGGTCAGAAGATGCTGTTGCATTGGGAGTTCAGGGCCGTGATGCAGCACTGTTGCTGTATGCTGATAAAAGCTGTTCCCTCCTCCAACTGGTTTCATCGCAGCTGGTCTTCTCAGCCCCCTGAGGATTGCTGGCTTTGCAGCTTGGGCTACCCCAGATCAACTGGAGATGGAACCATGTTTTCCTGTACAAGTCTGAGAAGCCAGTTTATTTGCTATGTTTTGTGGAACGCGGTCTGATGACAAGAAAGGTGAATGTTCTGCATGGTAGCTGTGAGATGATTTGAGCACACGGATGTTTTCTGTGCCCTAGAAAATAATCCAAGAGATGTGACTGTTCTGTAATTGAGGGAGAAAGTGCCAAAGCTACATACTGACTCACCTTTTTTTCTGATATACATTATGCCTCGTGTGGGCACCATATTTAGGAACTGAGTGCCAGACCTTAACAAGATGTTCCCAAGCTATATCCTTTCCTCAAGCCACCTCACTTCCAGCCTTTCACAATTTGGATGTAGTTTGATTCTGATTCAGAAATCTGAAAAACGCTGCCTCTCTCTTGCATCTGTGGAGGTATAAGAAGAGTTTAGCAGGGAGCTCAGTGATCAAATATTTCTGAAAGCAAACCACTTGCAGAGGTGAGAGACAAAGGCTTTTCTGTCGGGGCTACGGGCAGGGATACCTGCATGTTCTCCATCGTATCTGGCAGGGAGTAGAGGAAGGGGAACGCTTGTCAGCCCCGATCTTCTTCCATACACATGCTAGGAGGTGAGAAAGGTCCTTGTCCTCTCAGCATCATCAGAAGACGGAATGTGTGTGTGTGTGCTGTGAGGAACACAAACGTCATACCAGAATTCAAAATTATAGCAAATCCTAAACTGAATGTGATCTAGTGATGGCGTCAACAACAAAAATTTACTTCCTTTTAGGGACTGCAACAAGAGAAATGTTGTTTGTAAGAGAGCAGACAATGCCCATCTCTGTGACATTAACCACTAGGTGCTATTGCTTAAGAAAGGACAAAAGGGGAGAACAAGAACATGGCCTTAGGAAATATAATCAGTATTCCCATGCTTCATTAGAACAGGTTGCTTAGGAATGCTGTGGGGTTTTTTCTGTCAGCAGAGATTTTTAAAGAAAAGCTAAGTAGCTGTCTGTTAGTCTAGGTTTGCTTTATTTTGTCTTGTAAGAAAAAGATGGACAAAAAAGACTTGTAACGCTTCTTTCCATTTATATGGAAACTACCTGTAATTTTATTCCACCTTTGTGGGGAAACTCTCCAGGTTAAAAATAGTTCTGCACCTTGCTGTCAGTGGTGTTCCTGTGGGTTGCGGTTTGTGTAACTGGACATACGGGTCAGATAGAGAAGTTCACTTGCACTCCTTGAGGGACGTTATGCCCTATTTTTCCCCTCTACCACAATAGCAGCAAATTCTGTGATCCTTGTCCTGCAGAGAAGTGATAATTAGGTAAAGAGAAAGCATGATAATATGCTGTAACAGAAAGGGTTTTCACATGAATACAGATGCATTACTGCCAACCACCGAACCTATACTTTATGAAAATCATCATGCACTTGGTGCCAAGGAGCACTTTCCTAATCTCATGCCATCTGTGCATCTGGCAGAATATTACAGGAAACTCATTTGTACATCCCCTTGGGAGTGTATCCTTCCTATTTTAAAAAAAAAAAAAAACAAAAACCAAAAACCAAACGAATTTTTAGATCATATCTTACACTGGAAGATACTAGATTTCAAGCATGCTACTGTTGAGAGAATTAATTTTTTTTCCATTTTATTTCTTGGGCTACAGTTCTTATTTTCCCAAAATGGCAAAATGCAGATACCAGCATACCAACAAGATGGTGCTGTTCACAATATTTCCAACTTTAGGAAAGATTTTAACGAAAAATTATTTTTTTTTTTTCTCCTAAAGTTATGGTGAACAGGAACATAACTATGATAATCGTGATGGTAGCGGTGTGAAAGAAGAGAGGTTTATTTTCCCACGTTAATTCTCTTACGGAATGATAGCATGCACACTGTATTGCACCCCGACAACGGGAAGGTAGGATCCCTCCAAGAGACATCACCACTCTTTCATCGGTTTAGGGATAATTGTGTATATAATAAGCTAGGATATAATAAGATATAATAATCAAGACCTCTGCGTAAGGATATTAAAGAGGTATATACCAAAAAGAATAGTTTTGAGATAGTGAATTAGGAAGAATAGTGAACATCATGTAAGAGCTAGGGACTAGTAGATAAAATGATCTAGCAGTGAGTTTATAATTACAGGGAATAAAATGATGCAAGGCAATATTAAATTGAGGTGCTTTGGATGCAGCAAGTATGTGCTTTAGGGGCAAATTCATAGGGGAAGGGTCCATCAAAGGCTACTAAACGTGATGATGTAGATTTAAAGTCCAGGTTCAGGGATCTTTACACTGTAGGATGGAGACAATATCAATCTGTCCTAATCATGTTATGTTGTTTTCTTGCAGGGCTAGTTAAACTTTTGGCTTGGTCTGGCCTAGTACTGCTGTTCTTCTGTTAGTGGATGTAGCTTTGCAAATGTGCACCAAGCTCAAGACGTGTATGTCTGCGCTCTCTTTATACATTCCTTTAACTTCTGCAGTTGCTACCTTTTTGTACAAAATCCCATGTAGACAAATAATACGAAGACTCAAGTATATTGCAGAATAGTTACTTTCCTGGTATCTCTTGCTGGGTACTATGTTAAAAAAAAAAAAAAGTAGACTCTTGTGACTGACCAAAGAATTCAAAGCAGATGTCTGCTCAAGTGAACACAGGTTATCTTTATATTGGGAAATACCAGTTGTAATCATCTTCACAATTGTTTTCTTGCAGTAAAAACCTAAGTCTCTTTGCTGTCTTTCATTTAGGATAAAGCATTCCCTGTTTAAATGTTTGAATCCACGGTACAGAGGTAGCCCTCACCTCTGTGCAAGTGTGTTTAGAAAGTGACAGGACAAGAGGTAACGGGCACAAACTTGAATGTAGGAAGTTCCATCTCGACATGAGGAGGAACTTCTTTCCTTTGAGGGTGGCAGAGCACTGGAAGAGGCTGCCCAGAGAGGTGGTGGAGTCTCTGACTCTGGAGACATTGCAAACCTGCCTGGACGCCATCCCGTACAACCTGCTGTAGGTGACCCTGCTGTGGCAGGGGGGTTGGATGAGATGATCTCCAGAGGTCCCTGCCAACCCCGGTGATTCTGTGTTACTTTGCAGAAGATACTTAGTACTTTTGCAGTATGAAGTCATCATCAATTAGTTAAAACAGAAATAACTGTCACATAACTATTGCAGAGGCATATTAGATGTCTTCAGCAGTTCTCTCTCTCTGGGTTGACACTGAACATGGGCAGGTATTATCTCAATCTACTGATGCAGACTTAATCAGAACTCCTGCAGCCTCACTCATCTCAGCTGTACTGTATTTTGCAATACATCATGCATTAGATGTGTTAGTGGATTCTGTGCATCATCCTTTTCACCTCTGCAGGAGTATTTGACCTCTGAGGATGCTGCTGAGTGGCCATGATCAGTGGGAGGGACAGGGGAAAGTGAAGGGAGGAAACTGCTCTTCCTCCTTCCCTCCCTGCACCCATCCCTTCCTCAGGAGTAGCCATAGGCATCTCTACTGGACTCCCTCCTCACTGCCCCCCTGAAAGAACCTGGGTAGATAGAGGCCTTTTAGCTTTTTTGATATCGAATAGGGAAGGTGAGAGGGAGTAGAAAGAAGGGGTGGGGATGAATATGACAGAAGACAACAGCAAGGTGTATATTTCCGTTTTAATTAATACTGAGAAGTGTTAATGGTTTAATTTGTTAATGACAGCATGTCATGAACTCTTTAATCTATAAGCTTGCTTAGATTCCAGTTGCTGGGGGGGTGGTGGTGGTATTTAAATCCTGGGAGGGAAGAAAAGTTCTTTGATTGGGTTTTTTGGTAGCCAAAAAGATCTGCAACTTTAGAGAGAAGAGTTGCTTGCTAGGAAAGACCTTCCCTTTCTGCATCTTCCTAGCTCCCTGTACCTTAAAAGGTAAAACATTAAAACAGTTTAACCCACTAGAATCTGAAGAACAATCACATTTCAAACGACTACCATAAATTTGTTCAGCTGCATTTCTCCCTTCCCTCCAACTCTCAATTATGGCAGATGAGCAAAACGCCACAGGTGCCTCTCGCTTCCTTCACTCGTCAGAAATTCTCACGGCTCATTTCACACTCTGGCTAGCTTGATGTTAAAAAGTATGTGCAGTCTTCTAATTTATGGCTAACAAGTTCATATTATCTTTGTAATCCCTATTGTCATACAATAACAATTCCCCATGTAGGTTCAACTGGGTACTACAAATAATTTCTCAAAGTTTACTGATAATAAGAAATGCATCTTAAGGAATGAGAGAAAGTTTATTATAATAATTGTTTGCAGGTGTTAAATTAAGAGCATTCTAGAAATATATATGTGTAACACTCTATTAAACCAGAATCTCATAATAAGGGATGGATAATGATAAAGCAGCCTACATATTTCACAGATCAGAAATTAATTTCTTAGATTTCCATCGTTCAAGGAAATCACATTCCAATCACTGTTTAAGTGACATGAATTTTCATACTTACAGTAATCTCCTGTATTGACAGTACATCAAAAATAGTTCCCTGAAGAATAAGGCTAATTTTCTAACCCAGTCAACCCTCACTTTGAAGTCTGGATTGGGATGGTGATGGAAAAGTTTCTGCAAAGGTTGAAGTACTGAGCCTTAAAGCATTCTTTATTCTTCCAGTATAATGATGGCAAATCTACCCTCTCTCGTTTCAATCTTTTGAATAAGTCCCTAAAGCAGAAATAAGCAGTTTCACCTTCCTGTACTTAACTCTTTCAGTGCCTTTCCCTTCTAGGTCTTGTCCAACTGCCATTAATCCTACATGACATCTTAGTTCAAGGTTTTGATTAATCTTACGGAAGTGAAACTGTTAGCAAGGTCTTTCACTCCCAGAAGTGCATTTCTTTTGCATACATAATAGGCTCTTGTTAAAGTTGCTTTATGAATTACATCCAGTGTTTTAAGAGGGAAGGTATGCAGGGTTGGGCAGTCCTTGCGATAGCGAAAAGCTGGGAATATGCCCATTTGAGGAGGGAGGTTCTATTCAGCGGGCCAGCTGTGCCTTTTTCCCCCGTGGGAGAAGGTTCTGCAGCCCCTTCTTGACTCTTCTGAAGGTGCTGAGGTGGCATGTGCTCGCTCAGTGTCTCCACCTTCCACTGCTGCCCTCAGCCCAGCTTTGCTCTGCTCTCTGCATGCCAGCCCTGGTCCACCAGTGGTGTAAAACCATCAGCAGTGGCTGCACCGCTGGGGCCTATTCTCTGCTGGCGTCGGGGAGCGTGGATCAGAGGAGGCGGTATGGCCTTTGTGATAATTTGCTTTGTCTCTGCTGGACTGTCCCCTTCTGCTGCAACTTCTCCACAAAATATTCAGTTGTTGGTATTGTGACTTCTTTGCTCTAGCAGCGTCCCAGCATTCATCGCGGGGCACTATCTTCAGATGTAATACAGAAACAAATAATGTAGCCTCATAAATCGTCACCTCTAAATATTGAGTGAGGTGTTTTATGAAAGTGTAATGACACCATGAGCTAACTCTCTGTGTTTGGATGGGGAAAAGAGGGTAACTTTCAAAATGGAAATTGTCATTATTGTCATCACTGGCGTACCCCTCTCCGTACTGCCTCTCTTTGCTGCTTTCTTGATGGCTTCTAATGGCCCATAATTAAGGGTTGCTGCTGTGGTTCGCACTAGGGTGCCACTCGTACACTGGAGTATTTGTGGATGTTGTGTCAGTTTGATTGCCTGGACTTCTCACGTTGAGCCCTACATCTACCTTTCCAGCTCTGTGTGAGGCTGTGTCCACCTTGGTTCTGTAATTTCAATGGGGGAAACAAGGAGAAAATCAAACGGAAGAACCACTGTAATAACTTCAGTAATAAATAAATAAAATTCAGATCGGTCCTCCTCATTAGCAGGCCAAAATGCATCTGTTGCAAAGTTTATGACTCTCAGGGGTTGGAGGTGCACAGATAATTATTCAGGGAGAAGTCAAACTCTCTTGATGGTGGTGCTCTCTGATGCACCCTGAAACTTTAGGATCTACCAATACAAATAATTATTTTTGTCAAAGTTCATTTAAATACAGACTAGAGTAAGTCAATACGGATAGCAGTATGGGTTGGTGTTTCTATTGGTTTCCCTGAAAGGCACATTGGATGTGAAAAACCAAAAGATCCTCCAGTACCATAAAGAAATGGGTTCTTAGCTGGGTAAGAAAATGCTAACTCCCTCAACTTCCAGTTCAAGCAATAAGGTGGAAAGCAAAAGACTGCCAAGCTGAATGAATTAACTCACTTGTAGTAAGATGCTGAAGACACTACCTTGCCAACTTCTGACAGTAGCTATGTTTTACTGGCTATAACTAAGATTCAGTTATAGAAAATCTATGCACTGGCTCTTATTTCCATCTTTTGCATATGCATCCGTAAGATGGGAATCTAAAGATGAGAGAGCTGTGAATGGTTCATGAAAATACTAGATATTAAAATGAGCAACAAAAAATATTTAGGGAACTCCGTGGCTATCTTCAGATTAGCAAAAATTACGGTAGTGTCTGAGAAACATTATTGGAGACAATTGTATTTCACAGATGAGCATACTTTTGGACCGCTGGAGGAAAATAAACGAGCCCAGAACATGAACAGGCTCATGCCTTACAAAGGAACTGAAAGTATAGGAAAGAGTCAGTCTGTTATAATACACTGACTGCTTTTGTGGGATTAAATTGCCTAATTAGATCCCAAAGTGCTGCACCTGATATTTCTTTCTGCTTATGCTGAACATAAAACACTTGTATAATTGTGTGGGCTGCAGAGCTCTGTAAAGACAACGATTCCCTAATACTCTTTCCAGGGGGTAAAGTCTTAGTGTATCTGTCTCTGGCCATGGAGGTTAGTGTAGTGCTAAACCTTTTAAGGAAAATATGCATTACTTGCAGTAAGATTCAGAATCTTTGTGTTCAGCCTGAAATGGTTTTAAGGGGAGTAAATATTGAATGCGCCTACCTGCATAAAATGATATAAATGTAGACCATCCCTGTTCTGCTTTAGTCTAGTCAAAATCGGTTTGCAAAATGATGCTTGGAGTTAGTTCGAATGAGTGATGGTATCTCCGATGCTTTAAACAGTATTACTGGAACAGCGGGAACCTGACGCTATGTTCTTGATGGGCATCGTCTGTAAGGAGAGGCAGGGAAGTGTAGTGTCTGACAGAACTGGCTGCTGAAGCAGTCAAATGGCAACAGCAGCAAGCGTCAGATGTACCAATCTGTGTGTCTGTGGCAAGTGCCTGGCTTCGGAGGGCTGATGCTCCGGAGAGTCTCTGCTGGCTCCTGCACGAGGCAGGCACTGGGGAAAGGACCAGAGTGCTCTCTTCTCTGCAGCTCAGTTCCTCACACTGAGATTATTTTAGCTGCTTAAGCTGCTGTAGGGTGGTATCCCCGAACATTGCATACATCAGGCTTTATTTAAAGTCGGGGGGGGAAGGTGTAATACCAAACAGTCCAAAACCCCTCTAAATTCATCCTCACCCCCCCTTACCTGAAAGCACACTGGTCAGTGATAGCTGTACCTGCTCTTCCTTTTCTTCTTGACACGCGTGTGTTAGACAAGCACAGTCCTTGCTGCCGAGGCCAGCAGGGCGAGCAGGGGAAGAAGGGGCAGAGTTGTCCTAGGGGCAGTGGCCACCTCCACCGAACCCCCTTGAGATGATCAGGCCAGTGCAACTGCTGATGTTTCAGGCTGGGCAGATGTCAGCAGATGTTTTTTGTCATTGCAATGTACGAGTGCGCTCTGGGTTTATGTTTCAAATTACCCTGAACAGTAGGGCAGAAACGGATGGGAGCTTTGGGCTCAGTGGTGGAGAAGGCCATTCGGGTGGTGCTGAGCACAGCTGGGACACGGACCCGTGCAGTGCACGTGTTGTGGTTACTGCATATCCTTCAATTGTAGCCCTTAGGATCTGCAGTAACTCCGATGTGGTACCTTCTGTATAGGCACGAGTCAACCAAAACAAAATTGTTTGGAGAATGAGACATTTTTAGATGTGAGAGAAAGAAAGAAATAATGGTGGGGAGGAAAATTGGGAAAGAAGGACAAGGGAGAAAGGACTAAGGCAGTGACTGACCTGAGAAGTTACATATCTCAGTTCAGCTAGATGATCTTGTTTTGTTTATGGGTTTGCTGAGATTTTCGTAAGATCAGTAAGTTCCAAGTAAAGGCATTTCAGACCTTGTTACTACCCAGGTGACAAGGCAAGTCCTACCTTTTTTTTTTTTTTTTTTCCCACTGGAAGAACAAGGATTCTTTTATAGTCTTGCACAGGATAGTACAAGGAAGCTTTCCTTGCTCTCAGTGCATGGTTAATAGTAAGTTGCAGAACTTAATTGGCAGGTCTTACTGATGCAGCAGTCTGAATGCTTCCGAGTGCTGAAATTTAAAGGCTGGTGTACTGCTCCAGCTGCGGTCAACGTTAGCAAAATGAATGGACTTCACGTGCCTGGGCTTGTGCTCTCACACTGTACTGACTGTTGGCATTAAGAGCCCAGAAGAAAATGTTAAAGGTTCCCAGGCAAAAGAAGAGGAATAGGCTTCCAGTCATAGTCTGGCAGTAAGTGTGATTTAAAAGTCAAATAAGCACGTAGCCCTCAAATGAGCAGAAGCACTCCTGGAGTGTAGTTGTTTATCTGAAAAATTATTCAAATGACATTATGGAGTTTCTTATTGAATGTTGTGATGGTTTCCAGAACTAGCATTCTTGCTCTGAACACAGACAGGGGAGAGAAATGACACTGCCAAATCTGAAATTACAATCTGCAGTTTGAATGAGTACAGGGTTAGGGGTTTTTTAAATTCTTTTGCCTAGTGGATGGCCAAAGTTATGTTCCTAGTGTTGTCAGTAGTATCCTTGGTGATTCCTGCTCTTATGCATGGTAAGTTTTTGACCAGGTGTAAGCTCTTGGATTGGGTTGGTAAACAAGAAAAAGGGAAATAGATCATCTTTCCTTGCGCTGGCTCTCAATAGCTTGTGACAGGAAAGACACAAGGGTTAGAAATTAAGACTCAATACAGAAATGAGGAAGAAGAGATCGTCTCACGGTGAAATTTCTTAATGATACCCTTCAGGACTTTGGAAGCCTTCGAAAGCAGTGTTATGTTTTTCCATCGCCCAATAACCCATTTTGAACAACTGAGAATTAAAATATGCAGACGTGTACATTCCCGCATCTAGGAAATGAAGTCAGGAAAGACTGGACAGCATCTCTGGGCCAGACACGTGTGCGTGTGCTAGCACTGCTCAGCTCCCTGCCGTCCAGGCTGTGCTGTACCATCGGTGGAGGGGAGCAGCAGACAAATGTTCTCCTCGCTGACCCTGTCGACAAGCACAAGTGTAGCTGACACGAGAGCAGGAAAAAAAGCAGGGTTTCCTCATGGGGGAACGGCATCATGGTATCCTGCTTTGATCAGAAAGGTACTAGGCATTCCTGGGAGCACGGAGTGCCAAATGTCGTTAGACACTGAGTGTATACACTCTGTGCCATCTGGGGCATGGGCTCTCGGAAAGGGGACACTGAGCTGGTGTAAGCTGCTACCACGGCGTTGCTGAAGTCCTGGGGCAGGTAGAGTTTACGCTGGCTGATGATCTGCCTGGGTTCATTATGGTGGGGGGATGTCTAGGATTTCATTTTCTACGGTACTTTCACCATACCCCGTCTCCTTTTCCCCTTAAGAGTCAGTCAAAACAAAGCCCATTTTAAAAGAAATGAATGTAGAAAATGTGAAACATAAGGATCTTTTACAAAGCGTCTTTTACAGTGCTGGGGACATAAAACAGGGCAGTGGAAGATAAGCCGTTATGTATGTTGAGGAAGTCGAAGAATAAAGATTATAGGCAAACAGTCTACCTTTCTTTACAAGGCCTTGATTTACATCCCTGAAATCTCAAATTTAGCTATTACAATGAAGTCCTGTTGCACACAGAGCTGACTTTTTATCACCACTTAAAATCTAATTAATCCGTATTGAAGCACAAAGATTTCTGTTGTGTTTTAGGGTGAGGGGTCATAGAGCCCTCTTTGTTCATCCTCAGGCTTGTAATCATCAGGCATTGGGATATAATTTTACCAAGCAAATTGGAAGGTAACAGATCAAATCCTTATCGGAAAGCCTAACTCATGGTTTAGTGAAGTCCTTCGTCCTTTATGTGAAACTTTATATTCGGGAAGAACAAAAAAGTGTTTCAGAGCTTACAAAGGGTTAACAGCAAGGGCTTATATTTGGTGCAGCAGAGAACTAAAACCATCATAGCTTCCACCATCACTCAAGGGAGCAGTTGTCACAGAACGGCTGGGGAGACCTTCCTCCTCAAGCTGTTAGGACTCTGCTCTTAGGATGGCCTTGGTCTACCATCGACCGACGATGCAATTAAGTGGCATACTCCTCTCTCTGTTGGGATGGGTCCTGTCCTGTCTCACTACCTATTTACCCCAGTGGAAAAATCTTAACTTGGAACTGAATGAACTGGAGATCTGGACCATGGGACTCTGGCAAGCTTGTGTTGCCCAGGAAGAAGGGGGAACGCAGTGCAAGGACTTCGATTCTTTCCTAGCTTTGCCTCCAGAGCTCAGGATTTCTAGGATTTTGATGGTTTTTTCCAATGGATCGGGGCTTTTGGGCCTCTTGCTCTCAGGATTTGGGTTGGACTGTTTGAAAATTGGTGAAAGGCAACAGGAACAAAAGAAACGGCTGTTGCTGTTTGGAGGAACGCTCTTCTGGATATCGGGGATTACAGCTATTGTCCCGGTTTCTTGGGTTGCCCATTCCACAGTCCGGGAATTTTGGGATGAGAATATACCAGATATTGTTCCCAGGTGGGATTTTGGGGAAGCGTTATTTGTTGGCTGGCTTGCTGGATTTTGTCTTATATTAGGAGGATCCCTACTTAATTGCAGAATCTGCTCAACGGAAGTCCATCCATCCTCGGTCCATTACGCAGTAGCAGAACAGCAAGATCGGTGTCAAAACTTGGAAACGGAAACTAGGCCTTAAAAATGGAAGGTTTTAAGTAGTACAGAAAGACTGCCCTATCTCTTTCAAACTCTAGCGCAAGCCAGAAGCTTGTTCCAGTAGTAACTCAAAGGACTCTTTGTTACCTACCTGATTTCCTAAACTTACGTCTGTTTTCTCCATAACTGGTATTGGAAGGTGGTGTGTTTTCTCACCTGCAGAACTGTTCAAAACTTTGTTTGGCAGCAGAACGCTGAAGTTTTCATAGACTTCGCAAAAAAAAAAGAAAAAAAAAAAAAAGAGGTGCTTTTGCTTTCTCAACTGCACTGTAAAATCCAGAAAATGAATATGCATGTTCCCTTACAGCTTGGCTTTTAACCAAAATATGCTTCCTCTTCATATGTAACCAATTAAACGAGCCTCCAAGCTTGACTCCCTGGTGCAATTTTCCACTTGCCTAACGGAGTGACGTACAAACTGGAGCGTTTTCACATCCTAAACAGTCTAAATACAGCAAATTGTCTTTCTCTGTACTTGGAAATTGTTGTGCTAAGGCGAGTGTAGGTTTCTGAAATGCTAGCAAGCTTTGCAGATGTCTTTTTGTGCATGGAGTGTTACGGGCTGGGTGCTTCATACCCAAGAAGTTGCATTTTCCCAGTCTAGCACTTTAAGCTGCCTGTACAAGTTATTCACAGCATTTCTGGCACCTGCCCACTTTATGCACAAAAAAAATAGGCTGAGAAACACTGCTTTAAAAATACTTTCACTGTCTTCTTCCCATATAGGTAGTGAGGCATTGTGCATCCTAGCACAGGCTCCTTGAGCTCCGTGTGTTCAGAACAACGCGTTGCCGTAACCTCTGACTTTAAGCCAACGATCTTTAACTGGCCACAAAGCAGCCAAGCTTCACTTGTTGGAAGTAGAAACGTATCGCTGTGGTATTAAAACTTAATTTTAAAACTAACTGCTGGAATGCTTTGGCAGTGTGCTGGAAAGCAAAGTATATGCTTTTCATAAAAAAAAAAAAAAAACAAAAAAAAAAACCAAACCCAAACTAATGAAAGGTGAGCCCAGCTGTGGCCACACCCTTCAGCTACCAGTTTACCACGCTGCCTCCTTGTTCCCCAAACACCGCACATGGAACCAGGCACCACAAAGCGGGAGGGGGAGGAGTATTTCATGCTTTATAAAGCATTGCTTTAACTTTTGCTTATGTTCAGTATGACAAAGAATTAAGCAGCACAGCGCCTGCAAAACTGGGCAGTTTAGTGCTTCTGTGACTGCTAAAAATGAACTTGGTCCACCGACACAGGCTTCAGTTAGTTGGATTTCTGTCGTCTGTACTGGGATGGATTTTAACCGGTACCTGTAACTATTTACCAGACTGGAAAAATCTCAACTTAGACTTAAATGTACTGGAGCTTTGGACCATGGGACTCTGGCAAACCTGTATAGTCCAAGACGTAGGAGGAACACAGTGTAAAGACTTTGATTCTTTCCTAGATTTGCCTCTAGAATTCAGGATTTCCAGGATTTTAGTATCTACATCAAATGGACTAGGACTTCTGAGCCTTGTGATCTCTAGTCTTGGTTTGGACTGCCTAAAGATGGAGGAAACAGAGCAGAAGCTAAAGAAACAGCTCTTACTGCTTGGAGGTATACTCCTGTGGATGTCCGCGGTTCTGGCCTTAGTCCCCGTTTCTTGGGTTGCCCATACGATAATCCAGGAATTTTGGGATGAAGACATCCCAGAGATTGTGCCCAGATGGGAAATAGGGGATGCACTGTTCAGTGGTTGGTTTGGTGGATTTTTTATAATTCTCGGAGGATCTCTACTCCTCTCCACAATCTGCTTATCATCTGACCAGCAATTACCAGAGCAGTATGCAATGGCAGATATGCAAGACACCTATCAACAGCTGGAAACTGGAAATAGAAGACTTTAAAAAGGGTAGATACCAGGTTTTCAGATTTCTTACTCTTGCATTACAGGAAGAAAGGTCTGCTGAACAGAGAGGTTACTGTTTACAAGATCGGGGGGAGGGATTATTTCTTACTAAGTAGTTCCTTTAATCCCTGCCTACCTTTGGTTTTAATTACATTAATTGATGAGCTATGGAGATCCAAGTCCCCACTGTATTTCTCCAAAATCTGATCAATTGCAGACTTTGTTTCTGTAGTTTAATTTTTTTTTTTTTTTTAGGATAAGTGAATATAAAATTTTTAATCTCTAGGCATGCATGGAGAGTTGGCCCATCTTTTACATGGCAGAACTCCTACTGGGGCTGCTTTAAACAATGTCTTTTTTACAAAAGTAATATTAGTTTAAGTCCTGAAACAGTTTGTAGTGCCAGTTCAACATGCCGTACAAAAACCCTGGACCTGTCTCATTTACGCGAGTGTAAACTAAATGTCCTCAGACATAGTACCGTGTAGTGCACAATTCTGTCGTGTGTGTGTGTGCGTGAATACAGATGGATCCCTGCACAACCTCTAAGGAAAACCAGTATTTCTGAATCACGATAAGCCGTTGTCCAGTGCAGAGTTGATGAAGTTTGTTGCTATCGCAGTTTTTACTTAATGAATGTAAAGAACTAACTTCAAGTGTATGAATCACTTTCTACATCACTTATCCCGAGACTTGTCAGTGATTGATGTGAACTTTCTACAGACTGCAGTGATTTTACATTGACAAAGCTGTAGCAGCCGTCTGTTTCTGCAAAGAGCGTATAACGACATAGAACAGCAATAAAAGAATTAAATAAAACACTGGTCTGGAAAAGAGCTTTGTTAAAAAATGTATTTTCCAATCACTGAAACACATGGAAAGTGCAGAGACAAGTTAATCTATGTGATGTATTTGCATACTCTTACAGACAAAATTAGAACAGAAACACATTCAGAATATAACCTGATTAAATATTTAGTTCAGTCCTGAGCATTTGATATTTCATACAGTATAAACATAGCAATAGTAAAAAAAAAAAAATTCTTAACATTATTTGTGTTCTATGACAATTTCTGCTAAACTTTGCTCATTTGGCTAAATATTCTTGTCCCAGTAATATTTGGATTTTGATATATGGAATTGCAGTGACATTGGTACCTGGAAATAGAACTAATTACATTCGTTATACCCTGCTGTGCAGAGTAAACCCCACTTCAAGAGTAATACTTATAATTTTAAACTGAGGTGGGTTTATTTGTATGTATTATTTTAGCTTATTCTATTGCGTGTTTCAAGTGTGAATAATCTGAATTAGTAAAAAAAACAACCCAGAACTCCAGACCCAGAATTGTTAAAAGCTGCCTAGAAACATGTTTAACTTCATTTCCCAAATTGGTAAAGTGTCTCATTTTTAAGTGAGATTTGCAAGCTAAAGCCAGCAATGCTTCAATTTTGACCTCACCCCATGCTTACAAATCAGACGATAATACTTTTTTTGAAAACTACTCCACGCGTGAGGAGAAACAGCTAATCTGGCAGGAGCGTAGGCAGCTCTAAATATTTATCACAATAGCATCCCTAACGTCGAATATTTTATGGCCAGAACTGAACTATATTAAACAGAACATAAATAAGACTGTAAATAAATAAAAGAAAAATCATAAAGTACACCTCTAAACATCATTCTACAAACAACTTATATAATCAAATTGAGAAGCTGAAACTGTCAACCTTCATTTCACCTCTACATTAAATAATTCCAGATTTTTTTAAACTTGACCTTTCAAACATGAATGTTATCTCAAACCCAAGAAACAAAAAACAAACGGGGCATTCATAAAGGACGTTCAGTCAGTCGTCTTGCCCAAAATAGCGTGGTTGGCTATACATTTAAGTGAACTGATGTATTTGTGCATGAGAAAACCCTTGGGTGTGAACACAGACCTCTTGTCACTTTGTATTTGAGACAGCTGCTACCGTACTGTGGTTATATTTGCTTCCATTTTCTCACCAAGTAATTATAGCCTTTCTTGAAAGATGAAGTCCACGCATATGTGGCTTGTTGTTTGGGGAAGAAATTGTTAGCCAGTGACTTAAATACATCTGAGTGCAACATATGAAGTAGGAAATGAAGTAATTCTGTTAGCTGCAATGTCCACCTACTTACACAGTACCCACAGAAGATAAGACCCCAACTGCTTTACCAAGACAGGGCTGCGTAAACCCTTACATCTCGTGTTCTGGACTTCTTATGAACGAATCCAAGCTGGTGCTTCTTCCTAGCAGACCGCTTCACGTAAGACAGATTTGAACCATGCTGTTCACATCTATTTATTAAACCTTTGCACTCTCAACTGCATATAGGGTCAATGGTGTATTTTTTAAAATGTTATTTATTGTACTGAAATACGTGAAGACTTCTAGTCACGAATTTTTCTTTTTTAGAAAGGGTTTACCTTACCAACAAGACTTCGGCTATCTGAGCTAGCACGTAATAGATTTTTGTCCTGGTACAAACACTTCATTGAAAACTTCTTCATACTCAGAAACCTAACAAACACTTTGACCTATTCCTAGTTGGCAGTAAGACAGCCTCTAGGACAAAAGATTAACACAGAGAAACTCTCATTTTTAAGTGTACAGTGGATATAACTGTCCTGATTTCAATGTTGGGATTATGAATTTGATTCAGCTTCCAGTTCAGAAAGCAGCTGCCCCTTTTGGTAGTCTCATAGTAAGTTTTTAGGGTTACTTGTCTGCCTTGCCTTTCTCGCTCTCCTGCAGATGCAAGAAACCTTTTAGTGCAGGTTAAAGTACTGTACATTCACAAAACTAAACTCTGAACTCTGTCTCTTCCTACAAAGTATTAAAAAACAAAAACAGAAGAAATTTGTTTTCAGAAACAAAATTCCAATGTGGGTGATGAATCTCATTAGCAGCTGTTGTGAGGCAGCCTTGATGTTTTGGAAAGGAGCTTACGCTTGTGGCTAACTTTAAACTATAAAAGTCACACTCTTGTACAAAAATATTGCATGGCAAAACAGCCATCTTCACAGTCTGCTCACATGAAAATAGTGAAAAGATAAACAATCTTCTGTTGAACGTAATATTTCTCAACACAGTGCGGTTCAACAGGATACATGCGTAGTACTGCCTTTGTTCCACCTTTACAAAATAAAAACACATGCAATACATACAAACTGTACAAAATCAGCATACCAAAATTAATCTACTTTGGTTTTCTGGTTGTTGGGGGTTTTTGTCGTGTTTTTTTTTTTTAAGCATACAACAATTCAATTCACTGTATTTTACAAATAAACACATCAATGGTGAATGTAAAATAGAAGATCTTTAAAAGCAGGTCACCGGAACTACAAAGTTCATCTGAAAAGAGATGAGCAAGTGGAAAAACACTTCAATGAAAACGCGTAATTATACATCATCAGCTGGAAGGGCTGGTATACTGATCTTTGCTCTTGTGAAGTACGCTATCTTCTCCCTGAAATCAGAAAAGAACACAAGTTATGATTTTACTATTTATGGCACGACTCCCATGTCATCTGCTGTGCAGTTGCTAATGTTACAGCACAGTTCTTTAAAATACGCGTTTGGAAAATACAGAGTGAGGTAAATACACAGAGAAGTTATTTACAACAAATGTGGTTGCCAGAGCATTCTGACATAATTCCCTTCTTAGGCAGATTTATGTAAAAAGCAGCTTCAATTTTGAAGAAGAAGAAAAAAAATAAATCAGTATTTCATTAATGACTGCAATATTGATCTAGTCACTGAATTTCCTATGATGATATTGCAGTGGGGGGATGAAAAGGCAAAATAAAACATTTTATCCTACCTTGGGAAAAGGGAGGGAAACAAAAAATAATAATTGGGTCTGGGCAAGACTCAGAGTAGCAGAATTGTCAACCCGTTCTCTAGTTGCTTCCCCTCTGCTGTTACCATTTCTGTCTCCTGCGAAGTGAGAGGTTACTGAAGCGTAACAAGTTTACACAGGCTTGTCTGCCAGCAGCCTCGAAAGCCGACGATAAGTACTGGGGGTTCAAAAATTAAAGCTCAGAAGAGCCATTCTTCTCGAGAGCTTCAAAAATGCCTTTGTGTGATTAGTCTGTGAGGCCACAGCACTGTCACAAGTCCAACGCGCAGGGCGAGTACAGCGCAGCCTTAGGGGGTAACTATCGGTCCAGTAGACTAAACCATGTTTTCCACTGGCAAAGCTGGAGTTCCCATCAGAAACAGTAGCTCGGAGCAAGATTAACTACGTAAACTAAATTCCTAGGCTAATTGTGTGGTGATTAGAAGATAAAGGAGAGTGGAGTCTTAAAATACCCTTCTTGCAGGGGAACGACGTCTTGAGCGCTATGACATGTTCCTGTAAACTTGTGCAGCAGTCTGTCTGTGATGACTGTTAAGTGACCAGCACTGACCAAAACTCCTTCTCAAGACGTGCACAGAAAGCAAAAACTGTTTGAAGATGCTCTGAGTTTCATACTGAAGATAAACAGCTCAGCTGTAACGCTTCTCTGCTGAGGAACCCCTTTCCTTTCTCTCTTGCTTTGATTCTGCATCGCTCACCGTTGTGGTTTGCAATGTGTGCCTCACCCCTGTCTGCTTACGGACTTCGCAAACTGCTCACAATAGACGGGGTTAGAAAAGGAAAAAAATCCTCACGCATATTAGCAGCTAACTTAAATTTCCTATGCAAGAACTCAGAAATCAAACTTCAAAAACACGTTAGTGGCAAAACAGATTAAATTAGCTTGCCATACTGCCTCTATGTGGAAGAGTAAGCACTGTATTTTTCAATCAACAGTTTTATATTTATTCTTATATAGAAGTGTGGCCTTCGGGCTGCTAGCCTGCCACTTACTGTCCAGCCTTTTAGGAATTTAGATCAGTTAGAATTAAGGTTTGAGATAGAAAGTGTTTGTTCTGGCTCATGCTGAGCAAGAACACTTGATTAATTGCTTCATGTAATTGGCTGCTGTTCCCGCAACCAAAAGGAGGAGGGAGACAAAAAGGAGGAGGGGGATTCAAGATCCCTCTTGAATAGTAAGTCTTGAGCAAGGCACGAGTAGTGGTTAATCAGTTCCCTGATGAGATGTGCGGTGTTCTGCTTCTCCTTGAGGGGCGATGTGCTTCGGGCACCTGCCATCACCGGAGCACATCCCATTACTTACAGGCCGCTGTCGATCTGCTGCGGGTGAGGCGAGCCGTGGCAGTGGTCACACACCTGCTTGCCCACAGCAGATGCCACGTTGTGGTCTGAAACTTTTCACTCCGCTTCCTCCCCTCCACCACAGCTCAGCTGACACACTGCCACCATCAGCTCCGTACCGAGGCCCGGTCCTTTGAAACACCAACTTCGAGCTATGTTAAAAATGTACGGTGTTTCTTGCAATTCAAAGGTGTCTGGATTTTTGACTAATATTACAGGGCCTGTCTTATTATATTTAGAAATAATTCATGTTACTTTGCTACAATAACAGGAGCGTGAAAAGCCGAAGAGGCCGTACCTGAATGACTGCACCTGCAGCGGCACTTTCTGGCTCTGCTCCCGTAACCGGCATACATCCTTAGAAGCTTTCCTCATCAATTTCTCAGCACTTAAACCTTGTTTCTGTTCTTCTTTTGACTGTTCAGCCTGTAAACGGGAAGAATAACTCTAATTTGCTAATAATGAACAACTACTCATTTCAAAGAAACGACAAATTCTTCTGTGTCAAGCAAAACACCTGGCAGTGTTAGGTTTACAGTTGGACTCGATGATCCTAAAGGTCTTTTGCAACCTAAATGATTCCGTGAAAATCTCTATACAAAGGGTCAACAAGATAAAAGACTGACACCACAAGCCTACGCCATGGGCACGAAATAAGATAACGGAGCTTTTTCTCAAAAAAGTAAATAAGGCAAATCCCATGCCATCACAGGTAGCTACTAGGTGTTACAAATTTTGATGAGATATTTCTTAGCGCTATAGTTAGACAATACCTAAATTTGTATGAACAGATGTTGCCTATCCAAATATCTTTTTAAAACTGGGAGACAGTGATTATCTTCCCATGTAAAATACTTTTATTTCTAATGAAAGCTCTTGGGAAAGTTGCCTATACGTACTCTAAAGTGACAGACAAAAAAAAAAAAAAACCCAACCAAACAAAACCAGAGGAGGCGTGCTCTCAAAATACACTTTCAAGTTTTGTTGACCTTGTTAGCAAAGTTAATATTCATGAACTTCCATGCTTTTATTCACAACACCTGTTTTGCATGTGAGACTCCCTTCTTTCATTTGCATTGCAGAGGTGTAAAAGCCAAGGCCAGTGAAGAGAACACCAGTGGTAAACAGGAGATGAGGGTCTTTCTTGACGTGAACGTTGTTGAGCAGCTGCGTACCCACCAGTAGGTTACAGTATTTCCGTACCTCGGTATTGCTGGCTCTATTACATACGTCTTTACCAAGCCCTGCCGCATCAACAGGACAATCGCAGTTGTACCATCCACCAGTTTGGCAACAGACTGCTATTAAGAGTCATGTTTTGTTTTTTTTTTTAAAAAAAACACCCTTTATTCAAGGGTTTCTGAATGCCCAATAATTTGAACAGCAGCTCTTTTTAGGTGAGCGTTCACTTGGATTTCTTAGACAAATGGCCACCGTTTGTATGCAGATGAGTCCCATAACACAGGCGTTATCACCCCCGTCAGTGTGGGGTGCATGGCATTGCAATGCCACCTTCTAGACTGCAGGGACTGTCAGACAGATGTTATTTACTGCATTTTGAATTTTGCCAGCCATCGAAACTTAAGAGCAGCAGTTCATGTTCTTAAACAATTTTTATGGTTCTTCAGCAGTTAATTTTTGACAATACTTCAGGCACTCGGACTTGAAAATGCTGTTCTGTTACCTCAAATTAAAACACACACCTAAGCCAGAAACAGCAATCTTCAAAGCTGGTTTGTAACACAGGAGTTCATGTCTCCAGTTCTGAATTCAACCCAGTAGAGTCCCAAACAGCAAAACCAACTAATTCAAAAGAGCTAGTCCGTACTATCAGTTTCATACTGGGTATTTATAGAAATCTGTTCACAGCAGGATAGTGGTACCCTCTGTCTGTTGAAACGCACTCCAGAGTTTTATATGAAAGTGTTTTACATGAAAGAACACCACCCTTTCAAAAACTCACTCAAAATCCAGTCAGCTTGTACTGCTGTTAACTTCTTCAGTCCCGGGCTCCAAAATAGCGAGGATTTTAAAATTAAATTAACCTATAAATGTTGTTTTCATTATTAGTTAGTGAACATAAATTTGCAATCTACAACTGCTACTGTATTCATCTTACATATGTCACTGGCCATATGTTTTATCAGCTCCCTAATTAATATTTATCATCAAAGCACTGAACATAGAAAATGTCAAAATTTTCTAATTTTATCTTTTCCCTAACTATACATGAGATTCTTGTGACTACCCCATTTCAGGTTAACAGCATACATGACTTACTTGTTTTAATACTCTCCATTACCATGTACTCCCTTTTCATTTTTTTAATCCTTTTATTTTTTCAGGATGCTCTCAGAGAAACTTTTGATTTCAGCCCAACGTCTCTAAGAGTATGCAAGTGAGGAGGTACGTACATGACCAGGTTTATATTTACATCATGTTTCTTGAGTGAATTATAAAGATAGTGAATCCTCCATCATATAAAATACAGAAAAGCACACTTCCATTGGTCATACATTCAATAAGTGCCAAAAATCTGGCACTTATCTGCCAAATAATCAGTGCCAGATAGGAATCTCTGCATCTGCACTTAGCTTAAGCGTGAGGTAACAAAGAAGAAACACTATCAAAATTACAGCTGAAACACTAATTCCTGTCTTGTTCATTTGTTTTTGTATAGAAAAATGACAGTGAACCTAAAGAAAAACTGTTAACTGTGCTAAACACCAAAACACTGAAACAAGGACGTATTCGTGGTATTAATGACATAATTACAGATTACATCTACATAGAAGTTGTACTGAAAAGAAATAAAGAAGATATTTACGGATATTCCCAGGAATCTTCTTTGGACATACACAAAGAGGGAGTACTTCAGAGAACACGAGGTGTCTGAAAACTTACTTGTATGAAGATTTAAGACCCAAACTTTGAAATACTGCACGATTTCTCACAGAAATGCAACTAAATAAGAGAAAATGCTTCTGGTGCACGGAATTGCCTACTGTTTTCTGATCTGCCGGCATTAGTGGGCTTTATGTACTTGCTGTACTTCAGAAGGGGTGGAAGGAAGGGGAGGGAAGGTACGGAGTCTCTGTTTGGCTTCAAGCAGAGTAACTGCGTGCTAGCAAGCAGCCACTGATTTTCAACATCCCCCACATCTGCAGTTTCATTTTTCACTTGAGACTCTCTCAATTTCTCTGGCACTTCCAGCTGCTGCATTAGTCCGCGCCATTATAATGCCTGCAGGATCTAAAAAATAATCTATGACAATGTTCTCTAGGCTGCTGTGTTTTGCTAACCCAAGAGGAAACGCTGACAGCAGAGTACAGCATTCTCAGGGTTGTTTTGCTCCACAGGGGGAGGCTGCAATGATTTTAAGGGTAAAAATATTTCTAGAAACTTTGTAAGCCCTCTTCAAATATAGGTGGAGTGGCTGTGATTGTTGTTCTGACTTTTAGCTTGGAAAGAAGGACTTAAATGCTGTGCTGCAGCCTGCGTATATTTTAGGAACATATATTTTTACCCTTATTCCTCATCGCCGTGTGTGTCACGGTGTTGATCACTGACACCAGAGATATAAAATATGACAAACCTATGTGCTGCCCTGAAAGAGCCAGCTGAAATAAGAAAGCACAAATCCAAAGGCTTTATAATACTAAATGTTGCAGAGGCATGGTCTGTTCTAGTGGGAATAGCTTTAGAGGGGGAGAAGTTTTAAATTAAATAAACAGTTAAAAATTATTCTATCCTGCGTCCAGCATTAGATGAACTTCTAAATAAATCTAGCTATGTTTCTTTTATATAAGCAACTATTTTCATGGGTTAAAACTCAGGAAGATCAAATTCGTCCAATGAATTCACATGGTAGAAAACCACGCAGTTACACTGTGTGATGTTTACGTGTTGTGCTGTGTTACCCCATTTTGCCCAAAGGTTTTTCAGAACACTTGTCAATGCTCAGCCTAAACTCTGCTTGTATTTTATTGCCATTTTAGAACTGCACTCGCTATAGCCAACAGCAGATGCCAAGGAAAGAGACAGGAAGACAGAGCAGACAGAATAGGGCATAAACACAGAGCTGGGAGAACATACTGGGAAAAAGTTTTGTTTCCTAAGCTGTCAGTTGGGCAAGGACTTCTTGAAGTAGGTGATACCATTATGGTTAATGATCTCTGATGGATTTTTCTTCCATGAATTTATCAAACTGCTTTTTGAACCTATGGAAACTTGCAGCACTCAGTGTTGTGTGGAAAACATTTTTACAGTTTCTAAATGTTGTGCTATGTTTGCTTGCATTTAACCTACCACCTCTTCAATTTCCTGCTTTCTGCACTATAAAAGACAATGATTAATTGCTCTCCTCCACCTCACTCATGATTTTATAGCCTTCAGTTGTAGCTACTTAGCCACTCCTAACATGGAAGCCGTTTCCTCCTTTGACCCTTCCTGTCCGTCCTCTGCAGTTTTATTATCCACTTCGAGAAGGGGAACTGGAACTGAACAACGTTTAATTTACAGGCCTAACATGTATTTATATCATAAAACAATGATT
Organism: Burhinus bistriatus; assembly: GCA_013397275.1. Taxonomy (NCBI): domain Eukaryota; kingdom Metazoa; phylum Chordata; class Aves; order Charadriiformes; family Burhinidae; genus Burhinus; species Burhinus bistriatus. Next base: position 196,981 of record VYXH01001129.1, read on the forward strand.
TGGTTTGTTCCAACTTATTTTCTTAGTAATGCCTGTCTTACTTGCTTTTTGACATCTGCTGATCACTGTGATGTTTTTGCTGATGTTTTTCTATCTGGAGTATCTCATTCCTAACATCTAATTCAGAGCTCAGCTCTGTACATGCAAATATTAGGATCTTCCCTTCCCTCCTCTACACAAGGCTATTTACTGGCATTTGGCTTTTAAAAAAACCAAACCAACAACTATTGCTTACATATTAGGCGGGCCTCTGCACCGTGTTAAAACTGCTTTCCACTTTTACTGCTCTGAATAACTTGGTGTCATCAAACACTAATCCCTATCAACCATAAATAGCTGAAGAGTACAAATCCCTCCTGGATGTCACTAGCAACCTGCCCTCATCCAAAACTGATGTACGTTGCCTGATACGATGGGAAGGGGGCTCCAGAGGGCATCTACTCCAGCCTCCTGCTCAGAGTAGGTGAAGCTAGAGCTGGCTACTCAGGGTCTTGTCCAGTTAGGTTCCGAATATCTCCAGCTGTGAAGATTGGAGGGTTTTTTTGGTTGGTTGGGTTTTTTCCTCCCCAAACCACCTATGTCCCTATTCCAGTGTATGATCACCCTCACAATTTATAAAACCAAACAACCTCCCCCCAAAACAAGAACCCCACAACATCCAACTTTTTCACAGATCTTGTCAGAATTTTCCATGTTCCAACTTGTCACTGTTGGCTCTTTTACTCACATGAGGGCATCCCATCTTACCTTATGGCAGTTTAGAGACAGTGCATATATACTTGTTTTGCTTTAGAGATCATCACATAGAGAACAGAATTTGGCTCTCCTTTGCCAAAACTAGAACGTCCTACATAAGGAAATAAGCCACAGTGGAAGTACTGCCTTTCCCACGTGCCCCTACTACAAGTAATGGTCATTGCCTCTCGCTGCCTGTTACAAAGATCTTTTGGCTGCAAGTTCTGTGCAGACTGCAAATCAACTGATGCTGAAGGACAAAAAGCACATGTGTGTCTGTAGAGGTATGGCTAGGACGTGAGAATATTAAATTCACTTTAAGTACATGTCTATACTATTTTACTACATCAACCACAACTATTACTCCAAATAACAGAGATTCTACTCTGAATTACTGAAATATTTACAGGGCACTAAAAAAAATACTACCTCAAATTCTAAGTTTAAATGCTGTAGTATTGACTAATGAAGAAATATTGTTCACACTATGTAATTCAGAGGTATAATTAGTCTAATGTGAGCTTCCGTAAAAATCTTTAACATGATAGACCGAATTCTTTAATAACCAATTTATAGAAAACATAGGGGCATATGCGTATTCATTCAGACAGTATCTGTATGCTGCTCATACCTGTTTTTCAGCTTGTTTCAAGAGTTTCTGGAATCGTTCATCCTCTAGCACACACAGGGGAAGGTCTGTCTCTCCTCTACCTTTCATTTCCTCAAACTTTTGTTTGAGATCCCGCAAGGCCTGAAGCTCATCATTCAGACGATTCTGTCTTGTGCGTGATGCCTGGAGGTCCAGCTCCAAGTCAAGGGAAGTGCGTATGGGGCACTCTTGCGTAGCTCTTCGCATGATTGGTTGGCAAACAGGCTGAATCATTTGGGAGACAGAACAATAAAAATTAATACCTAGAGAGGCTAGTGTAGGGTTTGACATAAAACAGTCAGGAAAGTGCAAATATTTTTTGTTTTTCTTTAGCAGAAAGTTGCTATGATGAGATCCAAAGCCAAAAATACATCTATTCTGGAATTCTTCTTCAGTCACTAGCTAAAAATAAGTGCAAAAGCTTCTCCAACCAGGTGTACAATTACATATTTACAGGTTAAAAACAAAACCCCCATTCTGATCCCCAGGACAACACAAGGCCAGGAGACCAAAACTACACAGACTTCCCCATAGATTTCAACTACATTATTTATTTTGTATCAACATTTGCTTTTTCAAGGCCTAAGCAAACACATAATGTTATGAACTCTGTAAACATGCATTTCTTCAGTGTATTTCACATTTATTTACTGTCCTTTCACAGTGACTTTTCGCATGAATAAGGCAGGAAGAAGCCACCCCAGACTACTCAGTAGTTCTTTCTTATGCCAAATATAATCCTCCTACCTGATAACAACCCTTTCGCAGAAGTGTTTTTTAGTTACAATCAAGATTAAAATATACCTCTCTCAACTTAGGTAAGAATGAACTCCCGGCAAGAGAAATAGTCTTACTCTGCTGTCCTGCCACCATTTTGCTAAAACACTCTTGGAGAAGAGTAAACCCACTTTAAAAGGATATCTGAATCCTTGAAATTTCCACCAAAATTTGCTCAAGATGTATGTTGGAGCAGGTCCAGAGGAGGGCCACAAAGATGATGAGAGGGTTAGAGCCCCTCTGCTGTCAGGACAGGCTGAGAGAGTTGGGGTTGTTCAGCCTGCAGAAGAGAAGGCTCCGGGGAGACCTTAGAGCAGCCTTCCAGTATCTGAAAGGGGCCTACAGAAAGATGGGGAAGGACTTTTGAGAAGGGTGTGTCGTGATAGGACAAGGGGTGATGGCTTCAAGCTGGAAGAGGATAGATTTAGGTTAGACCTCAGGAAGAAATTCCTTACTGTGAGGGTGGTGAGACACTGGCCCAGGTTGCCCAGGGAAGCTGTGGCTACCCCATTCCTGGAGGTGTTCAAGGCCAGGTTGGATGGGGCTTGGAGCAACCTGGTCTAGTGGGAGGTGTCCCTGCCCATGGCAGGGGAGTTGGAACTAGATGAGCTTTAAGGTCCCTTCCAACCTAAACCATTCTATGAATCTGTGTTGCTGGTATTGACTTCTGTGCAGTCTAAGCCACCTTGGGTCACTTTGTAATGTTCGAGTTCTTTAACAGTAACAAGCTGAAATTCAACAGTAGATGCCACGCTGCTGGGCACCAGTGTCCTGCTACTGGCTTCAGCCATAACTAGAACAACAAAAGCTTTGGTGGTGGGGGAAGACGCAGGACTGAGACCACCGTGTTGAGATTTCAACCTGAAACTACAGGGCTACACTTGGATCGCTTTTGCTGAAATGCTTAAAATAAAGCACATAGGTTAAGTTGTTTGCTACTCCTACTCTCCCCGTACTTTGTTTTAAACCATGTCCAGGTAACATAGCACATACCCGTTTAACTCTTAGGCTCCGCCGTTCTGTGGCATTTCTCACAAAGAGAGACTTTTTGGCTAGTGTTGAGCTGTCGCTGTCACTTCGATTCAACTGTCAAAACATACATAACAAACAGAGATATAAAGCATTTTCATATACAAATACATCTGTATTGATATAACCAGTCAGAAAATCTCACTGTTGATATACACATGTAGGTCGTTCTCAGTATAAAATTTTTTTTTTTGAACTAGAATAAGCATCTACTCTAAAATTCGATTCCTAAACCAAGACAATCATTGATCTTAATGAATAGTAAGTAGGCTCTCTAGGAATGCAAGGAAGGTAACTGTGGTTATTAAGTACTGCCAAATCACTGCCTGGTTTTTATATGACTGCAGATTATAAACTATGGATTTCATTTACCTGGAGCAGGTTTTTAACAAATTTAGTACAGGGAAGGTAAATTACTGTGGATGTGCACCTGTCCAACAAACGGTATTTTTGTATTATTTTGTATTATTTGTATTTCTAACAAGTATAGGTGTGCCTACACCTTCCTCCAAAAACACTTCCTGCTTCTCAAAAATGTGCACCACAGCTCAGCAGTAGTTTCTTCTTAATTATAGCATTAGTTCCACATACATCAGTGCGGCCCGATTGTTAGATGCACCAGCATTTCCCCTTCAGGGAAAATAGAAGCATCTATCTGCAGGATATTTTTTTCACCTCTTCAGAAAAGGACAGACAAAAAGAATCATCCTGCTACCGTTTCAACAACCCAAGCCAGAGCCCTAAAGCGTGCTTACATAGGACTGAGTGGGAGCTGGGGTGGAGAAATGCAACCTCTTGCAATATGAATACACCTCTCCATAGAGAAATCTGCCTTTTCACCACAGAGCCACTACCGAGCGCTCGCCCCTGGATACGCACAGGTAGCTGTCATCACTGATGTTCTTTAAGCACTTCTCAAGGGATATTTTCAAAGGCACCAACAGACTTTGGGTCTGTCCTTTAGGCCTCCAAAACTCTTTGTGTTTGCTGTAACATCATATGAGAGTAGGTGCTTTCTGAAAGCTAGGACACCTCATCTGAAAAGAGAGCAGCTGGCAGTTAGCCAGAGCGTATCCAACAGACGCTTTCCTCCAGTATAGACCACAAAGCAAGCGAGGCTGGCTATGCTTTGGTGCAGGGTGGAGACTAGGACTGGGAAGCCCCGCATTGCTCAGCCCTCTCCCGTGGACTCAGATGCAGCTACAGTGCCACTCTTGAGCCCCGACAGTGGACTACAAGTATTTCTGAAGCTGCAAGAGATTCATCTGTGCAAACAGGGTTTTTTTCCCAGGCTACTTTGCTTCCAGGCAATAGTGTACACAATGAGAAAGAGAATGGTTTCTTCAAGGTATGTTTTTTTTAGATTCTGGCTTCTGGCAGCAGGTACACAGCAATGTTGAAAGCTACAAAAGCCCAATACTTTTCCAGATTCAAAAACCTCAGGAGTTTATACTAACTAAACTATCAGAGCAACTAGCAGTACTTCCTGTCGAAGACCTAAGTCTACATTTTTTTGCCAATACAACTAACTTCCAGTGTACTGGAATTAAGATGAAGGCTAGGTTCTGAATTCAGCCAATAATCTATCCAGATTATGTAAAGATTGTTACAAAACGATCTGCTGTGCTTCACTTGTTTGCTTCAGTGCCAGGAAAGATCACGGAACGGTTCATCCTGAGTGCACTCACGTGGCATGTGAAGGATAACCAGGGGATCAGGCCCAGCCAGCATGGGTTCATGAAAGACAGGTCCTGCTTGACCAACCTGATCTCCTTTTATGACAAGGTGACCTGCCTGGTGGATGAAGGAAAGGCTGTGGATGTTGTCTACTTGGACTTTAGTAAGGCCTTCGACACAGTCTCCCACAGCATTCTGCTAGAGAAACTGGCAGCCCGTGGCTTAGACAGGTGTACTCTTCGCTGGATTAAAAACTGGCTGAACGGCCGAGCCCAGAGAGTTGTGGTGAATGGCATTAAATCCAGCTGGCAGCAGGTCCCAAGCGGTGTTCCTCAGGGCTCAGTTTTGGGGCCAGCCTTGTTTAATATCTTTATTGATGATCTGGACGAGGGGATTGAGTGCACCCTCAGTAAGTTTGCAGATGACACCAAATTAAGCGGGAGTGTTGATCTGCTTGAGGGTAGGAAGGCTCTGCAGAGAG
>VYXH01001129.1:202777-234867 GCA_013397275.1 Burhinus bistriatus
GAAAGGGTTGTCAAACATTGGAACAGGCTGCTCAGGGAAGTGGTGGAATCGCCATCCCTGAAGGTATTTAAAAGACGGGTAGACGTGGTGCTGAGGGACACGGTTTAGTGGTGGTTTTGGCAGTGTTAGGTTCATGGTTGGACTGGATGATCTTAAAGGTCTCTTCCAACCTAGCCGATTCTATGATTCTGGAGGGTATATAGAATAGTTATTTAACTACGTAGATAGTGACTATAGATTTTTATTTTTTTTAAGGCAATGATAATCACAGAGAGGTGATCAACTTTAATGTTCCCAAATGATTAAGGCAACCACCTCTAACTGAACTGGAGAAGAATTAAAGCGTTTTTTTTTTTTTTTTAAAAATCATACTCGCCTGAGTGACCTGTGTAAACGAAAGATCAAAAATAAACTGTCTTTTGTAGGGTGTCTGTAATTAAAATCTATAGAGCTGGTAATCCATGCTTAAATCTTTAAACACACAATTTTCACAGTTAGTTTAGCAGCAACAGGGCTGATAATTTAAATCTTTTTTGTTCTGTGCTACCATAGATCTGGAGAGGCTGGAGAACTTTGTTACCAAAGCCATGTTTAAAACTCAGCCCCTAGGCAGCGCTCACACATCTTTCAAAGATGTAATTACAGCAGGATTTGGGCTGCCCAGGTTTACAACCAGTTGAGATACAAAGTGAGATTTAAAATTGATGACTGAGCTCTTTCCGCACTGTTACCCTTAAATGGTTACATTATTAAAATATGGTAATGCAATGGCAGTTTATAGTGAGCTCTATTCTACGTTTTAACAAATTATTTTGCTGTGCGAGAGCTCTAGTTGCTGAGGTGCAGTGAAACACACTTTTTGCAGACAGCCAGCACAGGAATCTGCGTTACTTCTCTCCAATGGGATGTATTTTTGCCCTAGTAAAGGTGTTTTGCAAGAGTATGCAACTCTGCTGAAAGTCAGTTCTACTATGCACCAGGTCAGTCAGGGAAAGAAAGAACCTAGAGAAAGCACAGGCTCTGCCTCTTGCAGGGGAAACTGGGACATGACTCACTGTCATTAATGCATCATTCCCGAGAAGTTAAATGACTCTTTAGTTAATAGCTCTTCATTCCAAGTGTTTTTCCTCTTACCCTACAGATGTATTGGTTCCGCTCGCCTGGAGAGAAGGTTTGTGAGCGCACTATCATGCTGTTCCTGACAAAAGGATGCTGTCTTGAGCTCCAGCTGGCTCTGTCCTTGGGTCGGACTGTTGCATTCTCGTTAACCGATTCCTCAGTGTTAGTCTCTTTATCAACCTATGAGAAGGAATTTAGTTTGTAAGAACTACTATATCCAGACACATGCCACTACACAGTTTTTGTGCCTTTGGATTTAGCAAGCATTCTTGTTACCTTGCAGTGGATGGAAAACGACCAGCAGCAAAAAGCATCTTGCACATACAGAGAAGCTATGCTGCTAAGTAAAGAAACACAAAATTCCCAAAACACTTAACAGTGTGGGGGATAGTCTTTGAAGGTACTCTTTGTATCCAGTAAAACCAAAGCTTTTGCAGAAAGGCTTTTGCTGTCCTGCAGATGGTCTGATGCAACCATGGTGCAACAAGTGTTTTGCTTTGCCATTTGCAAACATTATTATTATTATTGTTGTGCATTTATATTTATGTTTATTTTGTTCTGCATTTGCAGAACAGCAAGGTTCTGCCATGACAGAGGTGCTGCCTATGGACACTGGAAGGGGCAGCTGGGAAAGTTACATTGCCCAGGTCCTTCTGGACATACTGTCCTATGTCCCCCAAACCCCAGCAGTGGGGCTACTTTATAGCTGCACTAGCCTTGTGAACTCAGGGAAAAGACGCTGCTAGCTGCTTTCCCTCAGAAGGGCCTGCTGCCTACTACAGTTGCCCCACACATGCCCCACACGTGCCACAGGGAGCCTCAGGTGCCAGCATCCCCCCAGGTGGCGCAGCCTGTGCTTACACACAGCAATCACCTTGACAGCCCGGCTAGAACAAGCACTGCAGCAGCTGGCACCTCCGGTGTTACCGATGGGCACTGGGGCATTTTCTTCATCTCGGGTAATTTAATGAGGTTCATGGTTTTCAATGTGCAGGTGATAAATACAATGACCTAAATCGTACAACTGCAAGCCTGGGAGGATCTGGCACACAAAGATCTATACTGTGGCTGGCTTTACAATGAGGTCTGCTGTGTCTTTCACTCACTGTCCAGGTCTGTCCAGCCCGGGCTTAGCAAAACACTTCTGTGCGTGTCTAACCTTCAGATGTTGTCCTTGATGTCTCCCCTTGCTGAGTTAGGGCTTTGATCTATATTTACTTGCTACCCAGCAGACTGTCAGTCCTTTTAATACCATGGCCTTAGCTTGTTTGGCATCTTGCCACATTAATTGGAAGTTAATTACAGTTTCCAGGAAGTCCACTGAAGTGTTGAACTTTTGTATTGTCACAAACTTGGAAGGAACGAGATGTCATTCTTTGCCTTTTTACTTTTGCTATTTTACAGAACCTGTGGGTTTAACGCATGCAACAGTGTTTTCATTAAGATGCAGAAAGGTGTTCTAAAAATTCTAATTCTAGAGTATGTGCTACCACATCAGGGATATGTTTACTAAAAATTTACTAAAAGTGCTTTCAGAAAGGTGCAATATAATTTAAAGTGAACAGTTAACAAGAACATGGAATTAGAATTTGTTATGTGCAGTGTGTGGGTAGTCCAATAGTACACAGTTTAATACACATTTTGGAATTTTCTGTTCATTAATCTTTCCTCCTGTGCTAAGCCAGTTTTTGTATTTCACACCCTAAAATAAGGGGAAGAAAGAAGGAAATCCCCTCACTGATTTAAAGATCTCGACCCCCTGTTCTGTCTTTTCCCCTGTTTATCAGATGAATGAGGGGAAAAAAAAAAAAAGAAAACAATGAACCAAATGTGCAGAAATGTTTTAAATATGCCCAAGTTGAAGCTACTGAACTGCACTTGTATATTGAATATTCTCCCTATGCAACAAAAAAAAGCAAAGATAGACATTTTTAGTTAATTGTCTTTGACTTAGAAGTTCAGCCTAGTGTGTCTGTTAAATGCCCTCTTCATAGTTCAGAAGTGACCACACCGATTTTGTTAAAAGCACATACTGACAAGCGCTACAGCAAGGGCCACATCAAGTGCTCAGATGCAGCAAACTTCTACATTAACTGTTCAGAAACAGATCTTCAGACACAGCAGGATACCGTAGGAACGTGTATTTTAAGATATTCACCAGTGTTAGTATTACAGCAGCTTGCTGGCTTTCATGGGCCTCACGACTGTTCTCTCTGGCCTTGTCCTCATTTGTTTCTGGTGCATCAATGAGTAACCCCATGTCATCAGTACAGCTGCCTTCTACTGCCAGCTTAATGCCGTCTTCCTCTTCGTCCACAATTTCATCAGAGGCTTCTGCGAGCATTTCTAACCTGTATGAATAGAAGTAGCCCAGGCTTATTCTTAAAGTTGAAAAAGTCCACCAGAGAGAGATATCAGAAGGCCTAGGACTTCACCCATGTATAATGAACGCATTTTCCTGACAGGGATAACAAGAGTATCACCCAAATGCTTCCATTAAACTCATGTCAAAGCACGTTTCATTATATGCTCCAATAAAACCCAGCAAGCTCTACTACAGTTCACCTTCAAGATCATTATGACAACACTGCACTACATTCAGTAGCTGTGTGTGATAACGTTGAAGGACTTTGGTTGCAATAAACTAGTAAAACAAATGAACAAGTCTGCCCTTCCCCCACAATACAGCATTTCTATACTGCAGCTAAGAAATTGCACAGGAACAGAACTCAACATAGCAATTTAGCAAGAAATCTGTTCCTTGGGAAAGCTCACAACTTCTTCAAAAACAAGACCATCAACGGAAGCAGACACACACTGACTTTGTCAGACAGCAGCTCTCTTTTCAAATGCTACTAGTTGCTTATTACAGTTAATGCAACTAATATTTGATACAAGACATTCTAGTACACCTCCAATGGCTTAGACTGCCCAGGTGGTTTCACAGGAAGATGTACATGGAATAGAGGAGCATCAGCAGTAGGAGTTAACAGAGCAGCCAAGCCACCGTAAACCTAAACAGTGGTGAATGAATTGACCACACAAGAGAAAGAGACTTTACCCCAATTCCAGACACTGGCCCAGGTTGCCCAGAGAAGCTGTGGCTGCCCCATCCCTGGAGGTGTTCAAGGCCAGGTTGGATGGGGCTTTGAGCAACCTGGTCTAGTGGGAGGTGTCCCTGCCCATGGCAGGGGGGCTGGACTAGATAATCTTTAAAGGTCCCTTTCCAACCCAAACCACTCTGATTCTATGGTCTCCCCCAAAAGTACAGCCTTTTCGTTTGTCTAAGAATAGGAGGAATGAGCAGAATCATTCTGGCATATGAACAGTGAGGGAGGAAAAGTGGCTTTACCAGTCTTCCTCAGAGCCCCTTTGCTCCTGTTCGTCATCCTCATCTTCAGCCAGCTCTTGTTCTACTGCTTCCAGCTCAGCAGATGTCCTCTCCAGCAGAGCTGAGACAGCATCCTGCTCACAAGGAGAGAGAAGATGAAACCAGAATTGAGTGACACATAACATAGGCAAAAAAATGACAACTCTTGCAAGAGCTGCATTACCCTGCTGCTCCTTGATGCCAGCAAAAACACGACTCGGATCACAAGTATAAGGGGTTTGAATTGTCGAGAGTGTAGCACGTTAACTGATTGTTTTTGTACGGAGTAAACCTCAATCAAAAATAGATTGTTTGTAAAATGATAATGCAATCAGATACGCTCCTGTCATCCTTTACTGTCTCATCTCTTTTTCTCCTCTCATACTTGTAATACCCCTAGATAAAAAAAGGTTCTTCTTAAAAGTTACATTTTTTTAATGTAGTTCTCAAGGAGGTGTTAAAGCAGAAAAGCTTATTTAACCAGAAGAATTAGTAGTGGTTTTGTATAAACAGCATTTTCAGTGCAATGGCTTTAAGTATGCAAATTCAAATAATTAATAAATAGCAATTTTTAATGTGTGCATATGAAAACCAATGGTGAACTTAAGGAAGCTCTTCAATAACATTCTTTTTTAAATGAAACACAGCTGAAGTGTTTCAAATTGGAGTGCGATTTTGTATCCCACTAAGAAGCATCAGCCCTCTCCACACTTGCTAACGAGTCTGAAGCCATATAGGACCTACTCACACACAAAGTCACCTAGACAAAAGTGCCTGCAAGACAACAGGGCCTTGGACCTTCAGGGGAGGACAATTCACACAGTCAAGCAACCACAGCACAACTAGAGCCTATGGCTTTTGTCTTGCTATTACAGTAATAGCCAACACATTGCTCACCAAGTCCAATGAGTCTGATGACTGTTTGCTTAACAGAAACATGGATTCTTCATTTTGTTCCTTGGTTTTTTTGCCAGGAATTTGCTTGCAAGGCAACAGGTTGTACCACAGAGCACAAGTCTCATCAGAAAATGATAAATCTGCCAGACTGATCTGAGTCCCAGCCTGCACAAAATAACCAAGAGGAAGAAAATTATTTAAATTTGGTGTTTTTATCCTGCAAGACAGCTGAAAAGAAATTCTACAGTATTTATCACGTAAAATGGGCAGCATGAATTTGACATGAATCTTAATTCCCTTTTTAACTGTACAATTTTCTATTTCCCTCCACTTCTAGTTAAAATAAACAAATAGAAGTACATGGAAAGGTCCTTCATGTCGTCCATTCTGCCATCTTTTATTTCAGTCTGCAGAATTTCTCCCCACGTGCATACACACAAAACCCTCTTTATCACTGTACTGCACACGTCTGCTTTCTATAGCATTCAATAATGAAAAACTGTGTCAATGAAACCTGCAGCATCAACTCATGGAACATCAAGTTTCAGTCAATTTTTCCGTTGTTCCACCACAAAAATCATCAATACGGCAAACAATAACGGATGACCTTGTTTGCTCTAACCAGTGAAGAAGCAGATGAAAAGACAGTAAAAGAGATTAAGAAACCCCTTCATTTGGACAAGCACTGACATCCACTGAGTTGGCACTCTGGGAAAACTTACGAAGTACTTGTGTTTGGGCTGTGCCTTGGAGATTAAAATCCTCTGTTCTTTGCCAAAGCAAATCACCTGCATAGCTACTGGGCTGCACACACTGCTCTTGCCAAGACTCCGGTCATGTTGCCCAGGGCTTTCTGCTGGGGATGGTACTCCCAACTCTTTCTTTTGATCTTGTGATTAACCCTTATGTCTTTGGTGGTTGGGGGGTTTTGTTGTTGGGTTTTTTTCTTCACGTTTGCATCCTGCATTCTGTTGCATTTTTGTTCTGCTGCCCTTCCCTTACCCGAGGGGAAAACCTCTTACATACTGAAAAAGGCAAAGACATTCCCCAGGAATTAAGTTAACTTCTACATTTTTGAAAGTGAGAGGCTGTTCCCAGTAGTCTGGGCTGATGAACCCCACCAGATTCCAGCATGTTGTAACTAAAAATCTCGCTCAGTCAGACTCACAGTGAAAAACTAAACTGAGTTGTACCAGACCATGCTAAAGCAATTTGAAAGTAAACGAAGCATCACTAATTAGGCGATGGCTACAATTAACAACAAAATTTAAAAGTGCCAGTTTCCAGTAGACTGGTCTATGAATGTCATGCCTTTTTATTATTTCTACAGATCATAAAGACTAAAAAGGTGGACATCATACAATCTACAACAATGTGCAAAAATGTAATTTAGTCTGTTCTTTGTGACAAGTTGTGATAATGAGGGTTTGCTTTTCTTTTTGGACATACTGTGGCTCTTACTCAGCTTTTATTTTAAAAGCTAGCGTTAGAGTAATGTTGCAGTGAAGTTTATGGGTTTTTTTTAATGTATAAAACTGTAAAGATGGAATATTAACCTGCAATTAAAGGGTTAAGATAATGAAGTGTTAGAATTATCAAAACACCTCCTAAAATTTCCATCCAGGATTAGACTCTGTATCGGGAATTTCAGAGAAAGGTAGTATTTTAAGTACTATAGCAACAACCAAGTTATGCTTCAGAGTTTGTCTCCAAGTACTGTGGAATTTTGGCAGCCTTGACCATCAAAGTAAGAGGGGACACTATAAACAAATGCATGCCAAAAAAAGCCAGAAATAAAACTGCATACCAAGCATTCTTCCCGACGACTTTTACCGACAGCACAAACATCTACTCTCAGCGTCTTCTGTAGTAGTGTTACTTGGGAAATGGCTACTCTGAATATCTCGTTGAATAAAATGGTTTCCATGGCAGGATGAACTTTTGTGCGGAACAGACAGCTGATATCAGTTGAGGATGGAAGCACTGCTACTCTAATATACCTGCCGGAAACAAAACAAGATCTTTACCTGTATTTAAACTAGCACTTGCTGGTGACACGCGATAGAAGTTGACTCCATCAACTAAAGGACTGCAGAGCAAGAAAAATGCAACAGCAACAAATCAGAGGTGGAGTGGAAAAGAGGTGAAAAAGAGGAGTGAGAAACGTCTCCTGCCCCTTGCACAAACATTTCCCAAAAAGGAATCTCTGTGCCTGGTAAGGTAGTAGCAAGAGAGGTAGCTATTTCTGTCTCTATCCAAATTTATCCCATGGTTTAGTACTGTGAACACTGAGGATCATGTCACAGATGGGAGGAAACATGATCTTATGTTAATTTAAGAAAAATGAGAAAAATTTGGGTGGATGTAAAAATTAAACTCTTAGAACGATGTGAGCAGCACAGAAAAGCAGTGACATCTTTTAGTCTTTTAAAGAAACAAAGAAAACAAAACATCCAAAGAAACCAGAAAACTAAGGAAAATGAGGAAGAAAATAGCTAGGCCCATAGCTGCTTAAGATCAATTAATAATATTTTAAGTGAGACTTAGAAGAATGCATCTTGCAAACCTAAACTTAAGCACAGGAAATAACTTGAAACTGTTACACTGCTGCATTCTTTTTATAGAACAAATATGAATGGCCATTAAGTGGATAAAGGTAATACTTGCTAACTTGCAGGTCTTGCTTTAGTAGTAGCTTGATAGAAGAAAGACATTCCTAATGCAATTTGTACGTGTTATTTACCTACTGCACAGCTTCTCATACACATGAATGAGCAGAGTAATTGTTTTATATATTCTTTCTGTGTCTATGCATTAGCCTATTTCTGGTATTAGCTTTAAATACAACTGACATTCTCTGTAGAACAGAATGCAGTGAAGCTAGCTAAAGTAAGAAGAAAAAGCGGGCCAAAGAAAATTATTCTGGAAAACACTCATTCTCCCAAGATTTACAGTATTATGGTTATATTTTCTGGTAATGACTTTGTACATACTGTTATTATTATTAAAAACTTAGTTTTACGTTAATTAAACCAAAAGAAATTAGGTCTGTGAGAAATTTGAATTTGTTATTTGAATTTGAGCATAGCCTTTATTCCCCAATTACGCTAAGCTTCTTGGGATAAAAAGTAAGATCTAAGTTGTTTGGTCCGCACGTGTAGCCTGCATAGCAGGTATCCAGCATTTTGACAAACCAATCCCAAAGTGAAGTGGTAGGGTAATGTGATTCCAGTAACACTACCGCTGCATTCACAGACATGTAGGTGAGCGATTTGCATGGTCTACTGAAAACAGCCATTTTAACAGATTAAGCAATTAGGAAACATTTAGGAAAGAGGTAGAAATATAAGATAAAGTATATTAAAAGTATGTTTAAAAGGTGGTTCATTGGAGCTTTTAATAATTGTTAGCTAATATATTGGCATCAGGCCAGAATGAGGGGTAAACAGAGAAGTAAAAGATAAGTTGCTCACTGGCTTTGTTTTAGAGGAGTACTTACTTTCATTTTAGTTAAAAAAGTTTAAAAGCCAACCAATGCCTCAGACTTCTCACCTGATGAAAAAATGATCCTGACACAAATAGTAAGTATTCAGCTCGGCTGTACCTACTCTAAAAGCGAACAGCTTTTACAAACGGTGTGGAAACAGATATCAGTAAGACCTCCTGTCAAATCTATTCCTCTGTGTGTAAACATTCAATAAAGTACTAATGTATCCAATTTGATGTTCTAGAAAATACAGTTATAACATACCATCATTTTTCAGACCCAATTTTTATCATTGTACATATCTGTACAGTATATACATATATGCACACAATGACAAGTGACAGAAAAGATGATATTTACACAGTCGTTCCTTTACCTCCTTTTGAGTTTTATCAAATCTTTTTAGCAGCAGCAGGTCTGGACTTCTGCACTGAAGATGCCTGACTATTAATTACAACTTCATACTTTAACTCCTAAAAAGATGCCAGCTATGACCTAACTTTATCTTACTGAACATTTTGTTGACATTCTTTTTAGAATCATCATAGAATCATAGAATGGTTTGGGTTGGAAGGGACGTTGAAGATCATCTAGTTCCAACCCCCCTGCCATGGGCAAGGACACCTCTCACTAGACCAGGTTGCTCCAAGCCCCATCCAANTATATTCTAATGTATATTCTACATTATCTACTTTTCCTCTCAGCTGTGTCAATTTATTCTTCTATAGCTTTTCTATATTCTTCTGCTAAATGCTAATGGACTTGGAAGGTCAGCAGGGGAAAGATGGAGGTCAGAGAAGGAAGGATGGTAGTAGACAACCATTTGTTATTAAAAAACAAAAAAAAGGCAAACAGAAAAATCCAACAAGTACACTGGCCTGTATCCCTGTACATCCCTTCCATATGGAGTAGCTTCCCGTTGGTCTGCCAATTAAATTGAAGGTGATGGGGGACAGGGGGAAGGGAACCAGCAAGAAACCCAAAATTTTCCAAGGATCGATTATGTTGTAGTCTGATATTATTAAGCTTCTCAACAGTTGAAGATAGCTTTCCAGTCTGTAAAAAAGCTCACTGAAGTACAAGTGCCCCCAAGGAGCCAAGGTAAACTGAACTTACTTGTACGGATGAGAGTTTTGGATTAGAACCTCAGTGGTAACATTTTCTTATTCAGGCATTTTTGTTCATTTCCTAACATATGATTTCCACTGTAATTACTTTTAGATGTTTCCTGTCCAATTTAACACAAAAACTTAATAGACCTCCAAGCTCCAGTTGTTAGGGAAGGTGTATCTCAATGTGGCTGTGCTTGCCCACTTGCAATTTATCAAACTAGCCCTTACCTTTAAAAGCTCACTTAAATGACACATACTATTTTATCATTTTACAGCAAAATGCCACATCAATGTAAAAGAGAACATTCGGAGCTAAAAGAATAGCAAAGTATCAAAACAATGTTTTTAGTAACTACAGAATAGCTGTTCTGCACTCACAAAGCTACAGAATGTTTAAAAACACTAAATGAAGCATCATTGAGAAAAATCCTTTTTGTTCCACTTTAGTGGAATGGGCAAATTTCCTGATAACTTCTTTTTCTTGCAGCATTGCTGGAATTTGTAAAAGCTATTACTACTACAGTTTGAAAAGTTTTATACGTATTTTAGTGCTGTTAAACAGCAAATCAATCTGTTCCTTTGGAGAAGTTGTACAATTTATTATTATACTCTCATATTTCAACACTACTGCTCAGTGATTGACTTACACTTTAGAGCCAAGAGGGACAGAAAACGCTGGAAGATTTCTGAGCCGTACTATGATTATCACAAAACTCGAATTGATGTGGTCGTATCTGTTAAAGAAAGGACAACATGAGGGAATTTTACTATTCACATTTATGTATGAACAGAAACATTCTCTTTGCTGGTCACTTACCTGAGTCCTATTTGTATCTGGGCAGCCTCTAGAGTTGTTGCATCATCTTCACTATATGCAATGTCCTCGGTTTCAGTTGGTCTAGGACAAATGGGCAAATACTCAAATTTAGGAAAATCATAGTTAGCTTTCAGCAATAATTAAGGTATGTGTACACAGAATGTATATACGTTCTCCTAAACCAACTGATTTAATTACAGCATGCACTCCGAATGAGAATGTCGGAGCCTATGCAATAGCAATGCCTGTTTTAGTGACAGTCTCTGCCTGAACAGTTTGACAACTCCAGTAATGAGTCAGAAAGGCCTGAGGCTAATTACTGAAGCAGGCCAGACTAACAGGCAAGAGAAAAACTCATGACCTTTTCCTATACATACTTAGTATTTCTTTACCCCCCTGAATACAAAATTGGAAATTAAAGTTTCTAACAAACCCCAGACCGCACATAAACTGGATATGAAATACTGCTTTGGAGAATATTTGAGAAGCAGAAGCTCTGTAAAATAAAGAGGTTTCTGTGCAAACAAGAAGCATCTTTCCTCTGAGCCCATTTTCAGAAGCATTCGAAGAACCAAAGGGACTCTTGCAGCTGAAGAACAATTCTAGCATTGAATGGAATTACAGAGAATCCATGTGGCAAAATAATTTCCAGACATTTTCTGGGAGGTTTGAATGAGGATGTGGTATTAATGCATTTCATTGATTTTTAAAACTAGACTGTTGGGATCAATAAACAAGATCAAGATAGGAAATGCCTAGATAGGAAATGTGGAGAATGACATAGACATCCCATGCCTTATCAAGATATGACAGCATTATTTTAAGACTCTGCGTTTACAGGTTTTCTTTTTTACCATTCATTTCCTGACTGATGGCTAATTTGATGGGGTGTATTTATTTCCTCCCCTGCCTTAAATTACTCAATATAAAGGACTGGTCTGTACAGTAGACATCAATCACTGTACTGTAACTTCAGAAGCAACACTGACAAATTATAAGTTGTTCCATACAGTGTTCATAAAGACACTTCTACTAAACATAAGCAGCTCACACAGAGGCACTCAGTACCTCTTCACTATTTCCCACTCAGCAAGAATTAAGAGTATCCACACCTGGAGCTATCACGGAATACCTAGTGTCTGTAAATCTCAGCTCGCACAAATGGCAATAGTTTCCTTTTGTACACAGGCTTGGGGGATGCAACTGTTGTCTTTTGTCTTTTCATGAGTAAAGACAGGAAGAGGACAGGAATTCGTTCTGCTTCCAGCTATCCCACCACTCAGCCATTGGACAGGGCAGCTAAGGACTTGCTCCACAGAACATCCACAGCTTTTGGTCCAATGTCTGTTCATTTCTATTCGCTGGGCTTATAATAAGAGCAGAGGATAAATTTTGATCACAGTGGCTCAGAATTGAAACAAAATCGAAAGACAACAATGGTTATTGAACCAGAACACACACTCACAGCCACTCAGTCAAGTGAAGGCTGAGTTTTTAATAGATGGGAGTTTGTTTCAGCCTGAGAAGTTGCATTAGGTCTAATGGAAGACATGGAGCAAACTAATACTAGGATTCAGAGTTCAGGGTGAAATATGGGTCCATGACCTAAGATGAGGCTGAATGGCCCTTGTAACACTCCAGGAGAAATCTGTTTTGTATTTCACCTTTTTAATTTGGTCTCATCCATTACCTTTTAATTTGTGAAAGACTTGACAAGTAGAAGTAATTTTATCAGAGGCCAATAAAACCCATTTATGATACCATAATGCACCTTCACCTGTCCTAAAAAAAAAACATTTAGCCTGGCAACGGAAGACATGCATCTGTGTCTTTGTAAGCATTCTGCTAAAACACCTCTGAATATTCAAAAGGACAAAAAATTCTTAAATGTGAAGAACTTGCCAAAACTGAGGTGGAAAATAAAGATTTTTAGTTTCTGTCACAGTTTGCAATAGTCTTCTGTTATGCAGTCTAAACTGCATTGTTCTCACTGCCAGAAAACAGACAATAAACAAGTATGAATAATCCTGTAGAAGTTACGTCTTGTCAAAAAGCAGCAATAGCAAATCCATTTCTTGTATCCTGTTCACCACAGTGAAGCATGAATATTAAACCCTAACCTGGATTATTTTTATACCAACATTACAACTGAGGATTTTCTTATCTTTCCTATATCCTCTTTTTTTAAAAAAGAAAATACTCTAGCAAAATGCCATGCAATCTTAAGATTGCATCTAAAAAAAACCAAGACATAACAAGAGTCACTCTGAGTAGAGTCACTGCAGCCACATGGTTTAAATACAGCTTTTCTCCTAGGAAAACTTCTAGCAAGAAAAAAACCCAGGATTAGAAGGTAGCATATTAATGCTACTCAACCAAGTTATACAAGCACTGTAATGCAAATTTATTAGCTTAAAAGAAGCAATCAGACTTCATTGTTTGGCAAATGTGCCTTCCTTTCAATATGAAAGGACAAAATAGTTATAAAAAAGGCGAGACCAATACACTGCTTATGCTAGTATTACGTAACTGCTTGTAGATATATTTAAATTTTTGGTGGAAAGACTTGCATTATTTCTCAAACCTACTGTTTCACAGAAGCTTCATATACGCCACTATCTCCAGCTACAGACTCATCGGACACGGCAGCAGATACACAAGCTGTTTTCTCCTCAAGGAGGTGACTAGCTGTTCTGCGCGCTAAGTCAACACCTACAAGAAGAAAGAAGAATGAAAATTAGTCCAAGAGATTAATAGTCAGAAAGAGAGAAGTGCATAGCTTAGAAAGTTGTCAAGTTGAAAGCGGTGACCCTTAACTGAGTATCACAGCGTAGTTTTGTTCCACATCATTAAACATTCTGAGACTTGTACTGCTGTTACCACATGTTCTGGCTAGGGATATAACCAAACTGATGAACTTGAAAATGTACAACTATTATTCCTTCCCAGAGATACAGGCTCCTATCATCATCACCCTTATCTGTTAAGGTAGTTATTACCCTTCATTATCTTCATTATTAACCCTCATTATCCTGATCTTTAAACCTGTATTTGCCATGTTCACATTCTGCACTGTAGTAACACTTCGGCTACATGCGACGTGATTGCCTACTGTTTATTAAATATTCAGAAGTCAGACAGACGCCCTCTCCCTAGTGATATAATTGCTAGAAATGAAAAATCCCCTCTGGCTTACTATCACCAAAAACTTTTTATGCTATGGTCTCTTTACTATCAACTATTACTTAGCTTTAATCTTCAACTTGCATTCATACACTAGTGTCATGCACTGAAGCAGCAGCATTCACGGAAAGCCACGTTCCACAGCATAGCAAGTTGAGGGCCTATGCGGTACTTTTTATCTGCCAAGGGGTGAGGATATTGGTATGCATTATCGTCCCCACCTGAATCATGACTTTACATCTTGTTAAGATGTTTAAAATATAAGGCTTCGGATTAGATGATTGATTGCTGCATTTGTGCTTTTATTTATGGCAGCAGAAATGCTTTTTCCTTGATGATGAAGTGCTCTTTCCCTTCCCCCCCCCCGATGTGAGGGGTGAAGGTGATGACATGATTTATTGATTACCCTTAGGAATTACCACAGCAGCCTGAATTGACTTTGACAATGACAGAGACTGACTGTGGAAGAACTACATGACATTCCAACTTGGTTTCTGACAGCAGGGACATGTGCAGAGGAGCAAATATCTGTATGGTTCACCTGTACAGAAAAGTCAGAGATGGAGAGAGAAGCAGGTGAGCACTGCATCTAAAGAGCCAACGCAGACTATTACATGAAAAGACTAGCTATACTGTCTCCAGGTGTGTTTGTCTACCTCCAAGTCAAGATTCAGCAGTATTCAGATTTGTAGTCTTGTAAAACTTAAGTGTGGGGGCTGAATTTTTCACGCAGGTTTTACGCCTCCGGCTGAGTTTGTTGAAAACCTTCCCATTCAGCATCACAGCGCTTCCAAGAATGAAATTGGGGTAGAAACACTGAACCAAACCGAGCTCTATGTCTCACTGCTGATGTACTGAAGCCTTGCCACGAGGCCCATTTTACTGTGGGCACTAGAGGTACTGAAGCATAATTAATTAATATCTGCCTTTTCAAAAATCTGAGTGCATGTTTTGGCAGTCTTAATACAGATTTAAAGATAATTTGTATCACATATATGACCCTACATGAGGAAGTATCAGTATGAAGAATCACAGGATGAATTTATATTTTAAAACTGTAACTACTTACAGACTTAAAAGACACCCTGACACTATCCAGAATAATAGGTCCTCAAATAAGCTCAAAAACGTTAGACAACCACATGATACATCTGAAAATAATGATCTAAAGAAATAAATTAAAAAAAAAAAAAAAAAAAAAAAAAAAAAAAAAAAAAAAAAAAAGAAAGAAATTCTGATTCCTCGTAGCCCTATGTGTTCCCAAATTCCAAACCATCTTAAACTCAATTCTCAGACTGGATGAGTTGCAGCCAGATTGCAAAGACAAACAGCCTGAAAGTTGCTCTTAATTTGGAAAGGATATGCTGCTGAAACATGGGCAGGAAAATTAATTTTTTTTTTCCGTCTTATATAACATGACTGTAAAGCAAAATAACTACTGTGTTCCACTATTCTGAAAAGACAAAGGACAAAATTACCCCCTCCCCCCCAAATCCCTTTCCATGTTTTGCATTTCACAGGTTCAGACCATTAGGACATCAGTCAATTTCTTTTTTTCTTTCTGCACAGCTGAACAGAGTCCCCCCCTGACTCCCAGTATACCATACATTTTTCTTCTGGTGCCACATTGCTCTGGTCAATACTGAAATTACTACAGTGCTGCACTAAACTAATCTAATCTAATTAACCAACAGATGTTACGACAATTCCTTTATACATATATATTTTTATATGTGTGTATATATAAAAATAAAAGCAAATTTCTCATTAATATATATATATCAGTATGTTCAGGCACTTTTATTAAAAATGGGTAAACTCCAGGCACAAGGGTTCAAGCTTGGCAACGAATGTGGACAACGCACTCTCTCGAGCTAGGCTGTATCTATTCTAGGACACCCAAACTCCTTAGTTGGCCGCTTCACTACCAACTCAGGCTCAGAAATGCAGAGGTGGGTATGCTGTGTGCTGATCAGGTTTCAAATAGGGCTGCCAGTGCTCAGCACTGGAAAACCAGAGCCCCTGTGTAATGTAAACACACAAATGGTTTGCAACATACTTAAAGACAATGACACAGAATGACACTAGAAAAAAGTCAATAAATGTGCAGAGAAAGCACAACATACTGTCAGCCCTAACAAAAGGCAGCAAAGTCAATGCTCTAAGACTGAGGACAAGCCATCAATCCTTGACAGCAGGGATTTTTGAAGTTCTGACACTGCCAAAGGCTTTGACAATGTAAGACTACTAAATATGTTGCATGGCTTTTACTGCATACTAGAAGTGGAATTCATTACACCTAATTCAGCCATCTCAAAGTTAAAGTCAGCTAGTTACTAAGGATACCTCGGTACCTCACAGGGTCATTCATCCCATCTTCCTTACAGGGAAGTATGTTTTAGGATGAGATGACTAATAATTTTGGAAGTTACCCACAGTTTGCAGGGGGAACCCAGACTAGCTTAGGAGCTCTGTTCTAACTCGGATGGATAAAAGGTTAAAAGCTATGAAATCCATGTTAAAAATGGGGAGACTCTCACTGTAACTTACATGGTGTGTGATCACTTGTCTTTCTCAACTCACGTAAAAAATGAATTGCAGATCTTCCAGCGACAGCAGGTTCCAATAACTAGATATACATATACACATAAAATTTCAAACTCTTAAGTCCAGAAATCTCTTTTACTGAGGATGTCAGTTTGCAACTTATTCTACAGTGAGAAACAAAGTACCTGATTTCAAGTTACCAAAAAACAGCAAAGGGTATTTTTGCTGTATCCCCATACATTCCTGAGAATACCTAGAAACACCATGCATCCGTGTCTTCAAGATCCAACTTCAGGTTTTTCTCTTCGTTTTTCACAACAAGAGTCCGCAATACATGAACTTTCCTTCTGAGACAGCTATTGAAAAATGTCTGATCAAATCGGTGCGATCATAGCTCTCTGCACCCAAAACTAGGAGTTTCTCCTCCCTCAGAATTACTGACTGCCCACCATGGCAAATGTATGCCGATCAAGATGCTCCTCAGTTACATAAGGTACCTCCCCGTTCAAGAGCCAGCTGTTAGTGCAAAATTTTCATGTAACATATACATTTGATGTTAAGATTGTTTTTATTACCTGAACTTCCTTCATGTAGAGAAGGCAGAGGCTGCCTAATGCCTTCATTAAGATCTTTATCATCTGGAGGAATCTGAGATCCTGCTCTGGCTTCAGAGTCCAACAATATTTGGTTCTCACAGAGACTAATGCCTGCAAAATCACCTGAAAGGTCACAGTCTTCAAAGTCCGTAGTGAGGTGATGCAGAGGGGAATTTTGAGCCGACACTGAAAACGCAGCTTCTAAAACCAAAGGGGAGCCTGGGGGGGACAAGGAGGACAGCGAGGATCTGGAAGACAGCGATGTCACAGATTTGGGAGGTTCAGTCAGTTTGGGATGGTCTGCAGCTGAAGGAGAGTCACTGTAACCCAGTCTCCCGTGGGAACCGACCACTTCATTTTCATGAATAGTAGTGATAGGCCCCGAAGGAATGTAACCACTTTTTTCTTGCAATATGAAGTCAAGTTTATACTGATAGTCCAAATCTGTCATTTGATCGCCTTGGTTATAGTAGAGATCTGTGGAGCTGAGCGAGTTTAGTGACCCTCTGCTTGACGTGTTCAGAGATCCCCGGCTGGATGCCAGAGATCCCAAACTGCTCCCTGAAGACACAGATAACGTACTAGCTGAGAGGCTGCAAAGAAAGCACAAATAGGCACGCTGATGTTACTAAACTAAACCAGCACAAAACGGTACAAGGCGAGATAAGATTGACAGGAGCTGCGCTATAACAGTTTACAACTGAATGCTGCTTGGGGCATTATGTTTTTTAAGCACCCATACTTGGCTCAGATCAGCGTGCCCAACCCGCATGCCGTCACGGCAACTGATCCAGCTTGTGGCCTGTTGCCAAAGCCCCTTTTCTTCCAGAGAAGGCTGCAGATTTGACAAACTGGTCCGGCAGTAACAGCCACCTTCTCAGCTGCTATATTCTCTCAAAGACCTGCGCCACTCTGGTGTGGGAGCTCATGGGGTCAACGGGACAGGGACAGGAAAGGGATCCTCAGGAAGGAGGTTATGGCAGCACAGGAGTGCTGCCACCTCTGAAGCAATTTATGCAGCCTGCCCTCTGCCCAAGCACCTGGGAAAGATGGCAGCTAGAAGCAGACAACTTATAGCAGAACTGCTTCGCATCTGTAAGACAATACATGCTCTACATGCACAGTAAATCCAACTACATAAGCACGGTAGAGGCCATAAGACACAATCTTTTCCTGTTAATAACAAAAGATAAGGAGCCCTGCCAGGCCAGAGAAACCCAGTGTCACTGTCTTGGCTCAGGAGGACTCTGCTGGGAAAAAATGTCAGGAAAAATAATTCAAGGTAGCCCCTTCTAAACACTTAAGAGATGCTTACTGAACAAAGCTATCAACTTCAAAAATTTTGCCACAGGACTAGAAAACTGCCTTTAACAGCATAAAAAGACTCATAAGTCCAAACAAACAAGAGCACAAAAAAAAAAAAAAAAATATTTAAAGATGCAATTTATGGGATCTGGCTCAGATGTTTGAAATGACTAAGCCAGCCCAGATCCCAGGAGTAGGATGGCATGACTTATTGCGAGAGGACCTTTATAGAATGTTTAAAAACATTTTTCCTCTTTAAGACCCATTTTGATTTCTAAAAGAATTGGTAAACATGAATGCAGTGTCTGCTTGGTACATCCCACTGCGATATGCAAGGGGTTTGACCAAATTCAGGGTTTTCTAAATAAACATAATGGACACATTGTTTGGTAGTCCAGGGTACAGTCCAGAAGTGAGAGAAACTCTTCCCTAGGACCAGTTACATGTATCAGAACTCCCATCACAGCAATGAGTTTGAGTTCACAGTTGCTATAATTGATTACTTTGTTGTTATCACTACGAATTTCATAAACCCAGGGTCAGATTTTGAATCAATGACTGTCAGGAAAAAATATCCTGCTGAGGGTAATTCTCTGTTGACAGAAAGCATAAGTCAGTGTTGAAGAATAAAACCAAAATCAACTATTCACGTTACATGCATGCATGTATTCATTGAGCCTCACAGAATAAAGGCTACAGTTCTAAGAGTTCTAATTTTAGACAGAACTCTTAGAAACCATTTGGTCTCCTCAATGACAGCATTGTGGAGATATGAACAATTAGCAAATTCCTGATTTATTTATTTACACAGAAGCAAAATAATGTCTCCCTGCTTAATTATAGAAGCTGCACAAAATATCTATTCAATCCAGTCTCAAGTGCTTACTGAAATTATAGAAGTACACCAAGTTCGTATGGTGGCAAAATGCTTGAAGCTATTAGACTTGCTTTTTCTTACTTAAATATTAAACAAATTTTGTCCAGCTTCCAGCTAAGAGAAAAACCTAAGAATGAAGTTTAGACAGCCAGGTCCACTAGACTGTTGCTGAAAACAGGCTTTACATTATGCAGTACAACCTCACCTCCTAAGTTGTGAATGCAGATAAGTAGTTAACTTCGTAGTTTCTTCAAGTTTCTGTACCAACTCTTTTCTTCTCTCCTCCAATTTCAACCTGGAAAGAGAGGAACATCTAAGTATAGGAAAGCATTACAAAATAATCCAGAGACTAAAATATTTTATAGATAAGACAGAAACAAAGTGAAGATCCCTTATATTTTCATCTGGTTGCCAACTACTAAAATCCAAGAGAGTGTGTTAGCTCACAGTCCTATCGTAAAACCCTAACCACTTCAGCCGAGTGACTTTACCTGCAGAATACTAAGCACTGTAACAAACCTGCTGAGTGTACAAGCAAGCAGAATGTTGGTACATTCACACTGCGCCAAGGGGAACACGCACCCAATAAAAGAGTAACAGATGAGCACTGGGAAAACAGCTGCAACGTCAGGACAATAAGATCTGCACTAATACAGTTTTATAAAGCCACACTATAGACTGGCTCTGTCACTTAATATAGTTTCATAAAAAAAACCCAAAAGAACACTAATACCAGTATTAGTTCTGATAATGCAAGGACTTGGGGTAGCACTGCAGGAAGTTTAAAATTAAAGCACTCTCTTCGATTTCAGAGTCTTCATATAGAGACAAAGCACAGTAAATCAAAGCAGCATTTGAGCGCAAGGTTCTAAAATGATGCACCATATTTAGGAGTCCTTAATAAAGATTTCTACATCCCCAACAGCTTTGTCATCACCTCAGATCCACACAGCGTTGTAATGCTCATTATCAAGGTTCACCTTTATGAAAAAGCAGGATTTATTGCCTCCTGCACTGTTATCCAGCCTAACTCTAAAACCACAAATGGTAGAACTCTCCCATTCCTTTTGGCTGGCTTGCAAGCAGAAAGGATTCACTAACCTTTACAGTGATTTTTCCCTTTATAATTCCCTTTTATCACTCCATTTACAACACCAAATAAATTGCTTTCCCTCAGTGGATTCAGCTAAAACCCTCCTGTAGCTGTGAATTAGTATATTCTCCTCTAGCCCTTGCTCAGTCAACTGACGCATGTCACAAGTTCTCAAGCAACAAATCTGAGGGACAAGAAATTACCTCCCCTCCTTTAAAAAAAAAAAAAAGTTTGATGTTCATTCTCAGAAACCTTTCCTTCGGCCTTTCTGGCATCTCAAGGATGTATAAATTAAAATTCAAATGCAGAGAACACTTCAAAGAACAAAACTCAAAAAAATCAACCATTGCTTTCTTATGCAAACTGAATGAAATACTCGAGTTCCCAGAATTCACTCTCTTTGAGTGTCAGATACCAGTAAAAAGACATTAAGTCCTCAATTCAGCAAAGCATGAAAAGCACTTGCTTACACCCATGCTTATTCAGCGAGCAAATCTGGGTTATGCAAAGGTGAATAAGTTACACCGAGGTCAGCCAGGGTGTGAACTTCCACTCCACTGCCGATGCTGTGTGTGCTCTTACACCGCAATAATGTGTTCATCTGCCAATACCTGCTAAGTCCGTTAAAAGCATACATGGTACTTCATTCTTTGCTCAGGAAGACATGCACACGGGTTTCCAAACCAAGAAATATGCTCATCTATGGTATCAGACAATCTTTCTTAGCGGTTTACTATTTATCATTGCCTTCTGTCTTCTTTTAAAGCCTAATTTATCCTGCTTTTCCCAAGCAAGAGTGCTCTTAACTAAATCTTTTGTGGCTTTTCAACAACAAACTGTCCTTTTGTCTTCAAGGAAGAGGCACAAAAATTGCTGTATGTGTTCAACTACTAATGGCAAAAAGCAAGAAAAAAAATTTAAAAGCTTAGGAACTTCTCTGACCGGAGTCCTCAAAACAGACACCTATAGTTGTTCCACTGAATTTGTACTATTAAACTAAAAGGTTTATCTGTTTTTTTCCTCCCAAGCACAAGCAAAAGTTTGTTTTATTATCTTAAGGAGGTTGATAAAATGTAATTTATCCCATATAATTTAGCTCCTGGAAAAAAAATTCTTTCCTGGATGTAATTTGATCTACTAGTAATTAAAGAAGTAGTATTAATACCTGTAGGTAAATTTCAGAAAGATGTTAGTCACAAGTCACAAACACAAGCTAGATGATGAAATCACTCCTAGAAGTTCCAAGACACACAGGAAATAATTTTACTATCTCACAACAAATTGAGATTCAAGGAAATTTTTTTTTGTTCTACATCAGGTCAAATTAAAAAAAAAACCCAAACCAAACCCAAAATGTTCAAACAATGAAACTTCCTTCTTTATAGCATAAGCAGGAACTTCAATATCCCAAAGACCATGCAAACACCTAAACAACCATTGTGGTACCTGTTCTGACAGGGGCCTCTCAATCTCTCCTGTTTGCACCCCTCCTCTCTAAATTAACCTATTACTCATTGCGGGAGCGACTTAAGCGTCAGCGAGACCTCTTTCTGCACTTTTGATCTTAAACTGTAACATTGCTGAGAGGAGCACAGAATCTTAAAAAAACCCCCAAACATTAAAAAGTGCACATAGGTCACCTTTCAATGCAAACTTATGTGGACTTATTTGCTTATGACAGGCGGAAGAGCAGGGGCCAGTGTTGCAGGCAACAGCACAATCAAGTAGTTAAATCACACATCTCTCTAACTGCCTGTGATTACTTAGAAGATTTTGCCAAAGACTAAAGCAGTAATGGAACCTCCCTGACATGAACGCAGAGGCAGGAAAGTAGCAAATAGTTCTCAGCAGTTCCACAATCCAGATATTTCTATATAGTTGCTGGAAGGCTTCTTAAAGCAGTCAGAGTATGCCCTGTCTCTGGTTTTTTGAAGCTGATATGCTATGATTTATACCCTCCTTCTGTAAATTGATTCCGAGTACATCTACTAGTGGCAATTTCAGCATCCTACTCCAAACCAGCCCAGGGCTATGCTATATAACGTTTTTGTTTTAAGTCAGAGCAAGTCTTCTGTTTCTTCCCCTTTAGAAAAAACTAAAAAAAACCCCAAAACAAAACACCAAAACAAAACAAAAACCCCTTGTCACATCAAGCTCTGACACAGACCATAGTTTCTTACACTGTTGCTTCATTATCGGTACCTGTGAACACACTGGAAACCTAAGGCATTCATGAAACTTCATGAAAGAAAGTAGTAATGCAACAACAGTCGAGCGCTTTGGAGATGGTGTGGCTCCTCCATGGATAATGGAGAGGAGAATCTTCCTCATCCTCAAGAATTAAAATGCTGACAGTTGATGAGATACAATTAACTGTATCCTTTTCTCAAATGAACATTTCAGGACAAGTTTCACCATATGAGTCCTTCTACAAAAATGAAAGTTTTCTTTATGTTTATAGCAGACACACCAGAAATAATCCTCAAAATAGCTTAATGCGAAAGAATTGATGTGCTCTGAAGTCATCAAGGGAGAAAGTGTTAATATCATAAAGAGTTGCATGTAGGAATTCACTGGAGATTCACTGGAATGGCAAAAAAGCAAAACAGAACCCATCATAAATACAACCTCAAGCAGCAGTGGTATGACGTGAACTCTTACAGTAACCTCAGGAAAAAATTCCACATTTTCAGGAATGAAAATCAAACGGAAAAGAATTTGAAGAAAATAGAGGGGGGAAAAAATCTAAGCTGTAACAGCTAGTTATGTCACTATACATGGCAAAAATCTGCCGTTTCTTTTCTTCTTGACAGTGAGACACAATTTTACTTGCCCTTGGTACTCCAAGTTTGGCATCTGACATGTATAGGAAAATGGTCCAATGCATAATTTTCTTTGGCACTAAATAAGCACATCCAAAACACAAGACTAAGAAATCAGCTACCTATTTACAGCATGAGTCAAGATTTAGCTCACAACAGCATATTATTAGAACCTTAGATTCAAATTATTTATTTGTGAATGTCATTTTATTATTAAACCCTTATTCTCCATTTATTAATGGAAGACAGAAAGCAACGGACCCATGATAATTTAGATACTACTAACACAGACAGGTAATTTCTCCTGTAAAAATATAGTTCCACTGGACCTAAGCCACCTTCTGAAACACATTTGGATTATCAATATAATGCAGTTTAAACTATTATAAAGTGTACAGATATTTTTAAAAATCATGCCTAATACACACATACTTTGTAAACAAAAAAACTTCCTCACTACTTAGCTACAATTTAGGACCCAACTTCTAATGCCACTAACTGGAATTTTGCCATTCAGTGAAACTGGAGCAACAGCAGGTGTTTCCTAGCAGAGGGAAGTCGGAAAGGCTTACAATGCTGACTGTATTACTTCAATAAGGCACGCTACACTGATACATGCAACGACATTCTGTGTTTATTGCATCTTATGTGTGCTAGAGGTGCCCATAAATTTATTTCCACTTACAGTTGATGAAAAGTCTATTTGTGACAGTCACCTTTGATTTTCTCAAACTCTGAATCTGACTAAAACAATTTATTGTGAGAGTTGCTTCAGTTACCAATTTGGTAGCAGCAAGTTGCAGCAATTCTATTCTCCTCCGAACTTTTTTTTTTTTTTTTTTCTTTTGGTTGCATTTTTGCATGGAATAAAACTCACAATGAAAGGCTTCAGATGGTGCAACAATCAAGATAATCTTTGTAACCTGAGTTCAAATAGTTTACAGCTATTATCAGAAACAAGTGAATGATGTATTGCCCTCCTGCTGGTATGTTGACATTCCTCAGTTATTTAACATCTGTCACAGGCATTTTCATGCTGGTAACAAACGCAGAGCAACTGATATTGCAGAGCACATACAGGGCGTTCACATTCTCTCACAGTACAGAAGACTTCTTTGTGTTTCTGCCCAGTGGGCTAATAACAAATTTAATTAAGATCTACATAGAGCAGTTACTGAAGGAAAACAGCCCATCAAGGCATAGTTCAGGGTCTGTAATGAGTACAAAGGTTAGACTGCAGAAAGCAGCATTTAATATTAGCAAAGACAGCCCCTCACCTTTCAGCAAGTGCTTGACTGGGTGTGCCTTTTACAGACAGCAGCTCTTCTTCTAGCCTCTTCCTTTCTGCTTCTAGCTGCTCCAGCTCATCTTGAGTACGTTTGCGTGGTGTAATAAACTGGAGTTCCTTTAAAAGCTCTTCTTTTTCATTGATTAACATGAGTTTTTCCTTTTCCACATCCAATGCCCCAGGCCAGGCTTCACTATCTAGCTTAGAGAGTTCGATCTTCAAGTTAGCCATGCTAAAATAAAACACAGCAAATTTGTCTGAGCCCAGCACAGCACACAAATCCCAGCAAAAGGAGAAGTGATGCAATATTTTGAAAGGTATCAGGATATAACAACATTTTCTACTCAAAGTCACACTTTTAATTAGTTTTGCTTCACAAGGATGCAGACTACACAAGAAAAGCAGGCCACCTATCCAGGCCAACAGCAATATGCATATGCATTAAAAATGAGTTGCTCCTGTTCAAATGCAGAGTTAAAGTAAAAGTCACAACATTAATAAAAGTTTTATTGGAAGTGACCTGTCTGGTAACATAGTAGCGGCACTGTGCTCTACTCATCTAGGAGGATGATGGATTTCTCCTGAACTGTTGGAGGCTGACTGCTCCTCAGAAATAACAATGACCATGGTGAAACAACATGCGCCATAGCAAGGTGCTCAGCAGCATGCATGTACACAAATCTCAACAGGCAAAAGCATTGTTCTTCTACGGGATTAAAATGAAAGGTAATAGGATAGTGACCACCTACAGAAAAAAAAAGGAAATTATTAAAAGTTTGAGTTTGTGCAACTACTGTTCCCATTGCAGATGTCAAACCATGGAGTTAGACACTCAAGACTTGGTTATCCATACATATAGTGCAGATACATGCATATATAATGGAAGCAAAAACTTCCCTACATTATTATTTTACTATAGCTCAGTCCTGATCAAGAGAGGTTATTTCCAGCGTTCAGTCTCCATAATTATTCTGTATATGGGATCAGCAGTACAGCTTAAGAAGTGCAGGTTTTGCAATAAAGACTCATTGCCCACTGGGCAAACCTAGAAATTCCCGTTATAGGTGCCACATATCTAACAAGATGATAACCTTCAGTCATTTCCAGCCTTAGCCGCAACTGAACCAGCTACATAGCTAAAGATATGGAAACTCTGAACTATGTAACAGCTCCTTCTTATAAGATGGGAAAATGGCCAAGAAAGGAGAAGTCAAAATGGAAAGACGCTCCCATAGAATCTAGAGCAAGAGACCAGTGACGAGCAGCACTCCTCAGGGGTCTGTATTGGGAGTAGTGCTGTTAAACACCTTTGTTGGCGACATGGACAGTCGAATCTAGTGCACCCTCAGCAAGTTTGCCGAGGGCACCAAGCTGTGTGGTGTGGTTGACACGCTGGAGGGAAGGGATGCCATCCAGAGCGACCTGCACAGGCTTGAGAGGTGGGGCTATGCAAACCTCATGAAGTTCAACCAGGCCAAGTGCAAGGTCCTACACCTGGGTCGGGGCAATCCCAAGCACAAATACAAGCTGGGCGGAGAATGGATTGAGAGCAGCCCTGAGGAGAGGGACTTACAGGTGTTGGCGGATGAGAAGTTCAACATGAGCCAGCAATGTGCGCTTGCAGCCCAGAAAGCCAACCACATCCTGGGCTGCATCAAAAGCAGCGTGGCCAGCAGGGCGAGGGAGGTGACTCTGCCCCTCTACTCCGCTCTCCTGAGACCCCACCTGCAGTGCTGCCTCCAGCGCTGGGGACCCCAACATAAGGAGGACATGGACATGTGGGAGCAGGTCCAGAGGAGGAACACAAAGACGATGAGAGGGCTGGAGCCCCTCTGCTGTGAGGACAGGCTGAGAGAGTTGGGGTTGTTCAGCCTGGAGAAGAGAAGGCTCCGGGGAGACCTTAGAGCCCCTTCCAGTCCCTAAAGGGGGCCGACAAGAAAGATGGGGAGGGACTCTTGTTCAGGAAGTGTAGTGATAGGACGAGGGGTAATGGCTTCAATCTGAAAGAGGGGAGATTTACATTAGACATTAGGAAGAAATTCTTTACTGTGAGGGTGGTGAGACACTGGCACAGGGAAACTGTGGCTGCCCCATCCCTGGAGGTGTTCAAGGTCAGGTTGGATGGGACTTTGAGCAACCTGGTGTAGTGGGAGGTGTCCCTGCCCATGGCAAGGGGGTTGGAACTAGATGATCTTTAAGGTCCCTTCCAACCCAAACCATTCTATGATTCTGTGACTCTAAGAGGAACTGGTCTGTTACTTTTATTTATAAGTCCTGTAGTTAAATATACCTAAGTCAGCTCAACAACTGATAGGTCCATGCAACTTCAATGTTACCAGGCACTACATAAGATAATGACCCATGCCATATTTCATAAATACACACAGATAATTTGGTATGTATAATCTTCCTGCAGTTCTGACAGATTTCTGGGAAAACATTTTTCTTCTTTCCAGTTTTTCTGTGATTAACAAAACTAATAACATCAGGCTTATTTTGCATCTCCACTGTTAATTTAACAGTACATTAAGGAATTTATTTATGGTCAAAGCTAAGAATAGTTAATGCTGAATCTAACTACACCACTGCTTATACTAGAAGCTTAAGGGGAACCACCCCCCTTTCTTTCTCCATAGGTAACATTTCCTTCTCATCTGCACCTCCATGAAAAAACAACAGCTTCAAAAATGAAAACAACCCATACTTCCACCAAACCTCTGCAAAAAGGGTTTGTTTGACTCAGGGTATTTTCACAGAAAAACAACGTAAAATAAACAGCAATACTATCAGCAGTGCTACCGTAACCAAATGGTGGGATGAAATGAAATGAAGCAGTTCAATATATTTCGCAGCTGTTACATACATCATTTATATTCAACAGTCCTTTAGAGGAGTAGTACTCAAAGGGAAAACCACTGAATAATTTCAGATGGATAATGAAATGTTAGGACTTCCATCTCCAGGTCACTGGTTCTAGCTAACCGTGTTCTGAAAGTAGCTGCTACTGACAGCTGTTTGATGGCTTATGGGATGGGATGGTGGTCTCCAAACAGCTCTTTTGCTCCCTCTGCTACAGACAACTCTGCTACTGTAACTCTTTTCAGCTGCCTCATCAGACAGGCAAAAGACTACATGGATATGAAAACTGAACTGGTCTCACTCTTTTGAGGAAGTCCTTGCTCAACAGGTCAACAAGGAATATTAGCCAGATCTTCACCACATCAGGAGAGGATTGTCAGCATGCTATATCAGATCCTTTTGAATAGCAATTGCAACTGAATTTAGCATAGTTAACATCAATATCCCACCTCTTCAAGACATTCTGCTGGCTAAGCAACATAAAATATGCAACATCAAAATTATCTGATAATTTTCAAGTAGAGAAGTTCACTTAGAAGATCCTCTTCTTCTCTTAGTTATTTTAACACAAAACAACTAAGAATTTGCACAGTTAATATTTCAGAAAAGATGGTCAATACTTATTAAATTATAGTAATGATTACAATGCCCGTAATAATTAGGGGGGATGTAATTAGGTACTGAACTTTTTGTGCAAAGTGGTACGTATCCTCAGTATTCCAAGATACGTATGCTTTATTAAGTTCACCCTGGTAAAACCAGTACATGAAAACACTTTAAAGACTTTAACAGTGTCTTCAAGGCATCTAATTGTCTTATTTAAAGCTGAAAACAATATTCATTACTGGGCACTTTTCAGCTAAAATTCAATAAAGTTACTATTTAAAAGGAGATAATTTAACCTTGAAACACACTAATGTTACATAGAACAAACAGTTATGCAACGGTAAGCCCATGAGCTACTGAAATTTTGACTCGCATTCTTGGCTGACTAATTTGTGAGAAAGTAAGATCTTGTGCTGCAATACTCCATACTCTGAACATTGTACTTTTTTTTAAGGTAGAAGTGGTAAACTGACTTACTGCCAGGAATTTTTTTGTTCCTACAAAGGAGAGATAAAACACAATGCTGGGACTACTTGGTATCAAGACATAGTCAAAACAGAGGATGATCTGGTTTAGCATCAATTAAGCCTGAGAAAAAATGCCATCTATCTGCATCTAAAACACCATCTGACAATTAATATTATGTACATGATGATTCTGAGCCCAAATCATACATGTTCAATACTGAACAAACACAATAGCCTTAGCACTCTTTGTTGCATGAATTGATTATATAATAAAGTTTTATGATCCATAATGAGAATATAAAGGATTACCGTTGTTACCGGCAAGGATGGTAGCTACTACTCTGTATGTGGGTATATATTTGAAATTAGGCAAAAAAAAACCCAAAGAAAAAACGCTGGTTGTGCAGCCTCCTGCCTTTAAAACCTAAAATCTATGCCTTTACTTTGTACTTATAAGCTGCAAATTTCTTTTCCTAGTTTTCTAGTTGACCATGCCATAGTATTCCAACTGAAATAATACTTAAATCTCAGATTAAATGGCATTTTAGGCACAGTTTTCATCTGCAGAAAAGTGCTCTTTCTTATTTTATTACCTTGTTTAGTTCTTTATAGTAAAAAAGGAACTTTTGGATGTGGGATAACTTTTTAGATTTCTATTCGCCTTAAATTACAAAGCACCTCCATAACAAAAACTAGAAGGTTTCTGAATAGCTGACACCTAATTTTGTGAAAAGTATTAGAAAACAGTAAAACACAATTAATACACTATTGATAGAGAGATATCCCACACACGCTCTTTTTTTTAAAAAAAAAAAAAAAATAGTATATCTTCCCCTGGTGTTATGCAGCACTTTTGGTGCACCAGAAGACATGTCATTGTAATCCCGAATGTTCTGCTTTCTGATGCCCGGTCTTCAGTGCTGTGGCAATTCATCAAAATGGCACTGCTTTCATGAGCAACCACTGCAGAGCTTTATTTGAAAGGCATTCCACATTCATCAGTGGAGCAGTTCCTGACTTCTTTTCTCCTCAGGTTAAACTCATTAAAAAAACCAACCCCACAGCGATAACAAGTATTTAAATTATCCAAAGTCCCAGGGAAAAAAAGAAATAATTAAGCCTACTATATCTGCACTGGAAGTCTGAAGGAACTCTAAAACTGAAGAGCCTTCAGTGGCGTAGTAAACTGAAACGATGATCCCAAAGAAGGATACAAAGGTCATCAATAACCTGGTGACTCTTTTCAGTGGAAAGGCAGCTCACTCTATTTCCTTAATCCAAAGAAGGGCAACGAAGCTGGTGAAGGGTCTGGAGCACAAGTCTTATGAGGAGCAGCTGAGGGAACTGGGGTTGTTCAGCCTGGAGAAGAGGAGGCTGAGGGGAGACCTCATCGCTCTCTACAACTACCTGAAAGGAGGTTGTAGTGAAATGGGGGTCGATCTCTTCTCCCAAGTAACAGGCAATAGGACGAGAGGAAACAGCCTCAAGTTGCGCCAGGGGAGGCTTAGATTGGATATTAGGAAAAATTTCTTCACAGAAAGGGTTGTCAAGCATTAGAACAGGCTGCCCAGGGAAGGGGTGGAATCGCCATCCCTGGAGGTATTTAAAAGATGTATAGATGTGGTGCTGGGGACATTGGTTTAGTGGTGGACTTGGCAGTGCGCTAGGCTAACGGCTGGAGGCAATGATCTTAAAGGTCTTTTCCAACCTAAACAACTCTATGATTCTATGAATCCTGGACCTGCCATTAATTTGTCACTGTCTGCATTTTCTTTCTTAACACATTCAACTCAGCGTTAGATGTAAAACCTACTGTTCAAAAGCACGGACTGCTGCTGAAAGTCTGCTTGCATTCTGTAGGAAAAGAAACACTGCAGTCTGCCCACAGTGCCTCCAGAGAGCTGCCCACTAGATGTCACTGCGAGCACAAGGTTGGTGCTGCAGAGACCAGGACCTCGCCAACTTAAGACTGTAACTTAACAAAGCAACTAACCCTATTACCTTCTTTTTGCCTCTTCATATTGAAGACTTAGTCTGACCTTCTCTGCTAAATTTGATCTACTTCTTGCTCCAACCTGTTGACAAAAAAATAATAATATTAGCCTTATTGCTGTGTAAAGCTGTTAAAAGGATCAACAAAACCTATGCACAGGCTAGAAAAATCACAACTTCAAAAAATAAAACCACACCCACCTGCAGCCACACACTTGCTGTTAAATGCCTAGTTAGGAATCTGCTCAGATGTACAAAACAGTGCTGTTTTCTTCCAATCCAGTTCACCTAATTTTTAACTACTGTACTACCAATTGTCCATATTCCATCAGAGTAAAGCAAGAGCATTTTCAAAGAAGTTTTGCAGTGACTGCACCCAAAATTTTGATCTCCTACTTTGAACTCCACTGAACTCAGAATTTAGAACTAAGCTGGTGCATTTCAAAGTAAGACTTTGATAAATTTGCTACAAAACATAGACAAGGCTTAGCTCTTTGTTTGTAAAACCTTGTACAGTCTCTTCCTTATAAACTTAGCTCATAGAACTTCAAAGAAGGTACCAAAATTAAGCACAGCTTTCTGCGTATGTAAATATACCATCAGTGAAAGAGAAAAGGTTTTAATGCATCACTGAAGAAGTAGTTCCACTGTTTTTCAGCTGCATGAAATGAAATTGCACATTTAAATTCTGAGATCTTGTTTCTGAAAATTAAAAACATCTTCATATTGAATTAAGTCCGTAAGGCGAAACATACCCTACAGGCAGATCCAAAAAATACTATCTACTTATGCTGATCTTCACTGTACTGGAACTATTTGATTAAATCAAATTGTCATAAACGCTTCATGCCAAATGTATAAAATTCATCTGAATCTTGATTTAAAATTTAAGGGGGGGGGGTCATATAACTGATTGTAAGTAATTCTCTCTTAAACACGTATATATGTAAACGTATCAGCAGCAGTAAACAACCCTTTGATTCCAATTCCATTAACCGCAGCATTCTGATTCAATTTCTCTTTACATATGACAAAATGGAAAAAAGCTCACCTCACCAGAAATGTCAGTCTGAGACCCTGTATCCAGAGTTTGTCTAGAAAAACACAGCTGGGAGTTTACAGAATTGGAACTCAAGTCTGTTTCAGATATCCCGATGGTCTGGTCAAGATTGAATTTCTCTCTCAGCTTTGCAAGACTCTGCCGTCCAGGGAAAAGAGAAGGAGGTGGTGTTAAAGATCCTTTGTACTTTAGAATGTTTATACCAGTTTATCTCCAAAATATGTTGAAATAAAAGACTCCGATATAGAAATTTTGGGTTTACTTCACATTAAGCAAACTATCCTTTTAACCAAGCAGTTGGTAGGTGACACTAAGGGTAATCAACACCTGTGGCAATATAAAAACTATTCCTGTGGTTTTGTCTCTCTTTTGTTTTTTTTTTAACCAATTAAATACTTGGCTGATTAAAAAAAAAAATCTGCTTTCATAAAAGAAAACAGGGCAATGTAGATTTGGAAAACCTTCACTGAGTTAGAAAACATCCATGCATCTCAAAAACACGTCTCTCATTTTGTCCGCTTAATATTTAATTATTAAATATTATTAAATTAATTATTATTAAATATTTAATTATTAAATTTAATATTAAATTT
>VYXH01001130.1:5385-51891 GCA_013397275.1 Burhinus bistriatus
GTGTGCGTAATCTCTAAGTGTGAATCAAGCTGCAGCTATCTATTTTGCTAACCAGTACTGTCTGATCTCTTTGTGCTTTCTCTTCTCATCTTGTACCTACCTTGAACTTAGGATAGAAGATCTTTGAGGCAGGAATTGTTACCCAGTGCTGTGTTGATTAATCATCTGGCACAATGGAGTCTTTGTATGACTATGGCTCCTTGTCCCTATCAAAATTCAAATAGTAAAATATTTTAAGGTAGAAGCATCATGAGGATGTTGCAAGCATTTTTGTAGAATGTTATCAACCCGTGAAAATGCAGGGAGAGAAATAGTATTTTAGGTCAATGTATTATTTATCCGAAAAATTTTAGTGCCTGTTAACTAATCGTTAAATCGTTAACTGTACTGAAAAAAATCAAAATTGAATGCTTTGTGAGCTGTGTGCCCACATACTGCTTTTTTTTTAATGTTGAAGTAATACTTACTTGGAGCGTATGTCTTTATTACAGAAAACAAAAGGGGTGGTGGTGTGGGACACAAGTTCTTCTGCATATCACTGAGCTAATGCAGTTGTTATTGCTGTTGGAAGGATAACGGGATATATCTTACCTCTTTGATCACAGTCAAGCTATGACATTTTCTTCTGTTTTTAACCAGCTTTCAGAGAAGAGATGCAACACCTCAAATTCCTTTTACATATTTTGTATGTGGATTGCGCAGTTTCAGAGATCCATGTTGGAGCCGTTCATAAGCAGTAGTAAATAAGTTTCTCAAGGATATTTTTTTCTGGATTATTAATTCTTTGCACCTTGTTTTATACGCTACAAGTTACTACTAGATCGATATCAAATTGTGGTCTTTTGTCTCTTTGAATGTATTTACACCAGAGCCTGATAGATTCAGGAAGTCTTGGGAATTTCACAGAATACACGTTTGGTAAATCACACTAAGATATTAGGATTTATTATATTACCATTCAGCCTAAACTATCTTGCTGGAGTACTTTTTTCTTCAGATCAATTTAAAATGGGAAATCAGAGCAAGAGCTGTAACTCAGCCATATAATTCTCACAGTTCACAATTGAACAGGAGCCCCTGTTTTGTCCAAGATTTACAGTATGAGTCTAACATAAATTTTCAGCTTTAGTTGTGAATTTCTTTACTTTTTTCCCCTCAAAATAAGCACTGCAGGTTTGATTTGTATAAAGTGTTAGCATTGTTTCTAACCAACTGAACTCTAGCTCAATTCTTTAATTCACCTCCCTAGCAAAAGAAAGGGAAGATGGAGAGAAAAATAATGTAAAGGCAATGCTTCCCAGTTTTGCAGCTGTCTGAATTGGTATACACTTGTAAATAGGAATAATGTAGATTATTTTTCTCTCCAATACAAAGTGATACGGTAATGTTTAATCTGCATCTCACTCGGGTATTTTTTTTTTGATGTAAAATGTGTCTGAAAACGGGCCTAATGACCCTGGGCAAAACATGTTGTAGAACTGGCATCCCGTGCCTGCGCTAGGGGTGCAGGGTGGTGGGTAACCTCCCGCCAGAAGGATCTAGGGCAATTTTGGTAGAAATCTTGGTGGCTTGGTGACTGCCAGCTCATGCGGGTTGAGGACAGACACCAGGGTGTCAGTCAGGGAGCATGGTGCTGGAGCACAGAAGCACTGAAAAGAAATGTGAGGAAGATGCAGTCAGGGAGAGCTTGTGTCTGGGTCCTTGCACAGCTTTACCCTGACAGAGAAACTTGTCATTTTTATCAAAACAAATTTGGTTTAAAACTGGCAAAACAAAGCTTAACTAACTTTTCAGAGACTAATGTTTAGGTT
This sequence comes from Burhinus bistriatus, assembly GCA_013397275.1. NCBI lineage: Eukaryota > Metazoa > Chordata > Aves > Charadriiformes > Burhinidae > Burhinus > Burhinus bistriatus. Next base: position 7,197 of record VYXH01001130.1, read on the forward strand.
TATCGTGGTATATGTATTGTATATTTATTTTTTTTTCCACAGAAACCTGCTAATATTTTAGTTATGGGTGAAGGTCCTGAGCGAGGAAGAGTAAAAATTGGTATGTTTATATCTTTGATAAGTCCCAGTGTAGCATTTAAGTTAGAATGTTCTGAAGGTGCAGTTATACCACCTAAAGTAGTCATTGTAATACTAGTACGTGCCTGGGCACGTTGCCTAAATGCTGTTTTCTGAGTGACTGGCTTCTTGATATTAGCCCCATGCACCAGTTGTGATGATGAAATGCTGTAGCCTCATCAATGAAAAGTGGAAAATGTCATTATATTTTAAGTGGGTGTTTGTGTGTGTGTGGGGATTTTGATATGGGGAATAAGATGAGAGCTAGCTAGGGGAAAGGAGGAGAAAGAAATGGGATTTTAGAATTTCCTCCATTTACCCCTGTAATGCCATGACATTATCTTGCTGCTGCTTATAAAATCTAAATAGGGAACTACTCATTGCTACAAAGTTTAAATTTTATAATGGAATCCAAGGTGGCATTTAGACTACAAAATGTTCGTGAAAGGGTAGACAGGTCCCTTGGAGATAAATGCAAGGGATCTTAAAGTCCAGAAAACGCAGTAATCCAGCCAAAATGCTTAGTGAGAACTACTGCTAAATGCTCAGACTGGGGTGTACGCGGGTAGGAAGGACCCAACACTTTCCCCGCTATTCTAACATTTTCTGGTGGGAGTTACTGTTCACAGTGAGAGGATAATTTGTAGAACTTCAGTTGTTTTAAATTAAAGTAAATAAATAAATAAAAAATAACTGTAGTCTAACAGTAATAAGCTATACCACGCTGTGCGTTAGCATGGCAGTGCTTTGATAGCAGATTGCTAATGCGCAGCCTACTTATATTTGCTATGGTAATGCAGCCCCGTAGTTCATCTTTTTCACTTCCCTCTGTTTTCTTTATGAGAATATTCTTCTGCATTGTTGCTTTGTACTCTTACTGTTTTGTTTATCTGAACTATATTGTTAATCACTAGTATAAGGAATGATTCGGGATAGGATTTTCTTGGAGAGTTCAGTGCTGCTCTAGTCCTTCCCTCGCCCTTTGAAATGCAAGGAGCAGATGGGCCAGGACTGAACGCTTCTGCAGATCCTACCTTGAAAGCTTTTAATGCCCTTCCGAGGTTTAAGGTTGACAGTAGAGATTGAGGTCTTCGCCATACAAAACAGGTACGGCATGGACAGCGGAAGGGAAAATTTCTTCCTATAACCTTACTCTTCATGGAGCGGTTGCTTCCAAAATTGAGAATGTAGGTCATCCTCTGGGCATGTTCACGTTCAGCTGTGGTGGTGATATTTGCTGTACACAACTACTTGCTAGTAATTGCACGTAGACCACCCATTTATTTCTTAATTGATAGTTTTGAATTAATTTGAGAATAAATTAGAGCACAACTAAATTTAGTCAGACTCTGTTAATGGACAGGTGAAAGATTCTGTATCGGACCACCAGTCCTCTGAGCCATCCGTTCCCAGCAAGGGAAGAGGGAGAGGGACCCTGGATTTCTAAGTGTGTTATCAAAATGTAGATGATTTTTTTTTATTATTATTATTATTACTTTCTTTAAGATATTACCACAGCAGGAAAAGAATGCAGAAGTTACACCCATACCAAGGGCTTCCACTTTTCCAGTATAACTAATTTTTCTAAAAAATACATAACTGGTATTTAACTAGAAATAACTTTTATAGGCTTTTTGTGTCATTTTGAGTCATAAATTCACTTTCTGCCAACAATTTTCCTTATTTTTCATAGTTCCTAGTGACTTGATCATATCTTGAGTAATGAATATTTTTATGTAGATAGCAGTAAAATGTTTCTCTTTTTAAATGCATTAAAACAATCATAAATAGGAATGCATATGAAAACAATTATTAAGGATTGTGTAGTCAAGTTAGAGACCCATATTTATGCTGCAGTTTTCCCTCAACCAGTGGGCTATAGCGTGTAGGTCCTTTTCCCTCAGAATGGCTGCTCATCTCATTTCATTCGAGTCTTTCTCAGCATGCGTATATCCCTGCACCACAGAGTCCCTCCTTCTTGGGATTTGGGGATTGGTGGGCTGGGAAAGCGATTTGGTGGGAGAAGGTGCATATTTTAGTTTCTGCCCATTTTTTCCTCTTTCACTTATATTTGGTAGTTCAGACAGCTTTCCAGGCAGTTGTATACCACCATTTCTAAAAAGCAGTTTTTAATGATATAATGCCCCCAAACAGAGTTTTAAAATCATTGCCTAAATGGTATTTAGTACTGATACCTTGATACTGGAAATACGTCTTGACAGAAAATCAGCAGGGAAGCAGATGCTGTAGGCTTAGTTGCTGGTTTTGTGTGAAGGAAATCTTGCTACAGCTAACTTCATGAAGAGGGAGCTTTTGTGATGTGCATGTATGTATTATAAATCATTCTAACCTTTGCAGAACCTGCATTTTGCTCACATTTAAAATGCTGCTTCTTGAAAGACCATCCTGTAATAACAGAATATTTTACCGGAGAATATCAGGTAAAATGAGTCAGGATTTACCAGTGTCCTGAGAGAAGTGAGTTGATGCGCTTTTTCAGAACAATGGTTAATTCTTTGTTCTCAATGGCTCGTGTTAGTAATGATTTATAATGATATACTTTATAGGTGATGACATCCAGTAACTTCTACAAAAGCTTTAAGAAAATCTGCTCACAGAATTCGTATCAGCTACAGTCTGCGTTTGTCTTTTATTTAGCACAGTGATGGTAGCACTAACAAGTAAACTCAATCAGTTTGTTCTAAAAAAAAAAAAATTAAAATTGGTAGTTTTCCTCAAATTTTAAAGCATCTCTCTTTGAATTTTGCAGCTGACATGGGCTTTGCCCGATTATTTAATTCACCTCTGAAGCCTTTAGCAGACTTGGATCCAGTAGTTGTAACGTTCTGGTATCGAGCTCCAGAGTTGCTTCTTGGAGCAAGGCATTATACCAAAGCTATTGGTAAGTAAATTGGGTGAAAACTTACTATTTTGTTATTTATGCAAAGCGTACCCAAATATTGAAGCATTGATAAATAGTACAAAGGACAGTAGCTGAGTTAAAGGTACATTGCTAATTCCTGAGGAAATACTAAACTTTGACAGAGTGTTTAGTTTGCTATGGTCTCTGGCTAGATGTAGGGATTAAATATTTCTTGTTTTTGGCTCCAAACGCCCTGCAATGCAATGTAATTTTATATGGTTTTCACACAAGATTTTCATAAGTGCTGTTAGAGGTTATACAAAATAGGGATGCATCTTTGAAATATTAGTAGAATCCGGGTGATGATGATGATGAGGCACAGTGCAGTGGGTTTTCCCTAGTGTAATAAATACATTAAATAAGGAATGTACAGAATGGAGAATATATTGGCTGCACTGAAACTAAACTGTAAAAATAAGCTGCATTTTAGTCTCTCTGTGCCTGTTTCAAAGCACAAGTGAGAACAGGAATGGCTTGAAGTAGTGAGATGTGATCAGAGTCACGCAACAGGCTAAGCTGTGATGCTGCATCAGGCATATCCAGAAAAACCCGAAGCCTGACAGAACGCAGATGCTGTGAGGATGGCATTAGTTTCATCAGCTTAATGCCGCATCCTCCTCACCACTTAATTCATACTTCTCGGTCTGAATTTTAACAGCTTTGCCATGGTGTGATTGACTTGGCTCTGCCAGTCTCTGCTCTTGCCGGTTTGGGGTAAGGGATGGCTGAGGGCAGGAGCAGGGGTGGCTGTAGGATGAGGGGGAGTCGCCCAGCAGCAGGCTGGAGGGAGGTTCGTCTTTAGTGGATGTGAGCAGCTTTGCCACGGAAGGGAGAGAGACTGGAGGGAAGAGGACTGGAAAGTTTTTCTCTTGCTGGGTGGTTTAAAAGATACGTTAAAGCCTGGCAACCGTTTTGGGGGAAATAACTTCCCCTGCAACACTCCACTTACAACCTCCATGTTTGTGCAAAGTATGTTAGCGTACATGTTGTTTTTGTAACCTGAAATTCTTTCCTCAGACCTTCGCTGTTATTTTTTTAAGATCGTGTCAGTGTTTTTGTCGGAAATTCTAACGTTTATGACTTAAATGCATTTTCATTTTCTTTTCCATTAATACTATATTTCTTTTATAGATTAAATACATTCCTGTATTGAAACTGCTTTTTTTGTTGTATTTGCATGTTCCTTGACTTTACTGACATTTTCTTCTGATTGGAGCATGTGAAACTGCATGGATAGTCATAGCCTTTAGTACATAATTTTTTTTAGCATAGATAAAAACTGACTGTATACAAACACTGAGTAATGGGGTTATGCTTGCTGCGTTGTTTTCTTTTGTCCTTGTTCATCGCCTTTTCTTGTTCGTTCAAGGTTCAGTGTAGCATTACTTTATGTAGGTTAAAAATTGCGTTTGTATATACTAGGGAAAAAAGTCAGGAAAACAACTGGGAAAATTTAGGTTATTTGATTTTAGAAATGGGGACACAGCAGTTAAATCAGAAAGGGGTTTTTGTTTGTTTTGGTTTTTTTTAAAATGAATGTTATCAAAAAAAGGGGTGAGGTACTTGGGCATGGAGCAATTTTCTTGTGACTTTCTTTCCGCAAGATTTTATAGATATTATTCCAGTATCACTGCTTTTCAACTTGTATTTTTTGGGTCATGTTATACTTATTAAACCCAGTGGCTGATCAGACAGGGCACGCTTTTTGGTGAGGACAGTATGGCAGTGAATGAGCAAGATGTTGGTTAGCTTTTCTTAATTTGTATTTTATGTTGCGGACAGTTACCCAAATAGTTTCCTTTAGTTTTTTTCTTAATCACATTAATTTTTTACAGCAATAAATGGTAACTACACTTGAAAAGCCCCACTAAAACCTGTATGCTACACTCTCAGCTCCTGTGTAGTTACTGAATTGTGTACCTCTATCCATAGCTAAAAGGAGAAGTCGAGGAAGTGTTGCACTTCTGCAATAGAAACTTGAAGTTTTCAATGCAGGGACCTTATCTCTGATAAGCTAACTTTCTACCTCACCAAGATGCTTTTGGAAAGATTAATTTGATTTTTTTTATTTTATTTCTGTTCTCCTTTTTTAAAGATATTTGGGCCATAGGGTGTATATTTGCAGAGCTGCTAACATCAGAGCCAATATTCCACTGTCGACAAGAAGATATCAAAACTAGTAATCCTTATCACCATGACCAGCTGGACAGAATATTCAATGTAATGGGATTTCCTGCAGGTACATACTGTATTTTTTTTTTATCACTGCTGTTCAAAGAAAGATCTCTGTATTGCTTTCTTTGCATATGAAGGTGGCAGCTGATCAAAGCAACAAAGCTGTTCAAACACAATCTTTATTTCATGAGTTATGAATCTGGAATCTAATGGTCATATTAGATATTTTTCCTGTTATTAATGATAGGGTTATCTTTGTGTATACATGTACCAGTGCTTTGTAACTGTAAAAGATTGTGTTTAATGGTGAATGATTAAAAATCAGAAGCAATATTTCCATATTTTTTCAGTACTGATTACAGATTTGAAAAATGACTGATGATTGTATGAAACCAAGCAAAAATCTCTACATTTAGTGACTATTATGCAGATGTTTAACTCGTGCTAGTTTAAACATAGCATTTGGAAGTAAGGGAGGGTATTTCTTTTTCTTCCCCACCCCCATAGGAAGTTTGTGATATGTAGAAAAATTCTTTATTCCAAACTGGAACAAAGAACTGGTTGCATGAACCAAAACATATTACAATGTGGATATCACTTGTTGCATTTTCCCCTCAGTGTTGCTCGAATCTTGTTTTTCTGCCGGCTGTCTTGCATCTTTTCAGTTAATGCTTTGTCTTCTAGTGTTCACATGGTCGCAGATGTCAGAATAACCAGGGCCTTATTTTTACTTCTTGGTCATCTTTCTCCTCACTGCTTGTGTTCCCTGCTGTTGAACATTCACTATTAATAATCTTTACTGTTCTGGTGGACTTTCTTCTTCCCGTCACATGAATTTCATGGTCTTTATGTTTGTGTGGTTCTAGAATTTTGTTATTAAATTTGCTCTTATTTTTTCCCTTTGACACCCCCCCACCCCATCTACTTCATTGCTTCTATACTGCTGTATGAGATTCCTGGAAGTGTTGCCTTTGCATATTAAGTGCTTTTATTTTCTTGAAAATCCCCCTTAATTTTGCTTCTTTAAGCAATACTGGCCTTTCCTGCTCTTAGCCTAGAATTTTACCCTGTTCTTATGCTTTTCTTACTTCATTTGGGTTTTTACATTGTCTTTATGTAGCTTACCTGAATAGATGATAATCTCATCGTTGTTTTCTGATTGGTTTAAGTAATCCTTTCTAATGGTCTGCATTTGATTTTTGAAGGTCTTTGGTTCTTACCAAGAAATATTATTTTTCATTTAATTGCAGCAAACTTTTTGCTTTTTAATTGGCACTTGCCATATTTGAAACAGTTTCATATGTCTTTGGGATAAAGGATAGGGAAAGAGCAGAATCTTTTATTTAAATAAATAATAATTAAATAATCTGATTTTTTTATTCACTTATTGTTTTTAAGCTCCCAGTGTTCTGCAATTGTGATAAGACTTAGTAAAGATTTGACTTGAATCGAACTGCTTGCCCATAGAGCCTTTTTAGGAGTTAGAGTGTAATACATTTGGGGCTAGGTGCTGGCAGTGATTTTTTTGTTTGTTTGTTTTATTTTTAAATCCATTTCAGGCTTTGTCTACTCAGAGAAGTTGAGATGAAATATCCTTTAATTCGAGTGTGCAAATGTTACTTTTTCTTAACCTTTTGTTGGCTAACAGTATTTCTTTTACGTTGAGACAGCAGAAATTTACACAGTACCCCTGGGCATTTTGCTGTAACTAAAGACAGCGCTGTCAGAACGGAAAATCCCTCAGAAGGAGACAGGATTTGCGGGAGTCTTGTGTATTCCTGTCCTGAGATCACAACTGCGCCTGAATAAGTTAAATAACAGTCCTGAAGGGTGCAAGCACAATGGCTGACATGGTTTTCTTCTGTGTTGTCTCCTGGGCATATGGTGATCTTCACTGTAGCCAGCAGCTGGGTTTTTTTAAAGTTCTTGAGTTAATCAGCACACAACTCTTAGGTGTTGGTATTGTGAAGATTTATTGTGAAGAGACGATGAAGGAATATGAGCCAAGGAGTACAAAGAAATAAGTAACTGCAAGGTTAGAGAAGCAGACTAAAAAAAAAAAAAAAGGGCTACGGAGATACTTGGAAAGCCTTTGTTTTACTTGGGGGGGGGAGAAAAAAAAATTATTAATAAATATTGATTTTGCAGATAAAGATTGGGAAGACATAAAAAAGATGCCTGAACATTCAACTTTAATGAAAGATTTCCGGAGAAACACGTAAGTCTGCCTTGAGTTGAGCTTTCTTAAGAAAGCATATTTCGCTTCTCCCTCCTACCCTAGATTTCTTGTAGCTCGGGTTGTTTTCTATGCCAAACAAGGGTTATGAAATGGTTATGACTTAAATTGTGAAAAACAAAAAAAGAAGTAGTTTCATAATGGTGAACTTGGCCTGTTGAGGTGGTGTGAATCAGCAGAGTAGCCAGAGACAGACTGTAAATGGTAAGGTGGCAGGTGTGAACCGAGTGGTGCCAGTAAGACCCCACACAGCTCTGAAGATTGCTAAGTGCAGTTTGTTACAGCTGTTTCCAAATCTGTGGTACTGGAAATGACTTTTCTGTGATAGCTGCATAAAAGGGGTCTGGTAACCTTATACTGTTTCCAGCAAACAGTAGGTATAATTGTCAGGTTTGGTGTCTAGGGTTGCTTATGAAGGCTAAAGAAAAGAATACCTTTCCGTTTTGCTGTCATATTGCCAGAGTCTAATACCTGCACTTAAGAGCCTACCCTGTTGCCTTGTTTCCATGCTGAGGGATTTGGGGCTGTATCGTTACATACATTTCCTGCATCTGCCATACTGTTGTAACCATTTAAAACCTTATTTCTGAACTCCTCTTCAAAAAAGTGAATTTATGGATGTTCTTGTAGCAACCTGTACATTGCAGGAGAGTGTTAAGATGGGCTTAATATTTATCTCTGTGTTTACTGGCATTAGAAATATACAAAATGAAACCGTATGGTAGTAAAATAGCTAAAAGGCAGTTTAAATCCAAGTGGTAGTTTGCTGTCTGCATGTGGGTTAAAAGTGTGCTTTTTGTGTGGATGTGATGTGTTTTTACAAGCATGTGAGGTAAAGAGATGCATTTCTGTAGTGTCTGAATGATTTTTAAGCGATCCCTGGTGTTGGTAGTTATGATTTTTTCCCGGCTTAGTGGATTAGCAATGGAGACTAAACTCTTCTTTTTAATGTCTTGTCGCTACTAAGCAAGCTTTGCAGTGTCGGTGATTTGCATACTAGAAATGTCACATTTTTTTCCTTTTCTAGGTATACCAACTGCAGCCTTATCAAATATATGGAAAAACATAAAGTTAAACCAGATAGTAAGGCATTCCACTTGGTAAGTTCCTGCACGCATAAAAAAATCAAACCCCTCATATATAAGTTACAGTTGTTCAAAGTGAGAGTTGAGCGGATGTCGAGTACACTCTGACTAACTTTATAAAATAAGGTATAATATTTATCAAATAAAGTTAGGAATAACAGTCTGAGAATTGCAAAAGAACTTTTATCTTCTCACATTGATAAAATGATTCTGTGAGTCATTCACTGGATGAGGTTCTGTATTGAGAATATCAGAAGTTTTCAGTCTTTAAGTCATGTTTAGTTTGTAATTATATTTGCAGTGTTGCTGCAACTCTTACCCATTTTGCTGCTTTGCATACTTTCAATAGCCTATTTTTTATTTTTAAAAAATTCCTAAATGCCTGATTTTTTACTTATTCATTATTAAGCTTAGATCTTACAGACTTAACACAAAAAAAACCAAAAAACTTGAGTCTTGAACATGTAGTTTGGAAAATTTTAGTATGTCTTCCTGGTGCACTAATCCTTTGTAGCTTCATATGAAAACTTCCTAGTACTCTTACAACAATGATTTTCTCTCTAGAGCGTATAACTTTTTTTAAATTAAGACTCCAGTTAAAATATACACTTGCTGAGCCCTGGAGGTGCCTGTGTTATGTTGTTTCAGAAATTACTTAGGCCTTTTCTTCTGTGTTTTAAAGAACATTCAAGTCTCTAAAATAAACTTTATATATGTATAAACATGGAGAAGAAAGAATTTAAGTATATCTAGTCTCTCTGAATGGACATTCTCCTTATCCTGACGTTTCCAACTCAGATTAAATGTTTTCAGACTATAATTAGAAGGTAAATATATTACTTGGGAGCACAGGAGTGAGGGAAGAAAACAGCAAGCTTTTTGATCTTGGAGATGAGACAAATAAACTGGAGAAAAGGGAAGATGGTTAAGAGACCTGGGTGTCTCAGGACCATGTGGCTTTGGTCAAGTCATTGGAAGCTGTACCTTCTCTGATGATCAGACCCAAGGGTTTTTAAGCAGCCATCTTTTTTCTGTTCAGTACTTTTTCCTCCGTACAGATTTTGGAATTTATCCTTCAGTCAGAGCAGCTCTGAGGCAGTATTCTTCTTCTGGCATGCTGCATGAGCATTTTTGAATGGGGGTTTCCAAGCAGATGGGTTGTACTGCAACTGGGCTAAAATAGAATGTATATTCAAGGTTCAGATTAAAACCAAACATATAACCACCTGAATCAAGTACTCATTGCAAGAAGTTACCTGGTGGTTGTAGCATTATGCATCATTTACTTTGAAGTGTATCTGCTTTCTAAAGTTAAGAGTTGGTGAAATACTAGAGATGTTTACATAAGCCAGGAAACTAGTCCTCTCTGATAAAGATTATTTATTTTTTGTGTCTAAGCACAGTTGGAAGCTGCTGAGTATGTAATGCATGAAAAGTTTATGTTGATATGTGAAGAACTGAAGTGCTCATAATTAATCCAGTTTTTACCATGTAGCTATTTATAACAGAGCTTCAGAAATGCTTTTTTAGTTACTTACTAAAATGTTCTTATATTTTAGTATGACAACATTTACTTTAAAAAAAGATATTTGACATAGCACATAGATAATAGCTCATATTCCTATCAAAGCCTAAATAATATTTCTGAAAATTATTAAGTAATACAACAAGCGAAAAATAATGAACATGAAGTATCTGTTGAATATGATGTTTCATGTAGGATGGGGTTTGGATATAAAAACTCATCCTTGGCCATTGAAGTGAAGTAAATTGAGTGAATTTGCAGATCTTTCTCACCAGCCACTCTAGGCTGGTGTTCTGTAAAATTATGGAACTGCATGCATCAGTACTTTCTAACATCATCAGCTTTGAGAACAAACATGCTGCTTGTTACCTACAAATTTGACTTGTGACATATTTGGAGTCTAAAGCTCTCAAAATTAAGCTTATGTTGCTGTACCAAAATCTGAAAGCAGCTAATTATCACTAGTGGCAGATAGCTGAGAAAACTCAGTTCTGCCTATTAAAATCAGTTGCATTAGATTTTCATATCATACCTAGGCAATCTGAGGTTGAAAATCTTTTCCGTGCAACAACCTGTATAACATGGCCAGTGACTTCAGGTAATGTAAGTGCTTTTCCCCTCTCTTGAGTCCTCAACTATTTCTTTCTCGCTGCTCTCCAGTCTGCTGGTTTAACACCAAGCTCCGGTAAAAGTCGAGGAGTTCAGGCTTTGCTGTACATCTTGGCGATCCATAAAAAGACTTGCTGTGAATGAACTAGCTTCTCTTACGAGCTGTGAGTGCTCTGGCCAAACCAACCTGAAATTTCTCATCCGCTCTCCCAGTCTTGCAAGTTGAGAAGTTGTTTTTAATAGAAAAACAAAACTAGACACGAAATAATTACATAAGAGTAGCTTAAAACACTTACTACAGCATTTTCTCCCTGCAATATCACAACAGGGTGATAACTGTTGAATGTATTCAGCATTTTTGTTCAGCATGTTTGTTTTTATAGCAAAAAACAGTGGTTACATTAAAATGCAAAATGAAGGAATGGTGTCCTTTACCAGGCCACTACCACCCCGTCATCCTTGGTCGTATCTGCTAGTACTGAACAAGAGGACCAGGAGGTGAGTTTGAGCATGGACTCCTGACTGGGCGCACTGTTCAGCTGCTACCTCACCCACTCACTGCAGTTTGGACATCTACCCACCTTCCCTTGTCAAAACCAATAGCAAGAGAGTGAGCTTCATGCAATTTGGGTGGTGTCGGTCAGTGTCATGCAAGCTGAAAAGCAGGATATTTAGTAGCATAGATGTAGCCATGGTCTCTTATACCTCCCATAGATACGGATTGTGAGGGAAGTACTGTGAAGTTCGTAGTTAATTAGCTCTAATAGAATCTTCCCAGTTTTCTGCTAACTGCTATCTGTCAGAACAATTCACCGAAAATCAGATTCCATTTTAAAACCCTGGTCTTTCCAAAGTAATATCTTAAACCTCTCTTCAGGTGCTGTCAAAATTGGAAGGTGCCTTAGGTTTCCACTCTTCCCCTCCACCAGACTCTGAAAAATTTCATTGAGTCTCTTGGTACCAGTTCTTCCAGACATACTCCAAGATCTTACTCTTCCGCAAGCTGTCTCACAGCCCTTTTACTCTCTGAATCAGAACAGATAAAGAAACCGGTTTACATCTACTATTATAAAATATACCAGAACTAATAATTCCAGGACTAGTAAATCCTGGATTGTTGTCACTGCCAAAAATGAAATGTTTTGATTTTCCAACTTGAATTAACCAGGTTTTTTCCCTCTTTACTGACACTTATGCGTACGGTCCCTTTTCACATGCAGAAATGATGTGTTAACATGAGGCAACTTTGGCTCCTTCCTGCTTTTGCAGCTTACATTTTTTTGTGCTTTCAGTTTCCTAATTTTTTTTTCCTAATTATTTGTTTATGCCCTAGAAAATGGGTACGCAGCTGCTGCTCCTGGTTAATTGAGTGATGCTTCATCTTCTGTTTGGTTACTTTGGTCCATATGAACTGTAGTGATTGTCCCATTCATTGCTGATCTATCAAGTTTACTGCATTTTTATTATGTCATTCAGCCAGGTGATCTTTTAATTGAAGAGTTTTTAAAATAAAAAAATATTTATAATAATAAGTGGAAGATTTAATTTGGTGCTGGCATCTGACCAAGGGGGCAAAATAGGAGTTTTTGTTTTCTGTTGCTGAGTATGACCAAATTTGTTCACATCTTGTCAGCATGTGATGGACAGCTTTATAATCTAATTGCCAGAAATTATGCCAGAACTTTGCAATGTTTTTTGATTGTGATGTTTTTCAGCATGTTGGCAATTCTTTCTCATTTTTTGCCTTTTCTGGCTTCTGGGACTGCTTTTTGAGCTGTTTGAGAGAACAAGAATTGTTCTATTCAAACTGATGTTCTACAAAGACTACATGCAGACTCAGAGAGCTGAAATAACTTATTGTGAGTCCTTGTTGATGATGTGGAAAACAAAACTAGATTGGTGGTGGTAATACATATTTATTACGTTCTTAACCATGCCATTAAAACTGAAGGCTGAGGAGAGAAAATGTACTTTGACTTCAGCAATCTGCAGCATGGAGGTCTGGGTTGTGGTTGTGTATGGTCACTTAATAGCTAGTGAAAGGAGATGACCAGTTCAGGTGCAGATCATGACACTGGATGTTTATAAAAAGATGAATTTAATCCCATGAAAAGTACGAATAGCAAATGTAAAATGAGTATTATTTGCCTATATAGTTTCCGTATACCTTGTTAGATCCATGATTAAAAAAAAAAAAGCTATAGGTTGAAAGTGTAGCATTTCTTTTAAAGATCATTGGCATTGACAATACGTCATGGCATTAGTTTTGCCTTGGACACTGTCTTCTATGGTGAAACATGAAGAGTCACTATTTCCCTTTTTCTGTGTAGTATCTGAAGGTTATCTCGTTCTGCCTGTACGCGTTGCTTGTCTAGCACAGCCATATTCCACAAAACTGCTGGGTGGATGGGGAGAAGTATATGCATGTGCACCAGACCTTTTGAATAGTAAACACGTACTTTTAGGATGCATCACTGCAATTCACTGCTAGAGTTAAATAAAATCACTCTGGTCTGCTATTCTTAAAATGAACAAAAATCTTCAGACCCGTGGAAGACAGCATGATGTTTCTAATATGCTTTTCATTGAAAATCACTGTTGAGATGCTGCAGTGACAAATGTAGAAAGTCCAGCCAGCTTCTGAAATGTTTACATAGGTGCAAAATGAGAGTGGAAGACTAAAAACAGTAAAAATAGTGTTTAGAGTTACCTTTCAATATCTAATGCTGTGCTGAATTTAGACTTCATGTCTGTTACTGGTATTTGAAGTTACTCAAGAGGAGCTCCTGGCTGTGTATCCTAAGCGTTCCTCATAACATGTCCATCTAAGTAGCAATGTTTAACTCTTTCTTTTTATAAACATTTTTTCACTTTGCTTTGGTTAGATCAATTTTATTTTCTTAAATTTTCATTTGTGTATTACTTTAGGATTTTTGCTCTGATATCTGTTACAGAAGCATCTTGTATGCCTGCCTTTTTTTTTTTTTTTTTTAAAGTCGGTCATCAGGCAGCACGTAGTATGCTACTTAGCCCTCTGTTAACACTTCCCAATGAGAGCAAGAGCTGCTTTCTCAAAGGGTAAGGTTTTGCTGGATTTTTAGTTGAACTGAGTTCAATTATTTTGTTAAACATACTTTCCCGTGTCTTCTGCATATTTATACTTTGTGGTGGTCATCTTTAACCAACCAGGCATTGTGGAAAGATTTTTTTTTTTTTCATGTAGTTGATACTCGTTTTGTCAGTTGTTACAAAGATAAAGGTGCAACAGCACCACAGCTCAGACTTGATGTGGTCATGGAGGAGGCAGCTTATTACACTTCTCTAAAGTATTTTGCATTGTCATGCAAAAAATCAACTAAAATTCAAGATTTTGCACAACTGCTCTTTTGAACATTATGTAGCACACAGATGTGTCTCAGAGTCCATGTTTATCGGAATAGACAAGCACACACTGGAGTGGGTGATAAAAAGTTATCTGGCCAGGTGGGCTTTTTGAACGTGTTGATTACTACTTTGGTTTACAGCATAAAGATTTTCTCAGGAGTGACTTCATATAACATCTTTAAAATACTATGGATGGCAATGGGGATGTACTAATATAACAATACTAAATAATGAGCAATAGTGGACATGGAACTGCTTTTGTTTATTAATTGCTAAGAATTATGTGAATTTAGATGGATATGATGTTCTTCCTCTTAAGTTCAGTGTAGCTGAAGAAACCAGGCTAAATATATGCATGTTACATTTAATGGTCTACAGACTATTAAAGAGAGAAGGACTTGGGAGTGCTGGTGGATGAAAAGCTGGATGTGAGCCAGCAATGTGCGCTCGCAGCCCAGAAGGCCAACCACACATCAAAAGAAGCGTGGCCAGTAGGTCGAGGGAGGTGATTCTGCCCCTCTGCTCCTCTCTCACATGAGACCCTGCCTGGGGTCCAACTCTGGAGCCCTCAGCACAGGAAAGGCACAACTGTTGGAGCGGTTCCGGAGGAGGGCCACAGAAACTATCAGAGGGAGGGAATACCTCTGCTATGAGGACAGGCTGAGAGAGTTGGGGTTGCTCATCGTGGAGAAGAGAAGGCTCCAGGGAGACCTTATTGTGGCCTTTCAGTACTTAAAGGGGGCCTACAGGAAAGACAGGGACAAATATTTTAGTGGGGCCTGTTGGGATAGGACAAAGGGTAATGGTTTTAAACTAGAAAAGGGTAGATTTAGACTAGATACAAGGAAGACATTTTTTACGATGAGGATGGTGAAACACTGGAACAGATTGTCCAGAGAGGTGGTGGATGCCCCATCCCTGCAACCATTCAAGGTCAGGTTGGACGGGGCTCTGAGCAACCTGATCTAGTTGCAGATGTCCCTGTTCATTGCAGAGGGATTGGACTAGATGAACTTTAAAGGTCCCTTCCAACCCAAACTAGTTCTATGATTCTATGACTAAAGCTGTTGGTATGTCGTGGAAACTCTTTGAATGTTTTTGTTAGAACATTTTTGACTGGAACTGTGTATCCTGAGCTTTGCAAGTAAAAATAGGTGTTTTTCGATGGGAAATTAAGTTACTATTTTAACAAGAGAGAAGAATGTGGTTATGCTGTTTGAGTAGGGTTTTGAGTTCAGACACATTTGTATCAGCATGTCTTTCAGGAATAATACGGTGATGTTTCTGTAAACTGTTTTGGTAACGTGGAGTTTTTTATCTTTTATTTTTGCAGCTTCAGAAATTGCTCACGATGGATCCAATAAAGAGAATTACCTCAGAACAGGCTATGCAGGATCCCTATTTCTTAGAAGATCCTCTTCCCACATCCGAGTAAGTGGTCAGTTTATTAACCTATCAGTACCTCCAGAGATGCTTTAGAAACACGTGCTTTCTCTCTGCTATAAATATGTTTGTGAATATTGAGCTAAATACTTACTCTCTAACAGCCGAAGAAAGCTATAACCACTAAAATGCCATTTGTGGTTTTTAAAATTAAGTAGCGTTCTTATTAATCTCTTGCTTTATGGAACTTTGATCCTATTAGTCGCAGCACTAATCTTGTTATTCACTGACAGGTTGATTATGCACGCTATAGATCTTTGTAGACAACTGCAAAGTGCCCGCAGGTCCACTTCTCTGCTCCAGAATGCCATATGACACTCTCTAATTAGCTTACATTTTTCTGTCTTAGCCTTTGTTGTAAATTCAGTGGGTGGGGGAAGTCAGCCCTGTGTCTCTGTGCTGTCATCCGTAACAACTTAAATCCATTTTTCGTAGACACTCCTCTTTTTTTGTTTACGTGGGGAGATTTACAAAAAGAAGAAAATTTAGGGACAATGAGTGATTTCGTTAAAATTAAGCCCCCCTTCCAAAAGACTAGCCAGAGAGCATGATTGTACGCCTTTTTAGGAAAGCTGTTAGTACATCCTGTGTATGATTCTGTACCATGATCTAGGGAAGAACGTATGAAATATGGTGTGTGTATTTACAAGTAATTAATTAAGAATGAAATTATTTCACTAAAACCTAATGGATTATTTAGAACAGCTCCTGATGTGTCTCTGTGATTTAATGTTGTCATGTGAATGATTTGCTTTTGCAGAAACTGCTTTTAGGACAGTGTTTGGCTCTTTTCTCAACTTTAGGTTGGCATTTTAATGTGAATACACAATGAATAATGCTAACAGGTGTACAGAGACTTTATTATAAATACATTCTACTGATTAAGGGCAGGTAAATATTAGCTTGCACTAGCAATGGCAAATTCATGTGGACCATGAGATATGAATTGACAGATTACATTTCTAGGTATTTTTAAACTTTGTTCCAGGTAGTTTTATTAATAGCCAGTGGAGTTTCCAGCAGTATTTTTAGTTAGTCCTGGGATTGTGAATTACACAATAGCTGGATTAAGATAGCTCTTTGTGCCCTTGCAGATGTCTAACAGGTGGTATACCTTTCCAGCCACCAGTTACCAGAAGCCGTGAAAACTATTAGAAATTTGAGTGTGGAAGAGGCAGCTGGAGATTAAAAGTAAATGTGATTAGGCTTACTGGGTTTAGAATATGATGAAAGTAAGATGGGAAAAACTTCTCCATTAGTTACAGATACTAGGCTGTGGCTGAGGCAACTTGAAACTAGCACGGATGAAGTATGAATCTTACAGGTCTAACCCTTCTGTTCTAATACAGTGATAAATAGACTTTTTTGGGGGGCAGTGTTTTTGCAGGTTGTCAAATCCCTTACCCAAAACGAGAATTTTTAACAGAAGAAGAACCAGATGATAAAGGAGACAAAGTAAGTACTGGAAGAACAGTATCATCATGCTTCACTGGCTTTCTCACTATTTCCTGTTTTCATGTTATTTCATGTACTGCTTTTGAGTTGAAATTTTTCTTTGTGTTTAAACAATTGAGAAGAACCAGCAGCAGCAGCAGGGCAATAACCATACTAATGGAACTGGTCATCCAGGGAACCAAGACAACAGTCACACACAGGGACCCCCACTGAAAAAAGTGAGAGTTGTTCCTCCTACCACTACCTCAGGTGGACTTATTATGACCTCAGACTATCAGGTATTTGTTTTATTCATATATTGTGTATTTGGTTCTCATGTTTACAGCAGTGTTTCTTCAAGCTAAAAAAATAATTTTATAAATGTCACTGTATTAACTAGTGTTTTTTGACATGTTTCAAGTGTTTTTTCAGATGCATTTAGTTGATGATTTGCCTGTAAATTGCTATGCTGATGCTCTTTAACTTATCGCTAAGAAAATTAGGATCAGAAATTATTACAGTTGCTAATTTTTTACCTTCATATTAGGGAACGCTGATTGTGGACCAGGAGCCTGTTGTGCTGCGTTCTGTGTCACCTAAAAATACCATTCCTTATTTCAGCAAGCCCATAATGATAGGAGGCAAAGGATATTGCAGTAAACAAGTTGTGAAATAAGAATCTGAAACAGGAGTTTTAGTTGGGCAAATGGATGGGAAAGAAGTATTTTGGGTGACAAACAGAAGACTTGACATGATGCTGTCATAATTTCTGTTTTGAAGACCAAGGGAGATTCCAGGTTGAGTAAGCGCAGTATTACAGATCTGAAGAGACAGGTGAGGTGGTAGCAATCAGTGAGTGAGGAGGAAGAGGAGGAGTGTAGGAAAAAAGCATGAGGAAAACTGCATTCTAGCTTTCCTGCATTTGAGCTTATGGTCAAACATTAGGAAATTGGAAGAGTCTGGTGGAGGAGAATATCTGAGACTTATCCCAGGGAATGATACCTGAATTTGTGGGTTTGGCTGAGATTACTCCCAGAGATAGGGGAGAAGACAGTTAAGGACAGAACCTTTAGTTAATGCAAGTTAAGAAATAGCAAAAGAGGAGAAAGGAAGGCTTTTCAAATGATGTGCATAGGAGTAGTTAGAGAGGTGGCAGATTTTGGAAGCCTAGGGAATAGAAGATCTCAAGAGGAGGCGTGCTGGTGAAAATGTTAGCCTGCAGGAACTGATGAATACTGGTTCATGTGAAGTGCATAGTGCAGAAGGCCAATTGGAAGAGAGTCTTTGATGGAATTGAAAGATTGGGAACTCAGAAATTGCTGGCGATGTTTTCAGTTAATTTAAAGATAAAAAAGGTTAGTCTCTCCTTCCACCCCTCCCCCAATATCTGGAACCCACTTAGTTATGCTTATATTCTGTAGCAAAACTTAGGGAGAGTTAAAGAATGCTGTCAATAAAACTGCAGCTGTTGGCTTGCTTTTCACAGTTTGATACTCTTTCTCCATAAACACCAATGGCTTTGAAATCTTTAATTTTGGAGTTTGTTCTTGAGAGTACCAGATGTCCTCAAAGGCTGCCTGGGGGCATTACCCTCATTCTTGTATAGATCTATGTATTTCCAGCATTGGGCAAAACTTGAGAGTGCTGACAAATGTAAACCAAGGTCCTTTTCAGGAGCACTACTGTAAGATCCTTCATATAGTCCCCAAGTGCCTTTGTTCAACTAAGTATAAACGTTGTCTTTCTTTTAGTTGGGCTATGCATCACAGAGCATTCCTTTACAGGAGATTCATCCCATTCAATTTGTCAAGCTGCAAAGTTGGTTGCTGTTTGGGCCTTTTAGCTGGGTCTTTCTACTACTTCTGTAGTAAGAAGTAGAAGACAAATGTAACTCTCCCTTAATCTTCCCCTCATGTTGAGCCCCATATCTAAGGAGATTGATGCAGAGGTTGTGCGTACTGTGTTAGGGACCTCCATTTACATGCCCTAGTTACACACCCTTCACCTCATTTTGCTACTGTGGCTTGGCAGTTTGAACAAATTCTGTGAGCAAGGGCTGAGATCTGGTAGTTGAAAAGTCAGAAGACTCAGATTGCTTCGGCAGGAGTTGACGTTGGTTTGTTTCCAGCTCGCATTCATCAAAACTTTTGTACTCTCAGATGTCCATCCCAGGATTGTAGCTGGGGATAGCCCTTGTCAACAAATGTAATTTCAGAATACTTTTGCCTTGAGACAGTGATAACTGCTACTTTGCTATCTCAGGAGCTCTTATTGCTAAGTTGACTGCTCCTGACTAATCTTTTGCTGTCTCTTTAGGAGGGAAAACACCTGTTTTTTAAAAACAAAACAAAAGAAAACAGACCAAACCAACCAACCAAACAAACAAAAAAACCCAAAACAACAAAAAAACCTGACCTTCCCTCCAGTCATGCAAGAAGGCATTGGGTAGATTTGTTGTGCCTAAGGTGTCTGGAAAATGTGGTAGTCAAAGGGAGGAGACCTGAACTTGCTGGCACTGGAACAAAAGCAGTTAAGAGTTGCCTGTTGGTGGTTTCAGGTGTCCCTGAAAAAAATTCCTCACATTTTTTGCTTCTGATCCTGCAACTTGAGGAGATGGCAAACAAATACTACGGTACAGCGCTCCGTTTTAATCAAACACCTGTTCCTTTGTTCTTCATTGAATTTGCTGAAATTCCCTGTATAAAGCTTGTGAAGAAGGATTGCCATCTCCTGGGCAAGACACACTAAGACAGTTTCTCCATCCACTCAGAAGTCAAATTACTCTCTGCAGAGCAAGTTGACCTTATATCCTTTTCTGCCATGCATAAAAATAGTAGACACATGGCACACAGACTTGCTTGCCTTCTCATTTAAATCTGGAATGTGACATTTCCAAAGGCAATGTGACTAAACAGGCTGGAGCAATTCCACTACTCTGAGCTTTTGCTTGTGATAAGCCTCTGGGTGTTTAATGGTATTTAGAAAGGATTGCATATTTACATTTTTTTCTTATAAAAAAAGCCATTTGTTGCGCCGCGTGTCATGAAAGAATCTGATGATTTTTAATTGCCTCCGTCTAAAATAAGGTCTGTTTTAGAAGTCAGGATGCAGAAAATGTTTACAGCTGTCATGAATGGTCAATTTTTAAATGGTTAAACTTGTGATGGTTTCCTACATACAGGAGCCATGCTTGGGCAAAAAGAATATTCAGGGATTTTTGCTCTCTGAAGTACATCCTGTATTTGTTATGTGGAGAAGGGTGACCCAGAGCTGTGGCACTTCGTTGACGAGTGACTTAGTCCATGTCTCAAGACTGAAGGCAAAAGTCACAAAAGCTCAGTCACTGTGTTAATGGTGCAGGTCAGCACTGCTGGTTTGTTCCCACTGGCATTAAGTGCTGGTCCAGCTTTTCTTCCCCTTTACACTATACACCCCTAGACAATTAGCTCAGTCCTGCGAGCATATGTTAAAAGGTAGAGTTTGCCTTTCCATTTCTGGCATCACCTCCGCATCCTGATTATAGCTTCTATTCCAAATGCTGAATGTCAGGAAAAAATAGAGTTGTTATTTATTATTGCAACTTATAAAATCTCTAAAGCTATTTTTTCAGGATGTTGGTTCACCATAGTTTTGCGTATTCAGGTCTCAATAGCAATACCCTAGTCCTAGAATATTCACTGTAGAGAAGTTTCCAGACCTTTACTAGAAGCAGCTTTTGCTAAAAATCCTAATACACCTTGTGATATCAGGAGTTCAGAGGTTACACAGCAGTTTCTAAATGCTGCAAAATTTTGTGTATGTGTAAAGCTTAACGTAAATGTGAAACAGCACAGTAATGTAATGAAATTGTGTTAATTTAATGAAATGTTAAATAGTACTAAGTGGTCATATGCTTAGATTGAAAATCTCACGATCTTTTTTTCATTTGTAACACATGATGTGTAAATAACTAACTTCTAGGTTAAAATTGAAGGAGGCAGTTGCTGGTTTGCTCAGAGCTTCTTGCAATGATGAATGCTCCACTCAATAAATAATTGTAGAAATGCTGGTTGAAAGGGGCCTTGAGACCATCTAGCCCAGTCTCCCACTTGAAGCAGGACTGTTGCTAATGTGAAATCAGGTCATCCATGGCTTTGTTTAGCTGAGTCTTAAAAACCTCCATAGATGGAGACTTCACAGCTTCTCTGGGCAAGTTCTTCTAGTGCTATACTGGTCTCTTAGTGATTTTTTTTTTCTTGTTTGTTTTAAATTTTTTTTGCCCCCCCCCGATGTCCAATCTGAACCTCCCAAGCCACAATCTATAGCCATTCCTCCCTGCAATGTCTGGTTCCACGAAGAAGCGTGTGGCTGTTCTCTCTTAAAGCTCCTTCAAGTATTTGTAAGGCTGTTGCTAGATGACACCTTAGCCTAAGTACCCACAGTGCTCTCAACCTTTACTCCTAGGTTGCACAAAAGGGCGTCAAGCATATCTTTTGTATAAGAAAATCTCCAGAATAATGCAGAGTGGCTCAGCAGCAGTAAAATACACAGATGTTTTGGACTTCCACCCCAACATACCTTCTTGGTAGGGGAAGGGAGCAAGTGGAGAAGACTGCTGCTGTGTGCAGTGGTAGCCTTGTGTAACACGCAGGTGTACCGTAGCCATCTGGAGGGTTGGCTGGAGGTTTGACTATGATGGGTGTAGATTCACAGGAGGTAATTACGATGGATAAGTGAAGGGTGGTATCTGTCACTGTCTAATCTGGTATTCCTGATGTTCATACCTGCACCTGCTGTAATCAGAGTAAGTGGAAAGAAGCCTGGAAGTGCAGCTGCTTTGAGACTGTGTGTGCTTGGTACCTCTTGAAGAAATAAATCAGTAGGCAAAACTGTCTTGTGATGTACCTGTTACGAAGGATTGCATTTCCTCTGCTTTTACCCTCTGCAGCGTTCCAACCCCCATGCTGCCTACCCCAACCCCGGACCAAGCACATCACAGCCACAGAGCAGCATGGGATATTCAACTACCTCCCAGCAGCCGCCACAGTACTCGCATCAGACACACCGGTACTGAGCTGCATCCCAATAATGTCAATGCACTGTTGCTAATGCTGCAGGACTGGCCGCGCAGCTGCCTGCCTGGAACCCGGCTTGGGCCACGAGAATGTACTGTACAACCACACCTCCAACCTGTCCGATCGCCACGATCCACCCCCTTCCACAGAGCGGAGTAGTGGCTCCCAAATTGTACCTGTTTTTGGGGTTAGACTTGAAAAGAAAGTGCTAGCACAGTTTGTGTTGTGGATATGCTACTTCCATAGTTTACTTGACATGGTTCAGACTGACCGATGCATTTTTTTTCAGTGACAGTCTGTAGCAGTTGAAGCTGTGAAATGTGCTAGGGGCAAGCATTTTTGTTGTCGTATGTGGTGAATTCTCTTGATGTAACAACTTTATCTGACCGATAGTACACAACATCTTTGAACTGGTACTTGAAGCATACAGTATATGTTACCATGGCAAAAAAGCAAACTAACCGTGACTCCGATTGAGACAATTTTGATAGACGTTTATTTTTAGTGACTTTTGTGGGTTCATTCAGTTTCCACCTCGATCAGTGTTTTATGACCAACACGATTGCTACAATGAGATTTTTTTTTTTTAAGGACATGAAAACATTTGCATTTTTTTCCAGCAATTACAGATGTCCCAAAGATTAATTTCCAACATAAGTTTTTGGTTTTGTTTTTAAATCTATGACTTGACTGGTATTAAAGCTGCTATTTGATAGTAAAATAAGTATGTTGTCATTGATATAAACATGTTTGGTTCAGCAAACAAACTAAAATGATTGTCATAGACAGTGTTTTATTTTTTTCCTGTTGGTGTTAATGATTTGTGAGCATGCTTTGGGATTAAAAAAGCATGAATGATATTTCCTAAAAAGGTGCGGCATCCATTCAGATATTTCGTCATGATTTTTGAGAACCAGCTTGGTGTAATGGATTTTAAATTTTGTTCAGTTAATTATTTTTTTAAATGTTCGCACGTTGTTTAGGGGTGCCATTCCTACAGCAGAGGATCAAGGTGTTAGGAGAGCCTTAGAATTTATGAGGAAAAACTTACATACAATGTACTGTATCAAACTATTTTACATGAATGACGCAAGTATTCTGAATAAAAAAAAATCAAACATTGTTAAAACAAGGTGTTATGTAATAAATTTATTTTTCATAAATCTGCATATGACCTTTGCCTGTATTTCTTTTCATCAACGACAACACCCGCTCCCCCATCATATATCTGTATCAGGTTGTGTCCTGAGAAACAGTATCTGACAGGAATTTTTCTTGCAAGTAAGCAGGCTTCCATTAACTGCTGAGAAGGATTTTTTTTTTTAAATAGCAGAAAAAAATACAGTGCCTTCATAAAATGTCATTAGCTCTGTTGTGTACATGTAGCTGATCAGCTGGAGGTATGCTGAACGTGGGTTTATTACTAGCTACGTTTCGTAGATCAGACAGCTCTTTTTCATCTACAGAATCTAGACATGTTCCTGTCTGAATAGTTCTTCTGAGGTTTCTGTAACTCATTCTTATCTTGGTATCTAATACCACACTGATTTTGTGACATAAATACATGCAAAATACACAGGACTTTTTTTCTGCAAGTGCCTCATGTAGTGTGAATATCAGCTGGTATGATCTATCCAAATGCACTGAGCTGCTGACAGGGAACCAAAAAAAAACCAAATAGGGAGCCAGCCTGAAATGCAAACGATGTTTGAGGTGAAGATGAAATTATCTGAGTGGAGCAGAGGTTTAAGTACTAGGAGACTTAAAACTAACTAAAAAAATCTGAGTGCAGTTTATGCTGCTTTAGTAATACTGTGTGATACCCTCTTCATTTTGACATGTCTTTTCAAAATCTGGCTTTTCTCAGTTTCTGGAATAAAAATAAATATATAGTTGAGAGTGCCTTAAACTTTTTTTTGTTTTTTAAATGAAAGCCTTTTTTTTTGTCCTTTCCTTAATTTATATATAGGCTTTGAACTTGCCTGTTTAGTATCTCTAGACTCTTACAAAGTACTGAATGGCAACAAGAGTAACTTTTCTTTGGCTAAAGTACTATTGGCCTAGATTTTTTTGCTTTCTTATTGATGCATATTCATATTTATGCATAATGGTTAATATTATTCATATTAATGCAAACCTAATTTGATACCAGTATATTGTGATGTCTTCAATGCTTTGTTTAAAAGTAGCAGGCTGGCTTTAATTTCAGTTTTGCAAATGGAAATGCATCTGACTGACAAAAAGGGCTCTTGCCATTAGTTTGCACTTGAATTTAATTTTCCTATTAAGAAGGCATTTGAGATGAAGACACAGCTTATCAACTAATTATAATAAAACTAAATTATGCTCTACATTTAGTTCTGAATAGTCTGCTACTCCATTTGCAGTTATTTCATTCATTCATTCTACTCCATTTTTAGTAGATGTATTGCAGATTACTTCAACAAACGGATCCTACAGGAAAGTCAAATCTTAGTAGTTGACTTATTCTGATGTCTGAGTCAGCTGGTTGTTTGGGAGGAGGAATTTGAGGTTTCTTTCTCTGGAACTGCAGAAAGTAAAGGTTTTTCAATGCTTGTTATAACCTCTGATACCTTTGAGATGGGGTGTATTTCTGTTGCAGATAAGGTTAATCTTGTCATATTCATGACAATTATAAATGATCTTCTGCATCAAATAAGTTTTTTAATACTGGTTTTAGGAATCAGAATCACCTAGGTTTGAAGAGACCTTTAAGGTCATCAAGTCCAACCATCAACCTAACACTGCCATAACTACCACTAAACTATGTCCCTCAGCACCACGTTTACCTGTTTTAAATACTTGCAAGGATGGTGACTCAACCACTTCCCTGGACAGCCTGTTCCAATGTTTGATAAACCTTTCTGTGAAGAAATTTTTCCTAATACCTAATCTAAATCTCCCCTGGTGCAACTTGAGGCCATTCCCTCTCATCCTATTGCTTGTTACTTGGGAGAAGAGACTGACCCCCACCTCGGTACAACCTCCCGTAGCTGTAGAGAGTGATAAGGTCTCCCCTCAGCCTCCTTTTCTTCAGATGAAACAACCCCAGTTCNAATACTGAGGGTAAGGCTCTAAATTACTTCCTGAACTGTTTGAAAAAAATTAATCCTGTCCCCGTTTTGCTCTGGGGGCCTTTTTACATGAAGGTTACAGAAAGGGGAGGAAGAAGAAAGTACCTTTGAGAACATTTAATGCAAGAGTTGCCAATTCCCGTGAGGGAGATGGCAGCCTTGCAGGCAGCAGCAGCCGGCACGTGAGCGCTGCCTCTTTCCTCCTCTCACTCAGCATTTGTTACTGGATTCAAGAACTTCAAAGCTTTTCATTTTTCACCAACAATTATCTGGCCCAATCTGAGTATTTCAAATCACTGGAGTCTCCGAGCCTGTCTTTGTTGCTCTGACTAAAGAACAAACTCTTTAGAGTAGGCTTATGTTGAAAATGGGCTACAAGCTTACCTTGATCGTGAGGATAAATATGGTTTTGCACTTTCACCCGGGCGCTTCCTGCAAGCCTAGCTTCTGGTAGCTCTGAATGATCACATCTGATAAGAACCCAGCTTCTTTAAGAAGAAATAAATTACTTTTGCAATGACCGCTTTTGAAGAGGGGAGGAGCTGTCTGAAGAAGGAAATGAGACTGGTTCTGTCCTGTCCTTTCCTGGGTGTATCTAGAAATCGGAAAATGCTCACTGAACTGCCCGTGGCAGTGCCCAGCTGAGGGGTAGGCCGCTGTTAGTTCAGGTTTTCTTTCAGCTTCCTTTTTCCTTCATTCTGAAGCCGCTGCTGGGCAGAGTCGCTTCTGGGTCTGGGGCGATTCATCTGTAGGTGGCAAACTCCGCAGGCAGCTAGGGCATTAGGCCTGAGCGGGAGAGGAGTGAGCAAACACATCTCTCCAAATTCCTTTTCACTTTCTGTGTGCAGTGCTTCATTTTTGTGGGATTTATGTTTCCATGCTTTGCTGTCTCAGGGGATATACTTAATGCAGGTGTCAGGTATGTGCCATTGCCTGTTCAAACAGTATGGCAGTCCTGGGCGTCTCATTTGCGCTAGATGGGCTCCTCCAAAAGAAAAGAGCAAGTTCCTCTGTGTTTCTTTGCTGAGGGCCATCAGCAGCCCAAGTCCCAAGTGTCTCGTCAGCTACCGTGTCCGTGGTAGCTTTGCACAAAGCTTTCTCCACAACATGGAGCAGCACAGTTCTGTGAGGCTGATCATTAGGATGTGACCATTTCTGATCATTAGGATGTTATTTTATAGGAAGTGCTGTCAACTCAACTCTCCTATGCCAACTGAAAGAAGAAGATGACAGCAAAGCATGAGGAGTTAGCTGTGTCATGTGAAATGGCCTTAAGCTCTGTCAAAAAGGATTTTGGAAGCTGTTCCTATCTGTTTCACCTCCTTGTATGTTCAGACCCCAGCAGAGGTGGCAGTCGGTGAGAATAAGTGTTGGAGTCAGTTGCAAGTGAAGGTTTTCTATGAAGAAATGACTTGTGCTGTTCCCCAGTGTCCATCGATTTCTTTCTAAAATTGCTCTTTGAACAATAAGCAGCTCCTGTTGTATCTTGCCCAAGCCCGTCCTGGCCTCGCTAAAAGGCAAGCTGTGATCTCTGCCTTTCATGTATGGTGGCTGTTGATGGTTTTATGGGCACGGCTAGGCGGTTTGACTGCCACCGAGAGGGATAATGGTGGTGGGATGGAGCCTGCAGGACCTCGTATTGGTTATTGTGTATTAGAAAGGAAAGATATCGTTTATTTCTCGGAGCCCGTTGTGAGGTTGCAGACCTGCCATTTGGACTAAACTTTGTTGCCATTGTAAGTTGAGCCTATTTTCTGCAGAAGGACTGGGTAATGTGGTGCTCCCTACGTGCTATTTTAGTTACAACCCTGAATAAAGCAGCGTTTTTTTTGGTGGGTAACGCAATGTCTCAGCATCTTCCTCTAGGCTAAATGGTGACAGTGCTTCAGGATGCCAGCTCTGAGACAGTTTAATAGCCAGCATCCCTTGAGACCAAGGTAGATGAGCTTAATTCAGTGTAATTTTCTTGTCACAGCTACGGATAAAGAACACTCTGTGAAATAACGTCAGACATCTGAATGACGGGATGTACAAACTGTGTTCTAGCAATAGGAGAAGTAGAGAAAAAGGTGCTTACCCTTTGAAAGCAAAACAGAAACAAAGCTGCTTCTTCCACCAGGATTCTTGCAATACGTTCCTCTCCTCAAGGATTTTAAGCAGCCTTTATCTTGGTGGTTGGCTTCAGCGATGGCAGAAGGCAGCTATCTCCAGAGGACTGTTAAAGGGATCTTGTGCTGTAGAACTTGGCACCAGCACTGATGTTAATGAAGCCACTGCCCTGGAGTGACACACACCAGCTCCAACTCAGGATGGGAATCTGGACAAGCTCCATCGCTGCTCTGAAAGCTCCCGCATCACAAGATACTGAAAAGTACTTTTCAGCCTGCCAGGATTAGGGTGTCTTTCCTTGGCCCTCGCACTGAGCTTAACTATCCCTTTCTATTTCTGGTCCTACTTAGGTGGGCTGGATACTCCACTTGAGCCAGGGGAGGTGGAGAAAGGGCTAATGCAAGAAGTGCTTGTTATTTACGCAGTGCAGCACGTCTTGGCACATAACCCCATGCCCACAGAAGCACCAAGGATAGCCTTTACAGCACCCGCTTTCAGGAGATGTTTCCATTTCCTCAGCCTGGGAAAGCTGCCGTGTGCTTGGAGCAAGCCCTTGATTAATATTTGTGGGAGCTTTGGATTTGTACAATGGTTCACCCACAGTGTCTGAGGAGCAGCAGCCTCTCTGCCACCCCACCAGCTACAGAAGAAATGCAACCCGCTGCCTGAGGAAGGGAGGGCGATGAAGCAGGGATTTGTGTAAGGAGAGCACCTACGCGAGTCCCAAGATTAGAGTTGAAACCCCCTGAGCAGATGCTTATGGAAGGCACCTTTCCCAAAGGTGCTATATGAGAAGGCGAAGAGGCATTGCCTTGTCCTGCAAGGTGTAAATAACACTCCTGTCTCTAATGGGAGCTCATTCCTTCTCTGAGTCACTGTGCCAAAATCTGACTGTGTCCTACATTTGTGTTTCCAGTTTATGCAGGGTCGCCTGTCGTATCCAGCAGCTGGTCTTCCCACAAGATGCTCGCAGGGTGTGCACAGAGCTATTCTTATCAATCAACTTCGTAAATTAAAATTCTTTTGCTGTTTATAGTGTTTCTCAAATATACATAGGGAACTGTGAGGCTTCCTACACCAGCCAAGCCCTACCTTAGTGAGTTCTTCCTGTTAATGGGGTAGGGAAGACCAGAGAATAAATTGTTTGGTGTGCTTCACATCTGCTTCGGCCATGTGCTCCTGTAGATGAAAATACAGAGATAAAAGGATTCTTTGGGGATAAATTCTGTGTTTGGCTGCCAGGAAAGATCACCGTGGTGGCTGTGTGCTTTGAGGTTTGTTCACCTCAGTGCCGACAGCTCATACACAGCTTGGGCACTCCTGAAGTCCTCTGTGCACAGGCTTCAGGCTTTGCCCTGGCTCCCTGCCCCATCTTACCTTCAGAAAATCAGGAAAAAAGGTGAAAGGAGTATGATGTCCCAGCATAGGAACCTAGAAATCCCTATATATGTTCCTAATATATGTTCCACTACCACGAGCCGTGCAGGTATGTAAGATATCCACGTAATTTATTTGCACGCTGGACAAAACCAGCTGGTTTGAAAATCCCACCCCAGTTGCCTTGGAGGCTCTGCTGGGAGAACCCCACGGGGGACTTCTGACACAGAGCAGCCTGGGCCACCCCAGCAAGGGGCAGTCGGTGCCCGGGGCTGATGAGCAGCTGCTTGATCAGATCTCATCCAACCCTCGCTCCATGGGTGAAGAGGTGAGGCTGTCATTTGCAATCACACGCTTCTCCAGCTCCCTGGGAGGCACAGGCATTGCTGGTCGGGTCTGAGGGGAGGAGGAAAGGTAGCAGCCACGGACAGCGAGGTGCTGGTGAGTCATGGTGGCTGATCTGCACCCTGGGGCTCAGCAGGACCGTGAGGGCTTGAAATGCTGCAGGGACCGATGCAGAAGAGCCAGTCTGCTGGAAAACCTCTTTTTCCCTGACTGAAAAGGCAGATCAAATTGCCTAAAAGGGGGACTGAAAGGAGCAGACCACCCAATGGCATACAGCTGCCTTACAGAGCAGCGGGTGGCCCACGTTGCTCGAAGTTAAATGTTTGCAGGGAGCTGCAATCCCGCTCTCAGCCCCCACAGGGGTTTGTTGCTGTGCCCTTGCCGGGCAAATTCTGAGGAGCGCAGCACCCCAAATGGGTGTACAGGGAGATGCAGTGACTGGGGAAACTGGTGACACAGGCACCAAACCACTGCTCTGACAAACTGCGAGCTGGGTCTTGTTTACATGACGTGGATGACTTCCGTTAAAATATTACAGAGTGGGAGATGGCCCTAAGAGTGATTTTAGCTTCCAACAGGAGAGAAGACAGTGAAAATGGATCAACATAAAACACAAGCATGAAAGTTTGTCTGTCATATTTGTCTATTTGTTGTTTGTTTGGTTTTTTTTAACAGAAATTCAAAAGTATGAAATCCAATTCACTTGGAACCACAGAGGTTTGTGTTTTAACGAAGTAACCCCCGCGCTGCACCGTGCGGTATCTGTAAACTGGCAACATGCACATACCTCAAAGGAAGGGGGGAAAATCCAAGCTGGGCTCTGGGTTTGGAAGACAAAGTGGGTGTAACGTCATAAACCTGCCGTTTGAACAACAAGGCCAGAAACGGGGAGCTCCCTCCCCAGTTTGTTTCCAGGACGGTGTATGCAGGTAGCCAAGGGCAGCGGCGGATCCCGCTGTGTATGGCCCAGGGGTGCTGCAGCCAGAAGTGCCGCTCGTGGAGTTTGGTGGGTTCGAGGGGGATCCTGAAGGGTGCAGGGGCTCAGGCAGGAGAAGGGATGGTGCAGCTTTTGTTTCCACCACATTCTTTTGCAGAACGTTGCAAAACAGGACAGGAGAGCCCCTTTCGCGGACAGAGGACGCTAAATATCATGTATAGATGTCATCACCATTATCAGATTTACAGTTTATTCCTTAATTAAAGGCATTCCCAGAGAAAAATGTTAAACATCCGCACTGAAACCCAGGCTGGAAACCTAATGAATTGATTGTAAAAATTTTCCTTGAGAGAGGCGCTTTACTTAAATAGTAATATTTAAATACAGTAGCTTATGCTCCTTGAGGTTGCAAATACACCTGTGTCAATCCTTAACAATCCTTGTGTAATCCTTAACAATGCTAGGATTTAAAATATTGATTATGCTAATTGTTTATGAAATTTTAATTAATATCCAAGAGCTATGTGAACGTGCCTGTTCCTGAAAGGTTACTAATCTTCACGGTGATGCATCAGGACAGATTACTGCATATATGTATATATTTTTTTCCCCCTTCTTTGTATTTCAGTGAATCTTCTTATCTGAAAATAATTCAAACTTTGGCTTTACTGAAAATAACAGAAAATAGGAGGATTCAGCAAAACAGGATTTCTGCACAGATTTTGGCCTTTTTTCAGCAGGCTGCACAACAAGCTAAAAGCATCAGCCGCCTTCTGTAATTGCAGGAGCGGTGCCAGAGGCTGCTGATGGTTCCTGTTGAGTTCTGTACCTGGACAGAAATGCACAAAAGGGGAGGGGGGTTTTGTGTCGCTTTCTCTGCAGAAGCCCAACACCTGCAGGAGAGGTTGTGCACACCCCCAGCGAGGTCACGGGGAGAGATTTTGTGCCTTCATCTCATGGACCTTGAGCTGAAGCTTCACCAGTGACCTTCCAGCATCAATGGTTTGGAGTCAGCAGATGTGGTTTGGGATCAGGATCCCCCAAATAAACCACCACCAGACCCCCTCAGGCTTCCAACTCAGGGTGACTGCAAGAGGGAAAAACATCCACCAAAAACCCGAGACTTGTGAAACCACAAGGCAGGGAAGGAAATACATGGATATGATGTTGACTGTGAAAATACCAAAGGTGAGGTAAGAGAAGTTAAAAGGAGTGCCAGAATGAAAAGTAACTAGAGAAAAAGACAAACCCATGGTCTGGAGATGCTCTCGAGGTGCATGAGTCTGAGGGTGCCGCAGGGCGGGCGAGGAGGTGGTGTGGTTTAGGGCTGGGCAGCATCAGGACCCGCTGCTCCCCACCGTGCGGGGGACTGAGCACGCAGCTGAGTCCCCTTCGCATCCCCAAACGGCATCAACGTTTCCCAGTGCCGCCCCCCGCCCCAAATCAAGCTCAAATATCTCACAAAGACAAAACCCATCTCTCTCACAGCTGGTGATTCGTGGGGGCAAAGCTGGTGCCTGGCAGAGACACGTTGGTGAGTGACCCCAGGGAGGGCATTGCCCTCCGGTGCCAGGGGCTGGGCACGGGCAGGTGTCAGGGACCGGTGTGACTCCCTGCAGCGTGGTGCCTCGCAATGGCCAGCGCATGTCGCCGTTTAATACTGCACCGCATCACAGAGAATCCAATATGAACAAATGTAGCTCAAACTCCATCCCAAACTCTTACCCTTCAAACCTCACACAGAGGATGTTATTTCTAATAAATATTTAAGGCAGTAAAGCTTCCTTCAGAGAGGGCTGCTGCATTCCCATCGCGTGCCTTCTCATGGGGAGAAGCCTGCATTAGCTACTTTGAGTATTCTAATGCTTGATATATAGTACCTGTTCTATGGAAAAATGCCTCAGGGTGAAATGTGTTTAATAGCGAGAGGCTAATATATGAGTGATTTACCTCATTTTGGTAAGTTCATGCCTGTAATTCAATAACCCCATGAGCTATACTTAACTGTATTCAATAAAGATGATCTAAAGGAGATGTTCGTGCAGGTGAAGGATTCAAGAACTGGGGGAAAGAATGTTATAAATAAGTGGGCTTGAAGTAAACAGGGAGCTCAGGCAGAACCCTTCCCTGGGATAAATGTCTTGAGCATCATTAAACCAGTACAAACGGCTGTGTGAGCTGCAGAGATTTCTTCCTCTGAAAGGATGAAGCTGTGAGAGAGACTTTCATTAGGGAGAAAATGCCACCTTACGCTCTGGCACTGACCCGAATCCTGCAGCAATCCTTTGCGAGCTGTCATCTGGGGGAGCATCCCTGGCAGACCGCGCCGGATCATCTTGAAATACAGCGACGTTATGAAGGGCACAGGAAGGCGAGTTTACAAGCAGCCAGAGGAAAGAGGTGTGACAGCCCACAGCTTTATTCTCAGACAAGTACCTGGGTGCACAAAGCGCTTCTTTACAGACAATGCCACATGCAAACTATATGACAGCATGACAAGGAAATATGGTCTCTAAATAGCCGTTTGGGGCTGTAATTGCCCAGTTGGAATGTAAAACTAAAGTAAATAGCACTGGCAGCTGAGTCACCCGATTGCAGACCTGAAGCACTTCAAAGTTAGGTCTAAAAATACCTTGTATGCTTCTAAGTTACTGGCTGTACGGAGAAGAAAAGGGCACTGAAAAAAAAAAGGCATCACAGCATTGACAGTGACTGCGCAAAGGGCTCTGGGATATGGTGTGAGTGTTGCCCTCAGCCTGCCACTAGTCACCAGCATGGCTGTGTGGCAGTCCGGCACCAGTAGGTCACCGTGGGCAGCCGGAGGTGCCAGCTGGGTCCAGGTACAGGCTCAGCCTCCAAACCTACAGGCAAGTGCGACAGCCTGCCCCGTAAAGCCAGGAAGCTTTATGGTATGACATTATTTTAAACCCATAGTGTCCTACTTCAGGCCATTTGTGGGCCAGGCTACCGTGCTGCATTGCTTTACTGACAGGAGGGCGCCCAGCAGCTCAGAGGCATTACCGTGAAACGCATCCATCATCCTGCCCAGCACTCTGGGCAAGGGGCACCAGGTACCCCCCGGCTCACTCAGCGCTGGGGTTTGCAGTGCTGTGCCATACCTGCAGGGACGCACCTCGGGGACAATTTTCCTCCCTGACGCCTGTCGTAGCACTACGGAGAGCCACGGCGTGCCTGCAGCTGGGCTGCCACAGGATGCTCTGCTCCCCTCGCCCTTGGCAAGGAGGAGAAGGGGCAGGGGTGGGTGCAGGGGTAGTCAAAGGTATAGAGCAGTTGCAATATCAGGAAAAAAGATAGGGTTTTTCAGCCCAGCTGAAGGAAGAGGTGCTAGAGGAAGCCTGGGGACAGCAAACAGGCCATGACCGCTCACTGCCTCTTTCAGGTCAATGCCTTGGAGGTACCAAGTGAGAGCACGAGGCAGTGGCTTCAAATTGGAGAAGTGCTTTCACACACGATGGAGCTCTGCCATTGGAGGCTGTCACTTGCTGGCCACACCTTCAAAACAGGGCAGGAAAAAATCATGAAAGGAAATTTATTTAAAGGTCGTTGCCTACAGAGACATTAACTCTAGCCCAGGAGGTCCCTTGGGTCCCCAGAGGTGGGGAGGAGAGGTTGGGGTGGTACTGCAATGGGTTCACCCTGTCCTCGCTCTCCTTCCGTGGCATCTGCTGCTGGCAGGGACAAGCCGCGGGGTCAGATGGACATTTGGTCTGACCAAGGTTGACCGCTCCTCTGTGACGTGCATTCTCATGCGATTGGTGGCCCTGACCCACCACGTGAAGGTCACCCTGCAGCTGCAGTCTGGCAAATCCCCATGCAGAGAAACATGCTCTTCCCCCCCAGGCCTACAGTGCAGCAGCTTGCCCAGCGCAGCCAGAGCCTTTTGATGCGAGATGTATTTGCCCATTCCTCACCCTGATGGTCAAAGCTCAAAATCTTCAAAAATTGAAAAATCAGCACTGGAGCAAAGTGATTGAGAAAAGACACTGAGCTGGCGGTGTTAGAGGAGAGGACAAGAGAGGCAAAGATGCCACAGCACCTGGGGCACTTGCTGCTGCTACCATGGCTTCTGCTGCTGGCACCACCAGGAGCGTGGGCATCACTGAAGGGAGCGCGAAGGGGCCGGGGAGCTGTAGCAAGAGTTGGCAGGGGCAGGAAGGAGAGCAGATGGAGGAGAGGACGAACGTGGGCAGTGGGAGCACCCCAAACTGTGCAACCCACTGTGGTATGCATGGTACCAGCTCCTGTTTCTTCCTTCTCTCCCCAGCATTTATGTCACTGGGATAAACAAACGAGGTCTTCTCAGCCCCTGAGGAGGCCCCAGTGTTTCTGGTGTCCACAGCTCTCTCAAAGACCCAGCAGCCAGGGCTGGAGTTTGTGCTGAGGAAGCTGTAAGTCTTTTTACTGTTCCAATGCATCACTGCCACAGATGGGGCTGGCATCAAAAGCCTGGGCTGAGGCACAGCCAGATGCTCAGCTTGTCTGGGATGAAGATCTTGTGATGACTGGAGCACTGGAAGGGATTTTCCGAAGCACATGGCACAAAGCTGACAGTTTTTGTTTTTCCTGCTACTTTCAGAAGGGACTTTCCTTGGTGGTGAGCTCATCTGTTTGTGAGGTTCAGCAAGGACAGCCAAATCACTCACCCGGCGTGGGCTGCACGCAGCCTCCCTGCACCTCACTTGGTCCTCTCCAGGGCCGAAGGAGGAGATGCCTGGTCCTGGCATCCCATGCCTCCCAGCCCAGCCAGTCCCAGGACCCGAGCAGCTCAGCAAGAACCCCAAACATCCTCACGTCTCTGGGGTGAAAGTGTGCAATTTGAGGGGGCATGTTAAAGCACCGCAGCTAAATCTGAAGGAACAAGACTGTCTGAGCCCTGTGCCCAGGACAGCCTCCAAGGATTTCTTGAGGTCATTTTTGTGCCTTTCCAAATGTTTTGGAAAGTACATTTTTCTCAGCTGATTCAAACAAAGACTAGCACTGATGTTTTTCCAAAAGCTTTCCAAATAGGTTTTTGAGCAAGGCTATACAGGCCAGGAGGGGGAATAACAAGGGTGTGCAAAGGCCCTGGAGGGCAGAAAACTTCTCTTCTGGGTTGCATTTGTTCCACAGTCTTTCCAGAAGGTAGCTCATGGAGTGGTTTTTTTTCCCTTTGGTTGCCATTCTCTTTGGTTGTTGAAATGCTTGTAGCTACCATTTATATAAAACACCCTCCTAATGTTTGTCTCAGCTGCCTTTTCAATCAAAATCCACAGAAATACTACGTATTGTATCAAGCACTGATCCTCCTTTGGATAGTTTGCACGTCTCTTTGGCATCTCTGTTTGCTATTTTGCTTGCACAGGCTGTGACTATTTTGCACCCCATTTGCTCTCAGCAGTGGTACCCCAGTTGCCTGCACCAGCAGCAGCACAGTATAAAACAAAGGGAAAACCTGGGTAATATGAGAGACACAGTAAAAATGGCAAATCTCTCTCTCTCCCTCAACGGATCTGAATAAACCAACCCTTATAAATATGCAGAGCAATAAAACCCTTAATGCGGCGTGATTAAAAAGTTATGGTTCCCCCAGCAACCCGAACTCGGCTGCATCGCACACGCGGAGGCTCTGCGATGACTGGCTTTGCGGTTAAATTTATGCCTTCATCTGCCTCGGTGCGATGCAGCCGGGTTAGGGTTGCCATGGGAATGGGAGGTCAGGTTTCGTGCTGGTGTGAACATGGAGAAACCAACCGGTCCCCTGCCCTCCTAGGCTAGCGCGGCTGCTCCCCGGTGCCTTGGTGGCTGGCAGCTGCCTCCTTCACCCGCCTGCTCCAGAACGGGGGCTGAAAGCATCTCCCTGGCTTTCAGTCCAGCCTTGCAGCCGGCACAGGTGAGTTTCAAACCCCTTTTCTCCATCTTCCCTGAAGGTACCGCTGGTGCTCCCGTAGCACTTGCGCTTCCTAAAATATGCCTCTTTTTTTTGGCTGTTTTTAGTCCGCAGTGCCTGGTGGGGCTTGGCACACTGCTGCTAGTTTTCTACTTAATCAGCCCTGGGTCAATCCTCTCACTCATCTCACCCTCGCCTTCTTGCTTTTCCCTGCACGCCCTAACTAGGGGCACAAGCACCCGCTCACCCCTTTTAGATGAGGGCTCAGTGAGTTGTTTGTATAAAATATATTTGATGAATGTCCTGAATATTTTGGTATTTCCAAAACCTGCAGGTGATCCCACGCCCCTACTTGTGTGCTCAGGGTGATTTGTGAATCTGGACCCCAAAAAGCAATGATCTCCAAGGCAATCAAACACCAGTGGGTACAATGAAATACCTAGTTTGGTTCTTGCAGGGGAGCTTGGTGAGTAATGCAGGTAAGGAACCCTGTGGCGAGGAGCAATCCCAAAGTGAGAATAAAGAATGAATTCTGAAAGGGTAATTAGCCTTTAGGAGATCTCAACCAGGATAGATGAGCTCTCTGTCACATTGAGATTTTAATCAAGACAGAGTGTCTTTCTCACAGATTCGTTCCTGCTCAGGCACAAATTGCCGGGCTGGAGGCGGGAGTTCCCGGCTGCGGTTTTATGGCCAGTGTTATGCAGGTCAGAGCGGCTGATGGTAACGGCCCCCCTGGCCTTCCAATTTATGACTCTATGAATTTAAAACTGTTCATTCGCTTGTAACATTTGTAATTTATAGTGAACAAAATGTCACCCAGTCAGTGACCAGAAGCAATGCCACGTGGCTGCTGCCACGGCCCCACGCAGCCGGTGCTGGGAGAGGTGGCTTGCCACCGGCAGCTCCCAGCGCAGCGCGAGCAGCTCCCATCACTGCAGGCCATTAAAAGCCCACTCTGGAGGAGTTGGTCACACAGAGAAATCTTAACGATCCAAATGTTCCTTCCAGGTGGGACAGGGACCTCCTGTGACATCAGTGCACTGGGAGCGTGGACAGGACATTGAGCATGAATAAAATACTTGGTGATTTTCACAAATGTCTTTACAGGTATTTTTCCTCCCTCTGCATCACCACCTTCCCTAGCAGCAGGCATCCTTCATGCTCTTCTCTCAAGCTTTTTTTCCTTGTTCTTTCAATATTAAATTACAACTTCAGTAGGACATGTCTAACTCTGCTTGCTGTACCACGACTATCAATTCAATTCCATAATCTCTATTTTATTTTTGACCATAACATTAGTCAGGAATTGTTACTCAAGAATAGCAAATAAATTCTCAGATTTTTTTTTTGCCATTTTCCCTATAATTTGGATGTGATTAGAGATGTATCCTGTTAAACAAATAGGCGAGAGGCTAAGTGAGAGGTCCTGCTTAAACTTCACCCAGAGGGCAGGCAGGGAACAGTAGGTGGCAAGAGGCCTTTCTTCTGTGGGTTCTTCACGTTGAGGTGAACACAGGTGTTTTACTGAGCAGGACTGGGAACCGGGAGAATTCCTTGCAAATGAGGATCTAAGATTTAAAGACACCTACCTATCTCCTGCTTTCTGCCCTGGTTTTGTGGTGATTAACGTGTCTCTGGGTCCGGGGATTTCACCTGGAGAGTAGCACGGCTGGGGCAGTACATCTAACCATGTGCAATTTCTCCTGGCAGCACTAGAGGGAAGGCACCTGAGCAGTTTGGAAGTGAGCTGTTCCCAACCTGTTCCCTGTGTCCATGGATAATCAGGAGCTAGGCTGCTTTTTCTAGCCCATAAATTCATGCCATTACATGAGAACTGCAGCTTTCATTTTGCAAAAAGGGAAATATTTAGGGAAAACTTGTAAATAGAAGACCTCACATATATTGGGATATCCTCTGAAATTCTTTAGCCTTATTGCTGATTCGTTGAGCAAGGTCAGGAGCCTTCTCACTGTAAGGTTCTAACCCAACAAAATAAACAGCATTGGAGCACTCAGCCGCTCTTCAGGTTGGGATTGTTAAGGAACGAGCATGGCCAAAATATAAACCCAGCTCCAATCGCATTCAGCTTTTCCCCTTCACTGCTGCTCTGGTGCATCAAAGTGATTTAATCTGGGGGAAAAATTTGCAGATGAGGACTGGGCATGGGAGCAGCCCATGAAGTCTGGCCCCAGCCAGCAGCACTGCTTGGAAGCAGAAGCAACCCCTGGGTAACTCCTGGGTCCCATCTCAAAGGACAGGTCCCCGGCCAGTACTGTATTTAATTAGCTGTCACTTTAGTTGAGCTGCAGAAGATGTGGTTGGGAGGTTGGAAGCAGAGAGGAATCCCAGAATCCCAGAATGACAGAATCACCGGGGTTGGAAGGGACTTCTGGAGATCATCTAGTCCAACCCTCCTGCCAGAGCAGGTTCATCTACAACTGGTTGCACAGGATGGCGTCCAGGAGGGTTTGGAATGTCTCCAGAGTCAGAGACTCCACCACCTCTCTGGGCAGCCTGTTCCAGCACTCTGCCACCCTCAAAGGAGAGAAGTTCCTCCTCTGATCAGATTGATGATGGAAACTAGGATTGGCCTCTGCGCAAGACGGGTCTAGGACTGCCATGTTGCAGTCTCTAGGCATGCAGCATCAGAGCACATCGGCAGCCCTGTCTTTCGGGCAAGGGCCCCTAGGCAGGATGTGGGCACACACCAGCTTCCCTCCAGCTGGGTGCTGCAAGAGGAGAGCTACTT
This sequence comes from Burhinus bistriatus, assembly GCA_013397275.1. Lineage (NCBI taxonomy): Eukaryota > Metazoa > Chordata > Aves > Charadriiformes > Burhinidae > Burhinus > Burhinus bistriatus. Next base: position 45,684 of record VYXH01001130.1, read on the forward strand.
CCCTGGCCAGCTGGGAGCTGCAGAGCTTCCTGGCCAGGCAGTTGAGTCTCCATGGGATGACGTGGGTATGCCCCAGTCAGCCAGCCCTGACCCGGCCTTCTGTATGTTTCCTGCAGCTCTAAGTGTTTTTTTGCCAAGTTTGGTTGACGACTTCTCCCCTGAGCAGACATGAGGTGGAGATCTACAAGGTCTACCATGGTGATCATGAGGGGGTAGAGCCAGGCTGCAAGCTGGGACTGCAGGCAGGGCAGCCTGCCTGGTTCTTGCCCTCCTCCCTGCTCCCCAGCTGCAGTCCCCCTTGCCGTAAGAGCAAGCTCTACTGAACAGAGACACTCTGCTGAGAAGGGATGTACGGAATTTGTAAGAGTTTAGACAAAGTGGTGAAGGCAATGCCTCCAGCCTCAGCGCTGAGTCCTGCCAGGTTAGTGCTCACCTATCAGATGGGCAAACAGATCTGTGCCGCTCACCCCCCCAGCATCCTTCTCCCGGAGGAGGGACCGCATGCCCCTGCATGGCCACAGCCAGCACAGCTTCAGGGCAAAGGACTATTTCTGGATTTGATGTGAAAAGGACCAGCTGGGAGCTCTGCCTCACTGGTTCCAGTCCTCAGCAGCTGCGGGCAATCGCCTCCTGTGATTTCACTCACAAACTGAACAACCTTGTCATCACCTTCCTGCCCTCATTTTCCTCTGCTAGTTGTTATAACCCTCTTCTAATTTCCAGCCCACCCCCATTTTTGACCGCCTCATTCTTGCGGTGGTTTAGTTGACTTGTTTTCTGCCTGTCCCCCTGCCTACTCCCCCAGGCAGGAGAGCTGCCACCTCTGCTCAGCACTTCCAAGCACCCGTTGGAGCAGCAAATCCTGGAGAGCTCCGAGAGGAGCACCCAAGTGTAGTACGGGATCGCACCATAAGAGGGAGATGATTCCCTGTGGATTTTCTGGGGGACCCGTAGCCCTGTCCGGAGCAGTGGGTGCCAGTGGAAAAGGTGGGCCATGGTGGGCACAGAGGTCTGGCAAAGAAAAGAAGAAGGGGTCATGTCAGGACCCCTCACCTCAGGAGTGTGATGTCCTTTCTGTGTGTTCATCCCAGGAGTTTGTCAGTGGGTCTAGGAAAGGCTGCTACACCTGAAGGAGAATTTGAGGTATTCCAGTGTGTTCCAATACAAAAAGGGCTGCAATCACTTCCACCCAAACTACTTTAAATAGTAAAGCCAGTTTCATATAGCTGCACAGAAAAAAAAAATTTTGTCAAATATCCTGCCTTCCTCCTCCAAGGAAAGGAACATTTTTCCCAAGGTCTGACGTGCACACTTACGTCTTTTGAACCATGTTTCTTGAACTTCAACAAAAGAAGGGGAAAAAAAGATCAACCAAAAAATATGTACCAGTGAGGGTATCTTGCATTATCACCCCCAGCTGTCTCGAACAACGGCACTGTGCTCCTTGGTGTTCATTTCTGGAAGAGATTTGAATTCATGGACAAGGTGTGAGACATTTTGAAAAGTCTTCATTAAAGTGCTGAGCTATTTCCCACCCTGTCCTCCTCTTCCCATCACACCTTTTTTTTTTTTTTCCTCTCTTCAAGCCTTGTCTCAGAAGGTTAAGGAGCAGAGTTACATCAACTGCCTTTTTCTTCCAGCCCACATCAATCTCCTGAGCTTCAGACTTTGTTTTTGCCGAGACTTTTTGAAGCCTGAACTTGGCCAAGTTCAGAAATTTCTGTGACAGCCTGAGAACAGACTGAAGTGTCCAACATGGGGTGGCCACCTCTCTTCCCCCTGCGTGCTGGCACTAGCAGCAAATGTTTGTAGCCTCAAAAAAAGCTTGCTTGAGCTTGCTGTTGCCTGCTTGGCTTAGCGTGGTGTGCACAGCCTCCCAAGCCATGAGGGACAGGGCAGAGGGAAGGAGAGCAGCCTGCTATGAGAGGCTACAGCAGAAAACCCTCAGCATCGCTGCTGGGCAAGGATTCCAGACTGCCAGGCCTTTGGGGAGAGGTAGAAGGACAATGGGGAATCAAGAGATGCTAGAGAAAGTCAACGGGCAGGTACCAAGCAAGAAAGTCTCCTGCTGAGGTAAAGCTTGCTGTCTGGTCTCCAGTAAGAAGGACGGGAACAGGGAAGTACTTGAAGGAGGGACTGGGAGGAGAGGGTGGAGCAGGTCTGTGGTAGGTTTGGTTTCCTCTCATGTTCCTGTCCCAAAGGACCTTGTGCCAGTAGGTCACAGCGTGCAGCAGGTCCTGGATAGTGAGAGATGAGGCAGCAGTAATGTTGTAGCACTCCAGTTCAACACTGAGCACTGGTGGGAGAGGGAAGGATCCCTTCTCCCAGCTCACAGAGGGTGTCACATCGAAGCATGAAGCAGCGATCTCTGCACCATAGCTGGTAGTAAGTTTCTTGGGGTAATGAAGACAAACAGATTTCTTCCATGGGCTTCAGACAACCCTGCAGCTCCTACATGACATAATGGAAGTGGCAGCAGGCCAGAGACACCAGGACATCACTCACAACACTTCACAACTCATCTGTTACACCTTAAAAAAGAAAATGAAGGAAAACAGCAAATGAGGCCCACTGGGGCAGCAGGACAGATGGAAATAACCAGCAGTGACAGTGTGGCCTCAGCTTTCTCTTTCCCTGAGGTAAGAGTGAAACAAGTCAAATCTCTCCTGAGAGAGCCATCAGCTACAAGTATTCCCCGAGTGTTTTGGCTGTCACAAGTGGTGACCCCTCAGGACAGGTAAGTAGTTCAGTATTCATTGACTTGTCAGTCAAGGGAGAATTTTGCACTGGTTCTCCAGTGCTGCTCCATCTCCCTTGCTTCTGTACGAGCAGGAACAGAGCAGCTCCAGGAAGGGTCTAGGAACAACCACTCTCCAAGCAGGACATCAGATGGGACATCTGGAGCAGCAGAAGAGTGACTGGCAGTTTCCCATGGCTCTTTCTCAAGCAAGACAAAGGAATAGGAACTGTAACTCTATTTTGCCAAAAAATGAGACTCTAGGCAGGATCCTCAGAGATTAGAAGCTTATCAGGACACTCCCATGTCCTCCATAGAACATGCTGTTAATCTGTTCCCTTCATCACATTGCTCTCCACATGGTTGCCGTCTCCCTGCAGGAGTCTCACTAGGTCACGAGAAGTTTCTACTGGGAACAAATCAGGAAAGGAAATGCCTGGACTTGCCTTCCTTTTATGGCCAGGAAGGCTGAGTTGTGAGCCCTTGTTCTCTAGACATAAAAGCCATCATCACCAAGGCAACTCAATTTCTAGTGTCTCGCTAGAGAAAGTGACTGAGTGAGCAGCCTACTGGAAAGTTTCTCAAAAGGTAGGATCACCCTGTTTGCCTAGTTAGCACCTGCCTAGGTCAGAACTCCTTTACATTAGACACTATAAAAGCACAATTGCTTTTCCAAAGAGATGGTGGTTCCTCTAGGCAAGACAAAGTGACGGAAGGAAAAAGCCCCACAATGCAAACAGCATTTCCAGACTTCCTTAGAGGTACTACTATAGCCAATGCACTGGCTTCCCTTGGCTCCTCTGGGGAGTTCTTGGGGCAGATCGCAAGTCCTGCCCCTCCCAGGTTATCTCAGGAACCAGTGACGAAGTGGTCTCAAGTGGTTTGAGTGAATTTCCTTCCTTTCTGGAAGGAAAAACTAACAACTGTCCCCTCATCAGACAGTAGAGAGTTTATGCAGAAGGAGGACACAGGACATCAGGATTTATTAGTTCCATGGCTTACACAATTCCTTGATTTAGGTGACTAGAAAAATCTTCTTGACACTCCATGACCTGCGTGGATCAGGTTACAAATCTTTAGATCATACTGACTTCATGTTCGTATTCCGTTTCCATGGCCAGCTGAGAAAATTCACATTTTTAAAAAATTCAGCAAAACATATTAATTATGACGCGATGGAATAACAGCTTGTATCAGATGGCATGTAACATAATCTTCTGCTTGCTTTCTTGTATTTCTTTTTGTATTTCTTTCTAGAGTGCCTTCTGAAAAAAAAAAAAAAGAAGAAGAAACAAAACCAAAACACCCTAAACTTCATTGTGTTAAGTGCTGTACAAATACCAAACAGAGTTGCTCCCAGTGCTAAGGTGTTTGCAGTCAGCAAAAATGAGAAGGGACAACACTTGGATGTGTGGAAGGGGGTCTGTGAAGAGCCAGGAGGATGTGGGCCATGGCTAGGGCTGTCTGGGAGAAACATATCATTTTGCAAGGCACACGGCCAACATGGAATTACTGGTCCAAACCCCAGAGAGGACCGGCCCAGAGCAGCATGCTTTGGTGAGAGGCAGCAGCGCCTGCCCCTGTCAGGCAGTGCTTTGTCTTTTTGCAGAAAGTTGAATCATTTTGATGTAGGAAATGAAGAGGACTGACCCTTTGCTGCAGGCAGGCTGAGCACTCACGCAGAGCCCTGGCACCATCTCCCTCTGGTGAAAAGGGAAAAGGAGGACCTCCCCACACCCACACAGATAAAAAAATCTAAAATTCAACAACCATTGCCTTTTGACGTTGAACTTCCTATTAGATGTAGATTAATTTTCAGTGATGTTTTGAGCCCAAAGAAACTAAGTTTCTTTTCATGAAAATATTTTAAGTTCCAGGGGAATATCCATTGAAACTATCTCTTTTCCACCAAAAAATAGGGTGGGGTGACAGATTTCTACCCAAAACCACAAGGGAATGAGAAGTCAATACTTTCTCACCAAGCTGTAGTGTTCAGATCAAATTCTTCTTCCCAGCTGTGCCCTTGGCCCAGCTAAGGAATGACGGGAGCTGCTCAATAGTCTGTTAGCTGGACTGGCGCTCTGGTGACCCTGGACTTAATCTCATCTCACCTCTGTGAGGAAACAGTCAGCCCTGCACTTGCTCAAGAGCCATGGGGTGCACAGGGGCTTAAACCCATCCTTACCTCATCTGCCACTGCCACCCTAGTCCAGGTTCTCCTTTATTGTCGTGGTCAGACTTCATCGATCAGACTTCAGGGCTGTTGCTCAGTAAGAACAATGTGTACCTCCTTCTGGGAGTGAAACAGCCACTTTGTCAAGCTTTGAAAATTGACAGTTTCTTGATTGCCTGAAGGTCCCCCCGAAATACGGAGGAGGATACCGGGAGGAGTATTTAGGCTATTCTCAGTATCCATGGAAAGGTCCATGGAGCTGATCAGGAGGATCACTTCAAAAGCTCACTTGTAATCAAAATCAAAACAACAGTGTAGACACATACTTTGCAACCAGCAAGCGTCCAACTTAGCTAAGCTACTGTCTACTTTAAGAGGAGTAAAATTGTCCTCAAGAGCCAGAGACTGCCTTGACTATAAAGGCAGAGCAGGCACCTTGCTCACAGGCGGATCCTTGCAGAACACCCAGATGCTATGCTCCTAGACCATCCTCCACACACCAACACACTCTGTGTCCCTGCATACACCTGGGCCCAATTGTGCTTTCAACTCATCCTTTTGTGCAACCACAGCTTTCACACAGAATATACCAAAGCTACATGTCTGCAGGCATGCAAGATCAGAACGAAACACACTTGTCAAACCCTCTGAAGACACCACACTGCACCTGCGCAAGACCACTGGAGTCCTTGCAGATGAGCTGAGCTCTCCAGGATGGTTCTCCTTGCCTCCATTCTCCTCATTTCCCATGGAAGAGGACATCCTTCTAAATGAAGCTGTTTGAGCCTTTCACAGCCTCAAACTGTGGCTGTGATCTGGACAATCGCTAGGTCCGTATCTCCCATGGACAGTGTCAACTTCTCTTGATGTTCTGTCTTTGGAGAGAGTCATAAGATACAAATTGCTCCATGTCCCCAGAGAAATGTCCAGAAATGCTGTTTGCTACTTATGATGGCCATGTAGCCCAGTAAGTATGGTAGCACTATGTTCATAGAATCACAGAATAATAAAATTGTAGAATCATAGAATTGTCTGGGTTGCAAATGACCTTCAAGATCATCAAGTCCAACCATTAACCTAGCACTACCAAGTCCACCGCTAAACCCTCAGCACCACGTCTACACGTCTTTTAAATACTTCCAGGGATGGTGACTCAACCGCTTCCCTGGGCAGCCTGTTCCAATGCTTCACAACCCTTTCTGTGAAGAAATTTTTCCTAATATCCAATCTAAACCTCCCCTGGTGCAACTTGACGCCATTTCCTCTTGTCCAATCACTTGTTACTTGGGAGAAGAGAC